>CM023860.1:49161921-49586013 GCA_013389735.1 Phaseolus lunatus
GCAACGAACAACAGGTTCCTTCCTTTCACTTCAATCTTCATTTAGATCCACAATTCAACCATTCAGATCCATCTTCTGTATTGCACATTCGCTTTATGCGCGATTCAACTTTCTGATTTCAAATTCTCACTCATAAATTACTTTTCGCCATTGTTGATGATGCACAGTGTTCCTTTGTCGAGCATCGCAACTACAAAATAGTGTACAGGCGCTACGCCTCCTTGTTCTTCCTCGTTGGAGTCGACGATGGCGAGGTAATGAATAAATCCCTTTCTCTACGCCTTATTTTCATCCGAAGTCAGTGGAATTTGAAGTTCGTGTGAAAACTAAGCAATTAAACGTCTTCATTAAAATAAATGAATTGTCTGAAATTGAGAGAATATTTCGGTTTGCTGTAGAATGTAATGTTAGAGTGACGAGTGTCAGTGAACAAATCTCGAATTGATTGAACATAAATGTATGTAATGCTTTAAGGTGTTGATGGAATGTGGCGTCAATTTCACTTTTGTGATTTGTTCATGACATGTTGAATGATATTTCCTCAGTATTTTACTTGCTCGTATTCCATAACAGTGATCAGCCCGAGCATACTGATCTGTTATGCAGCTTTAACGGAATTATGTGAATATCACTTAGATTTAGTTCCTCTAAAGCGAGTTAAGGGTGAAACAAGTAGTATTCACTGTCGTTGATGAGAAATTTAACCAACTCATTTATGATTTATTATGCCTGTAAATGTTTTTCTTTTGCTGGATGATTATGCATGTACTGTAAGGTTGACCATTAGTTTTCTCATCAATGACTTGGATTTAGCTTCTCTAAAGTGATTTTGTTGTATATAAAAAAAATGATTGTCTTATATCTTTATTTTCTCTTATATATATATATATGTGTGTGTGTGTGTGTGTGTGTGATTTAGCTTTAAGTCCTCTCAGGTGAGCAAGGATAAAATAAGTAATCACAGTTGTTGATGAGAAAATTAATTGTTGACATTCAAACATGCTCTTGGTTTCTTATGCATGTATATGTAATATTGACTGTTGATGTTTTTATCCATGACTGGAATTACTTAATTTATCTTCTAAAGTGAATTAGTTACATTTAGAAGAGCCGGATCCATGTCACTTTTGTGTAAACAATGGGAAATATTTGGAATCTTCATGACTTCTTATTCGATCTTTTGGTGATAATGTTGCAGAATGAGCTGGCTATTTTGGAATTTATACACCTCTTGGTTGAAACCATGGATCGTCATTTTGGCAATGTGGTATGTCTCGCTTTACAAACTGATCTTCCCTGTTTTGAAGGTAGATTCCAGTAACTTTGCTTATTTCTCCTTCACTTTTACTTGCAGTGCGAGCTAGATATTATGTTCCATTTAGAAAAGGCGCATTTTATGTTGGAGGAAATGGTCATGAATGGTTGTGTTGTGGAGACAAACAAATCAAATATTCTGACTCCAATTCAGCTGATGGATAAAACATCTTGAAGGAGAGAAAAGGAAAGATGCCCAGTTTTTGATGTATGAATATCGTTCTGTGTACAATAGACAAGATAATCTCCAATTTTCAGTATGAATGAAAATTCCTGTGTAACTTTTTGTCTTATTTTCCTCTCACCCCTTGTATGAATGATTATGAACTTGTTTGTTTTTTCAAATGGCACTTGGCTTTAGAAAAATACCCTGATAATGGAAATTAGAATTTCCAAATCAGGACTGCTCCTTGACCTTATCGACCAGTTGGGGTGTAGTTATGAGGCATACACTATCAATTTTCTAGCCGGATGTAGAGTCTGAAGATAATCTATTTTACTTTAGGGTAAAAGGCATGAACATGGCTTTCAAGTGGACTTTCCCATGGTTGAATATGAAATGGTCGAGCTCGAATCACTAAATGCAAAAATCATGATAATCGTTCAGAGTACCCTTCTAAAGAGGACAAGCTGTAATGTAAAAAGGTTTCTACAAGGGGACAGTGTAATGTAAAAAAGGTTTTTGCATAGTATTTTTAAATAATGAAAAAGGGATAAGTGTAGAATAAAGAAAAAATAAGAAGTGTTCGTATAATTTCACGAAATCTGAAGAGTGATGATATAAGTGGAGAATAAAACCTAACGAATCTTTGCATCTAAACCAAATGATATAAGTGGAAATGCATCTATACCAAATGATATATGAGGATTTGGTGGTAGTCATTTATGTTTTGGTTGGTAGATAGGAGAGAAATAGGAAGATGGAAATAAATTTACTGAGTGAAAATGACTCAAATAAAGTAGAAAGGAGAAAATAAGATATTTAGTTAAAAACAAATAGAAAAAAAAACCGAAGAGAAAGATAAAAGAGACGAATAAAAATAAATTAGAAAAAGTGAGTTCTATTATACCAAACCCCCACCAACTTATTTCATTTATTCAACTTACATACCAAACAGGTCCTTCACTGTTCAGATTTATATTTGAAAATAATAACTGTTGTTTCATCTCAATTCATATAGACAAAAACATATCTTCTGTTTGGGTTCATTAGATATGCGAGAACTAGTATTCAAGCACATTAATTGTATTTTACGTGGATTTATAAACACCACAGGCATTTTGTTCCAGATGGATGCTTGCTTAGCTTTGGTTGTAGTTATCAGTGAGGTTGTGACAAGTGTTGGTTTTCTTTTAATGAACTTCAACCTGGACTGAAAGTCATCTTTCGCTTATACCAATATTGCATATTTCTCCCTTTAGTGTAAAAGAAGTCGTAAATCTTGGAGAACATTCTGTTTGGAATTTGGTTTTACACGTATTCTTCAGGGACTTCCTTAGTCGTGTTTCTAATATGTTATAAAATCAACTTATAAAATAAGATTCGTACTTAATTTATAAGAGTAAAATGTTTTTATTTTTTTTGTCAATGAGTTATAATAGCAAGGTCAAATGTTTTTATTTCTTGTCACTATGTTATAATAGCAAAACAGAGTACCATTAAGTTTTCAACGATTTGGAGAATGATAAAGTAATAAATTTCTCTTTTCTTTGTCTAGCATGGTATAGATTCATGCCTAAAAAAATTATATTTTGTTCTGAAGTTGTACAATTTTGATGCTGAATTGATTGATATAATTAAACAGCAGCTGGACAACCACCCTTTCTAGGATCACTTACGGCAATAAGAGTACCATGTTTTGATTGTAAATTGATGTTTTTACCAATTTTCCTATTCATCTTAATAGGGGTTTTCGGATTTTGGACAACAAGTTGAGTGATAGCTAGTGCTTCACACTCACTCAGTTGATGACCCCTTTCTTCTAGGAAAATCCTTCTTTCTTGCGAAAGCTGAATGTGATCACCATTCAGTGCTGTCAAATTCTCATAACGAACTACATTTGGTATTAGCTGCATGAGATAAAGATCCAAATTAGATCCAAGTTCGGACAATCACACATCAAAGATTAGTTAGTACCTTGTGATAGATCCTCGGGCTCAGAACTGCATCCAAGGGTTTCATTCCCAAGATGAAATGATTAACAAAGATTTGAATCACTGCTGGAGCAATGTTCATTCCTCCGCTTCCTCCAAGTACCCCAACCAACTCGTCACCCTGCAAGAGGAATGTTCATGTGTAAGAATCCTTACTCTCCAAATGTAAAGAGGTAATTTTTTTTTCTTGGTTAGAATTGTGTTTACAGAAACTATTGCATCACATATTTCTCTATAAGTTGTATAATTTGTTGTACTGGTGACATTTCTCAATTCACAGTGCAAATTGCAAGCAATACCTTTGTGATGATGAGAGGAGTCATGGAAGACAATGGTCTTTTGTTTGGTTCAATAAAATTTGCTGGAGCTGGAGGCAGTTTATCAGGGGATATTTCAGTGGGTGCAGAGAAGTCATCCATCTCATTGTTCACCAAAATACCAGTAGAAATAGAACGAAACCCAGCTCCAAAATGATAGTTTATGGTTGATGTTAGTGACACAGCATTTCTATCAGCATCAACAATACACAAATGACTTGTTCCATGATCTCTCAGTTGACTCCACCTGCCCAACATGGTTATGAATAACTTTTTGTTAACAACTTAGTGATTTTTCAACACCTTGCAAAAGGGAATGGTTTCATTCAAATTTCCAGTAGTAGATTGCACCTGTTCATATAGTACTCTGGAGGGAAAGTAGTGTTATCAAGAATCTTTTGCTGAATTTCTTTTGCAAAAGATGGAGAAAGCATTTTGGATATAGTATCATCAATGTTTTCAACAAAGTTAGGGTCACCCAAGTTCATTCGAATAGCAAACATGAACCTCAGAGCTTCTATTAGACGATGTACGCCAAGATTTCCCCTTGCAGCATCAGGATCTCCATAACTGTCCAAGATGTTCAGAACCTGTTCACATACAATTAAGAAAACATACTTACATGCAACTAATAACCAAAAAACAAAAGGACACGAGAAACAATTGCTGCAGAGTTCTGTATTGATATTAAATGTTGGTCCCCAGGTTTTGTTTTATTGGAGACATAAAATTCATTTAAGCGTTAGACTAATGAAATCAAAGAGGACATTCTCCAATCTTTGAACCAAAACAGTTAAGTCTATTTCCGTATATACAGTAATGGAGTCATGGAAAAAAAGGATGTCTCAATTTCTACAGAACAACATGGAAGTCGCATGCAAAAAAGAGAGGACAGGAATTTACAAACCAGAGAAAGAGCAAGTGTTCCGGATGAAGGAGGTGGCATTCCATATATGGTGTATCCCATCACATTCAGAGTCATTGCATCTGCTATTTCCAACTTGTAATTGCGTAAATCCTCCATTGTTAAAATCCCACCAGCTTCTTTGACATCCTTGACTAACTTTTCAGCAATGCTACCATTGTAGAAAGCTTGTGGCCCTTGCTCTGCAACTGCCTCCAAGGTGCGACCGAGTTCCACATTTTTACACACATCCCCTTCTTTTAACAAAATTCCTTTGGGTGCATATAGCTTTCTTAACCCAGGATCATCCAATATCTTTTTCGCATCGGTAGCTATGTATTTTCCAAGAGCAGGAGACACTACAAAACCTTTTTCAGCAAGTTCTATAGCTGGTTGGAATAAGGTCTTCCATGGAAATCGTCCATGCTTCAACCAAGCTGCATGAAGACCAGCTAATTCACCAGGAACTCCCATTGACAATACACCTAAGCTCTTATCCTTGAGATTTTTCTCATACATATTCTGTTTGTCGACAATCAAATATACACTCAAGCATAAGTTACACTGTTGTGGATTTCCGTGGATGAAAATGTTAATTTTGTCCACTTGCTTTGATAATGTCAAGCATGAGGTTTAACAAAACTTCAATGGTTTAGCAGAAAGAGTTAACTTCAAACCTGTGAAGCAGCTGCAGGAGCAGTTTCTCTCATGTCAAAAGCTTGTGTTTGGGAGGTTGAAGAAGATCGAACAACCATGAAAGCGCCACCCCCTATGCCGCTTGATACTGAGAGAACAACACCAATGCATAATGTAGCCGCCACTGCAGCATCAACAGCATGTCCACCCTGCTTAATCAATGAAACACCAATTGTAGAACATCGAGCATCATCAGTTGCAACAACTCCCACATCTGATTCTACAATATCTTCCTGACTTGTTCTCATCCCTTCATTATATTTTTCTGCTCCTGATAGTATTCCATAACTAGTGTTCTCTTCGACTACTAGGCCAACAACTGCAAAAAATTGTGCTAAGCATTACCAGATTTGGTTTATCAACATCAAAATGGTAATCTAATTGTGTTAGTGTGAAGCTGATGTTTGTCAAAGAATTTCACTATGTATACCTTTTTCCAGATTCTATACTACATTCTATGTTTCTAATTTTGTTGTACAAAAAAGTTAGTCTTTTTCCAACTAGTTTACACCATCTTCGTCGAGAAAATTAGGAGACTTTCCTATTTTTTTCATATTATTTGCCTCTGCAAACTCAGTTTGGTGGTTCCCAACTTCTTGGAATCTCAACCAATATATATATATATATATATATATATATATATATATATATATATATATATATATATATATATATATATATATATATATATATATATATATATCTGTGTGTGTGTGTGTGTATAACAATTCATGAGTTTCGTCCTGAACTAGGATTCTGCAGCAAATTACTGACAAATGCAGCATGTGCAGTCACACAGAGCAAATAATTTTGTTAACGTCAGTCAGCGCAGAAATCTCAATAACAGACCTAAGAGCAGAACTATGAATTATTTTTTCAGGGTGATGAATTTAAAATATCATAACTTGAGAAAGAGTAATTAAATTTTGATATTTATGATATAGGTAAAAAATCGTTTAGAACAAATAATAAAAATGACATCCTTTATTCTCAGAAAAAGATGAAACCATCACCAATAAGTAATTTATCTTTCAATATCAGTAAAAGAAACCTACATTTTTTTACAGATGTTGAATTTCAAAATGTGATGTAGCCATAGTAACATCAAACCTCTGTACTTGAACAGACAATGTTTAAAAGTCTTCCTGAAAGCATTAAGAAACTTTTTACCGTACTTGTTCATTAATTCTCTGCTTTTTACACAAAATCATTTATTTGAAAACCCATTTATGTAATCATTCAACCCAAACAAAATGTTGTCTTTTGACTTTCCCTGGCATGAACTCAGTGAACACTGTGAAGGGAAGCAAAAGGGTGACTGTATATTTGATTCTAAGCTCAATCTGGTCTCTGACATGGGAGAACTTCTTCAACAAACATTCAATTCAACCATTTAAATCAACATCTTCACGTAATTTATGGCAAAAACAATTTCTTGAAATCCCATAAATACAAATATAAAAATCTGAAGTGAATGAATCAGAAAAAGAACTACTGACTTGTGGTAGCCACGAAGGCGCAGAAGATGATTTTAATCCATTTGTGTTTGTGGGGCAAAACCTCTGATTGTAATAACAAAGGAGAATCCATGATACTGTGTGGTGAGAGTTCAACAAGATTCAAGGACGAAGATATTTATGAAGAAAACTTGATCATGATGCTGACGTATGTGATACAGTGGAATTCAGTTCAGTTTTGGTGTGGCTGATGAATGTCACAAACCACATCATCACAAGGATTAGAATTGTAAAGTGATTAAAAGCTATACAATAATACTAATTAACTTATTAATTAATCTGCACCAATGACAAATGCTATGTTTATTTAATAAAGAATGAGCTATTAAACAAACAAAAAAAATCATTTTTTTATATGATGATATTTTTGAAACCATTATAATTTATATCATACCGACAATGATGTTGGCTTGGAAATAATAGTTGCTGCATTCAGGTCCATGTTCAGTGAAAGACTGTAAAAGAAAGAAGAACTTTTATGTTAATGAGAATGGATTTTCTTGAAACAGGCATGGATATATAAATGGAGATTGGACTATTCAATTATTATATTTTGTTTTTTAAGTTAAAGTTCTTCACATAAATTATTCCTCAATTAACAATTGCGTGAAAGCAACAAATTCCATTATTATTACCACTTGTTGTGTTTGGAACTTATGAAAGCCAGTGACTTTGGTGGGTCTTTTTCTTTGTCTGGTGTTTTAAAAAAATATATAGAAATGGATAGACTTTAAAAGTTAATGAACATGAATAATTCACATTCTAATTATCTGTGCTAAGATATGATCTTTTTAGTTCTAAAACATATTTTTTTCTATTTTTTTTAGTTAAATTTAATGTTTTAAAAGAAAATTTTAAATTTTAAAACAACCAACAAAACCTTTAAGAGATGTGACAATTTTCTAAATGTTTAAGTAAGATCAAGGATGACATTATGCCAGGTAGAGTTTAATTGTGCTCATCATTTTTATCTTTCAAAAGTGAAAATTTATGATCATTTTCTATCCACATATCTATATATTAAATAATTTGTTATAATAAAAATCAAAGCAAAAAAGTATAATATTGTTAAAAGTTTAATCTTAACATGATAAAAAGAAATATGTATCATTATTTGCTATCTCTAAGTAAAATAGTGAAAGTTAAAATTCTATTTTTAAATATATTTTATTCACATGAATAATATACAATTAATGTGAAATTGATATCAATGCAAAATTATTCTATCTCTCATATTATTTTGATTTGAATTTATTTAAAAAATATCTATCATAGTTAAAAAAAATAATTATCACAAAATGTAGCTATAAAATACATTGACAAAAGTCTAGACATTTTATAAGTTGGAAGCAAGATTTTAGATGTTTTTTTGTTTCAAACAAAACTTACGAGTTTATTTAATTCTAGAGAAAAGGTGCAATTAAGTTAGTTTATTAAAGTTTAAGGTATATTCTTTACCATTTCCGTCCAATAAAATTTATATAAATTTTTATTAACAAATGTTATTTATTGTCCTAAAAAATTATTAAGATTAAAAAAAAATGTTTCTTTTGTAATCTTGTTTTGAATAAAAAAAAAGTATTATAAAAGAATCTTTGAACATAGAAAAACCAATCTTAATTCAATTATATAGGTGAGTTTGAGAGGTCTTGATTTCTATCATGGGATAACATATTTCTTTCTATAAATGGTTTGATTGAAAATATATTTACATATACATGTATTATTATAATGTGACTTGTATATTTTTTTATTGTTATGTTATTTTTCCAATCAAAATTATTATTTCAAATTTAGTCATTAAATTTGCACCAAAATATAGAAAATTCTTATTTCTACAAATTCTAATAAATATTGGATCTCAAGAAATACAATCTTTGATTTCATGAATACATTTGATCATTTTTATTTATTTTTTAATTATTTAATTTTTATTCTATTGTTATTTGGTATTATGCTTTAATATTTATGAAATTATAATTTATTTGATGGTATTTCACGTTAAAGAAGAAAAATATATATCTTTTAAACATTAATTCTTAATAATATCGTGTTTACCTTTTTATGATTTTTTAATGAAATTTTATTTAATTAATATATGAATACGTGACTACTTAATAATGTTTACTTAAAAAGTAGGGACAGGAATTAATAAAAACATGGATGAATTTTTACTTTAAAAAATAAGCACAATGAAATTCATACCTACTTTTCTTTTGCTTTGTTATGAGAGTGAAATTATTTTATATTGTGAGTCTCACTTTTTATATTTACTTTTATTTTATCGAACAACTTGTTCTACTTTTATTCAATATTATATTAATTTCTTATTATTCTTTACAAATTTGACTTATAAATTAAGAGATGGAAGATCATAAAGCATTAAAGATCTAAGTTTATAATTGACCAAAAAAGATGGGCACATGATTTGAGGATAAAAATAATATTTAGTAAAGCCATATTGGGCAAACAATTGTTGTTGTAGGTCCCAAAAGTTGCATCTTATCCATGTTAGCTTCATACTTCTGACAATATCGATAATCTTAAAAAATTGTCGTATCTTATGGTTGTTGTTCTTAGAAAATTCATTTCTTTATACCAATAACGTCAGCAGAAAACTTTTAAAAAATAAAAGAGTGTGAAAATAAATAAATAAAAAAGTCTTGCGAAATCTATAATGTTTATTAATATATATATATATATATATATATATGAATATTAAGAAATGAATATAAACTTAATTCAATTTCATAAAATCAGTTTATAAAATGAGATTTGCATCACTTATATACTGAGATGTCATAATCTCTAGTCGATGTGGGATCTTCAATTTTCAATATATTTTTCTACATCAAAGTTACTAACTTGTGTGGATGAATATATTTATAGGTAGTTCGATGGTAAGGTGGCAAATGATAAAATGCTGTGGCAGCCGAAGGCCCATGCTTTCAAAAAATGATACAGATACAAAGACGTACAGGCAAACAGCAAAAATATTGGACAGGCCAATAAAAAGAAAACATGGTGGTGCATATGTAAAAAACAACGTGCTTCAAATAATAAAAGATTGGGCCATACAAATGGCCCATTATCTCTTTTCTTTAAGAGAACAAAAATGATCTGGGTGGGAATATTAAACTACGGGCCCAAAAAGTAAAATGGACCCAAAAGCGAAATGACACATTCTCCCTGCACTTCCTTACCTTCTCCCTACACCTCCATATTTTTTTTTAATTCTAACACTATCATTCTGAGTATATGTTAGGGTTTTGTTTTGGTGGAGAGTATGGTGACTTCTTCATTTTCAATTGGTCTTAGTTGCTTGTGGCGGTGAATGTTGATGGTTGAGATAAGTTTTGTAGTATTTTATTATGTATTTTTTAATCGTTTATTTTTTTCATATATATGGAACTGTATAATCTGTAACACTCCCTTACTATGATATGTATTTTGGATTGTAGAATTCGAAAGGTAATTCCAAATTCATAAATACCTTTCAGATTGTATAATCCATAGTGTAATTAAAATTGTAATGCATTATGGTTTCTACAATCCGAAAGGTACTTATAAATCTTTGAAAATACCTTTTGAAAATGTATCTATTTTTTTATAAATCATTGCTTAAGAGCTCTGCCCTTAAATGTTTATAACTTGAAAATGAAGTAGCCTTTGACAGTACAGTGAATGAAGATTTGAATACTTATTGAAAAAGGTATCCATTTTTAGAATCTAGCTCACTGAAATAGGAATTTAGCTTTATTATGGGCTTTTTGAAATAATGCCAATTATGGGAATTATGGACTAACCTATTAGTGTGGTCCAGCCCACTATCTATTACCCAACCATAGAAACAACACCAACTTTCTACTTTCCACTTTCCATTAATTGATATTATTATTTTGCTCTTTTTTTTGAAGCCTGGCCCACAAGCCCAACCCCACTCACCGAATATTTTGTGTATGGGCTATCGGAAACCGAGAAAGAGCAAAAGTTTTTGCTTTAACCAAGCACCTCCCTCGGCAAATGGATAAGGATCTAAACCTCTTTTACAATTATAGCTTTAATCTTAAAATAGAAGCCAAATCTAAGAAAGATTGTTACACATTGCATACCCATGACATGCTGTTCTTGGTTTGTGTGGGAGCCATAATGTTCAACAATTCTAATATTACTTGCACCACCAAACCCTAATTTACATGCTTCATCTCTTTCTTGCCTTTTCACATGCATTAGGTACCTTTACTTCATTCCTAACCCAAAACCATGTCCCCATATAATCACTTTTTCTAGTGTTATCTATAACCCCTCCTTCCAAGTATGTTTTTCCATAACATTCTTCACAAATCAATCTTTCATAATTGAAGATCTAGACTATCTTTCATAATGGAAGATCTTACGACGATTAAAAATTTAAATAAAAAATTCACTTTATAAATAAGTTTTATAAAGTTAAACTTAAATATATTATTTAATATAATATCAGTCATTTTAAAAGTTAAAATAACGAAAGTTTATTAATTTTATCAGTTTTATAAAATTGAATTAGATTTAAAGTTAAATTTTTCAACAATAAAAAAAGGATTTTGTAATGGAAACGAAGCAGAATTGTGGAGAAGAAAAATACTTGCTGGTTGTGAGTTTTTATAGTATAGTTAGATTAGTATGTTGTTGAATGTGTCGCGTTTGGAAGCATTGAGGTTTACTAAGTTTAAGGTGGTTTGTTACCAGCGGTTTGGACAAGGGAACATATCACATCTACCTTTCTCACCTTTTTGCCTATGTTCGTTTTATGAGTAACAGAATCAAAGTAATTAAGCTTAAACCATCTATTTACGATAGGGACATCAAATTATAATTACTCAGTTAGAACACCACATTTTCTTTCTGCAATGTCATTCATATTATTGTTCACCACACACGCATAAAGATTATAAAAAAACCAGATTAGTTATTATTTATATCAGTGAAAGTAATAATTCACAAATGATCAATATCTTAATAATAATAATAAAGTAATTTTAACTCATAGAACTATTAACTAATTATTTGAAATGAAATGGACAAAATGCCACCTTTTTAATTCTTTCAGATTTTTGTCTCGATTGAAAAGTAAAAAAAAAGTTGGTATTTTAACAGTATCTCCCCTGTTTTTATCTTCGCCATCCCTGTTTCTCCCAAAACAGTGGTTACTTTTTGAAGTATACTTATTTTTTTTAGAAAATGGATAAAAGTTTGATTGGGTGAGGCTTAATAAACTTTAATAAACTTTGTTGAAATAATAATAATATTAAAATAAATTTTGCGTTTAATTAAATATTATAATCGATTTATAAAGTAAAATTTACACTTATTTATATAATATAATGTGAAAAATTTTTATTTTTAGTTTATATGAAATGTAACTATATATTTGTGAGTGTTTTGATGATAAATTTCTTATAAATCTAATAAATCTTCCTAATTTTAAATGATTTGAATATTATATTAGAAGATTGAATAATTAAATTATGTTGTAACTGCACCAAAAAAGAAAAGGAAGTTAAAAAATGTAGGAGGATGTATGACAGTGTGGGTGGGCAGAAAGCGCATCCTCGTACCTTATAAACTTTGGCCACAACCCTAATTTATTTAAGATGTTATTGGAAATAAAGGATAAGTATGAGTATTGTGTGGTGTGAGGAAGCGAAAAGAGATTGCACATGCAGCAACAGCAGCAGCATGCATTTAGTATAAACAATGATGTTGGAGAGAGTTGTTTCACAATTTACTTTATTTTGTGTTTGGTTGAAATTGAATGACAATGACTTTGAGTGGGCAGGTGAGAAGATCCTCTAAATCACACTAACGTTGACACCACCCCAATTCACAAGTTCCTTTCAACTTATGTTTATGCACCATATCATAATTATTATTATATATTACTTTCTAGTAGTATTAAGAAGTGAACTTTAAAATCTAATTCAGGATTATATGGGATTGAGATTTTCAACACATTTTCTCACGTCGAAACTACCAACTTGTGAATGAGACTGTATATTATGGATTGTCCGATAGTGAGTGACCTGATAAGACTAACAAATAATCGTTATGATAGGTTTCAAATGACTCTGATACCATATTAAGAAATGAATTTTAAATCTAATTCAACCTCATAAAACTGATTTATAAGATGAGGTTTGCATCCACTTATATACTATGAAATGTTTTAATTTCTAGTCGATGTGGGTCAATGTGGATTCCAACACATATATTAAACTTAATGCGATACTAATTATGTGGTTATTATGTAATTACTATTGTTATGAATCAGATTTTCTAGACATGCTTATATAATTTACTTTTATTCTCGACAAAACTAAACTCAAAATGAAGAACTGAACAACCTCATTTCTAATGGGCCAGTTCTTCCTAAGCCCAATGTAATATGAATTTAATCAAATTATAATAAGAAATTAATCAAATTAGGTAAGAAAAATTACAGTTACTTTTAATTCGAAAGAGTCCAAACACTATATGTCATCTAACAAAAGCTTGCATTCAGTGTTGTAGATATTATATGAAGAAAATATGGTTTATATAGTTTGTGATGTAAATTTTAAATTTAAAGATATTCAAATACTACTAAGTTAGTTCAAGTCGACATTAGGTTGTGTTCTATGATAAATACAATGTTCGATTTGAACATCATTTATGTCTTTTACGTCAAGGGTGATGGTGACCTAATCTTTTCATTAACAAAATTTTTGAATTTTTATTAATTTAGGGAAACATTTTTTTATTTTGTATACATTATTTTAACTTCAAATTAAGGTTAAACAGTCATTTGCAAAACATTTATCCTAATACATGATAAGGTTATAAATCTATTTATACATCATAAATGTTTTTATTGTCTCCTAAATTTCTAAATCAAATAAGACTTTTAATATTTATTATATTCATTATACTGATTATATTCTATATGTTAAAAGTATTCTTATGTTTTCAGTAATTTGAATGTCGGATAATTTTTTTAATGTCGGATAATCTTTTAAAGATAAAATCTATTTCTTTTTTTACGATTAATCAATATCATAAATTGCTTTAGACAAGTCTTATTTTCACCTTGAAAACTGTGTGATTGGATTTTTAATAAGAAGAATTAATTTTTAAAAGAAAAAATAATGTAAATTATATATTTACACTTCCAAACAGTGCACATCACTTTTTAAAAAATGAGATTAAGACTAATATTTTTATCTTTTAAAATTAAATTTTAAAAATATTTTAAATATAATAATTAATTTAAACAATATTATCTTAGTATGTAGATATGAGATCGAAATATTGATATAATCTTTATAAAATAAATTGTTATCTTTAATAAATTTGAGGTGAAAACTAATGACTAGAGAAGAATCTTGAAAAGTGAAGTTGAAAATATTTGAGGCACTTTGAAGTTTCTGTGTACACATTGCATTGCCCATTCTATTTATCTCTGTCATCACATCTTCTCATTTTGCATACAAGTAAACAACAGTGTTAATTATAATTAATTCACGAAAGTGGTTTTGGTTATCATTATTTAATGATTTTTTAAAATTTTGATTAGCTTCTTATGTTTTGTTTTGAATATTTATTTAGCTTCATCTTGAAATTTAACATTTTCTATTAATTATTAATAATTAAAAAGTATAGCTTATGAAAATATAAATGGTTAATGATTGATATTTCCTTAATCCCCTTACAAGCTAAGCTTCAAACTTTTTCTTTGTTTGACATTGCACATGCCAAAACACAGTTGTTGACCCATCATTACCTGTGACCTTCTTCACTTTTTTGAATGCTTTTTTACTACGTTTATTGTACTTTTATTCCACTTTTTTAATTTTCAAAGTCCAAAAAATTGATTAAAATTGTAAGTTATTTTAAATAACTTATAATATTTATTTAAAAAAATAAATGATTTTTTTTTCCAAATCTGTAAAGTATAATTACAAAGTTATTTTTTAATTACGTGAACGAATGATCCATTATATATACTAATGATCTTAAATCCTGACCACTAGATACCTGTGGCCACAAATTTATCCCCTGATTGCGGTGAATCCGTGTCCTTTTCTATTTAATATTGACCAGACATTTTTTCCCATTATTAAAAGGACAGTTTTCTACATTTGTGAAAATAAAATAAAATAAAAAGATCATGTTATGACCAGCACTTTTTTTAATCTTATTAATAATAGTAAAATTAGTTAATGCAGCGAAGCCAAAGTAAAATTGTGAGTATAATTAGTGGGATTAATCTGGGATTACACACTGACCAAAGCCAAAATAAACTGCATTAAAAAAATGGTGGAAATTGAAAGTTGCTACTTGTTGATACTCTAGAGTGTATGTATTCATGTTGGGTTTTTGAAGATTCTGAGAACTTTTGTTATTCAATAGTTTTTCAATTCTTTAAATTTTATTTCTCAAAAATATAATATATCAAAAATAATTTTTATGGATATATAGTGTAAGTGGTACCTTTCCAGTAGTATATTTAGATAATAAGATCTTTGTATTCCTCTACAAGTGAATATTATGCTGATTTTAGATTTATCCAAGAAAGACTAAGTCAATAGAAACAAAAAAAATATATAATGTCCATGATGTTAAATATGAGTATATGAGTGTATTGAATAGTATCAATTTTACTTTATAAAAAGTTTGTATTTATAGATCATTTCAATAGTGACTCTCAGATTAATTTATGGTAGTTATTATGGCTCATAGAACCGCTTAATCATTATAGATCATTGAATTGATCATTCAACTTATGATTGACATTTATAGTAATTAAAATTTGATTACATATCACTTTGAGTTAAGGATATTTCCAACTTTACAATAGGTAGGTACAATTATATTTAAATTTTCTATATTTTACATATAATCTAAGTTATATTTAGATTGAAACTAATTTGGTTATCTAAAATGATAAATAAATTAATAACGGTTATAGTCAAGAGAATTATCTCTCCACCAGAGCGTGTAGTTGAAATCGATTAAGTTTCGAGGAGATTCTACCTGCAGAAGATACTCCGTACGCTTGAGTCAATAAGGACATGAATATAATAAGTATTGTGTAAATATGAGTTGAGAGTATTCCATGTGTTATCATTTATTAAATTAGATGATCTGTTCTGTAGAGCATAATTTGGTATATATAGACTGAATTATAACCTCTCCGCATTTAGTCATGATTATGTTTTAATCGAGTCATTAAAATGTAATTAAAATAAGATACCTAAGGTATGAACATCATCTGCCATTAAAGATCGGATTACGATTCATATATCATGCATCGAATTCAGACCCATCACTCTACATTAACAATTAAAAATTAAAAATTTATCAATAAATTAACTAGTCTATATTGTCACATGAAAACAAAATTAATTTAAGAAATGTTTTTATAATATTTATTACTCTAATTAATACATTATAAAAAACCTTTTAAAAATATCTTATTTATCTCAATCGAGATCTTGAAAATGATGAAAATTCAAAAAAGGCACCCACACATTTACCAACATACTAAACAAAAAATCACTTTCTCCATGAATAAACAACACTTTCTCTTTTTATATCTCTCTCTAATAATTTTTTTTTGGATGATGTTTTCTCTAAATTAGGTGATATAAAAAACCAAATTTCTTCATTTGATATTTTCTTGAATTTTTATTTATTTTTCTAAGCTTTATTTTGAACGAGGATGATGTTTCTCCTCTAGTCTTGCAATATATTTCTATAGTATCCGAAGAAGTCGTGTGAAGAGTGATTGTTGTTGTTTATTTATGATATGAAAAGTATTTTTTGTACAGACACATGTCATATGAAAATGATAACTAAGGTAACATAGTTTTTAGCGAAGAATGCTTTTGTTTGTATAAAGAGTGATATAGAAAACAATACTAAAAAAAATAAAATAAAATAAAAAGTAAAAATGAATTTTTTTTTTAAAGATATTTGAATAGTCAAAAGTAGGAGAGAAGTTGAGTTTTTCTTTTTCTCTCAACTTATTAGACAGAAAAAGAAAAGGAATAGGAAAACTTTTGCTAGGACATGTTTGTTTTATTTATCTCTCTCTCTCTCTCTGTATATAAAGAGTGAGTGAAGAGAGTGTGATACACGTGTATGGTGAAAGATGCATGAGACACGTGTGTTGTGTTGGGTTGGGGGATACATCCTTATATCAGTTTGAATCAAATAAGATTTAAGATTTTTTATGCTACATTATGTCAGAAGGTCAATGCCCACCCAAGTCTTCCTCAAGCCACGTGTCCCTACTTTTTAATAAAATTTAAACTAAATATAATTTTTTTTTTAAAATTATTAAATAAAAAATATTTTTAAAGAACAAAAAAATTAATCACTATATTAGATATATTTTATATAATAAAAATTATTAATATTTAAAATAATTTTTATTATTAATAAAAATTTATAAAATAATTTAAAAATTATTATTTAACTATTAGTTACTAAAATTTTAATTTTAATTATTTATATTCTAAATTAGTCTCTACTAGTTTTTTAAGATTAATTTAAAATCTAAAATATTAATAACTAAAATTTTAATAATTAATTTAGATATCAATTTAAAAATTATTTTATAATATTTTATTAATAACAGAAATCATATTAGATATCAATAATTTTGTAGTCTAGTAACTAATTTAGTTAATATAATGATTAATTATTTTTCATTTCTAAATTTGATTATTATTTAATGATTTTTTTAATAAATAGTTATTTTTTATTAATAATTTTCAATTAATTTCAGTGGATTTATATAAAATTTTTAAAAATAAATTAATGTGTTAAATTTTTAAAAATTAAAGTAAAATAAGTTTAATTGATTGGTGAAGAATTTTGTTTTTCTATAAATGAAGTGTTTTATTGTTTTTTTATTTTTATTTGATGTAAAAGTGGGGCTTATACTAAGGAGGTTTATGTTGATTGTGGTAGTCTTTATCTTCTTTAACTTGTCTCAGTTAATAAGATTTTAGTACAGAGCACACATATCATCGTATTCTAATCTTATGTACTTTTCATTGCTCAACTCTTAATTCATAAAATATTAGTTAAAGGCTATGAAAAGAGACAAATCCGATTCTAAAAGCTAGCTGAAGAGAGGTGAGAAAAGTTTTATCAGTTAAACACAATGCTTATTTAATGAGCACCAATAATACCCGTAACTAATATAATATAGTATAAATCAATGGATTTTCTAAAGTTTCTTTATCTTTTATCTTTTATTTTCTCCAAATGAAATTTTTGTAATTAAAACTCTACCATTCTTCTTCTTATTCCCAAAAGTGGATTAAGAATTTTTCTAAAAAAGAAAAATATTAATTATTAATAACTCTTTATTACTTTTAGAGATTAATTTAAAATCTAAAATATTAGTATTTAAAATTAAAATAACTAATTTAAAAACTATTTTATAAAATTTATTCATAATAAAAATTATTTTATATATAAATAATTATTTGATCTCTAAATCACCATCTAATTTAATTAATATAGTAATTAATTATTTTCTATTTTTAAAATAATTTTTTATAATAAAAGAAATTTTATATAAAAGACTATTTAATGTTGAGGTTAGTAAGAATATAAGTAAAAAAAAAATGAAAAATTGAATAAATATTCCTAAAAAATGGTGACATATATGTATAGAAGGTTTTGATTTACTCTCTTTTAGATAACATTTAAACATGATTTATGAGTTATTATTAAACATAATTAATTTTGTATTAAAATGTATCTAAGTAAATTGTCAACATGTTGAATTCCCAAATTTTCAGCTAATAAAACCAGTTAGAGATGTTAGTTTTGTTTCATAGCTACATTTTGTTGGTATAATTTTATTAATTACTAATAACTTTCAATACAATTATATCTTAAAAAAATTTCACGTTGAGAAGTTCATTTTACATATATTATACAGGAAAAATTTAGATTAATATAAATTTTTGATATTTATTTATATAAATAAAAATTGATATAATATACATTTTTCACGATATATAAAAATAAAAATCACTGATTTGGACGTTTAGGAATTAAAAATTTGACGCTGAATATGTTTTGAACGCAAAGTTAAGTCATAGTTTCCCTTCACCTTAACGTCATACACTATTTTAAAATCCATGTTTATCTTCACCGTTTTCTACAATGGCGTAATCAGAATCAGGTTTTCAGGGGTTAAAGTGATCAATTCACTATTTTTAATTTATTTATAAAATTAGATAATTCATTGTTTGGGAAGCATGACTTGTTTTCAAGAAGTTGTGTTCTAGATGACTTTAATTTTTAATTTTTTAATTTTTAACGAGATTGAAGTCGTGTGTAATTAAAATCGTATTTAACAAACCTGATGCATTAAAATAAAATATAATTAAATATTATTATATGTAATTAGTTATCTAGTTTTTAATATTAGAAATATTTTATGTAATCAGTTATTCAATTTTCTTTTATTATTATATATAACTTTTACTTCCGTAAAAGATACATTTTAATTGATTTGGGTTTAATAAATTTGATTTTTGGTTATTTTTTTATTTTTTAGTAACTATTTTAATAAAAAAATAAAAATAAAAGTCGTGTTTATAAAAAAACATTAAAATAAAATTGTGTACACTAAACACAACTTTTGTGTTGTAAAAGAATAAAATATTAAATTATACTGATAAATCCCGACGTTTTCAAGATATTTTTATAGAGACAATTCACCTAATTTTATAACTTTTTGCAATTTGTCTTTTGAATACTTTTAGAACTTACACTATGATGATAAATTTTATCTGTAAAATAACTTGCTATATTTATGTGTTAATTTCTCCATGCCATTTTCATGAACCAGTGTCTTTTTACCTATTTATTTGGACGTTATTTACTCCTAAATTTCAGAAAAAGAAGGTTTTTGTATTCATAAGATCACAGTAGAGAGTTTGGTAGAAGGTGATGAATGGGAAGACATAAATGGGGGAAGATCGAGGGAAGAGGATGGCATGAGAGATATTTTTGGTTAAAAAAGGGTTTAGGGAAAAAGAAAATGGAGGGTGGATGACAAAAGTGGTAAAGTATTTTTTGGATTGTGGATAGAATTCTCTGGAAAGAGGAACGTGTAGGGCAATAAAGGAATGGGGTAACAGGAGAAAGAAAGGACATGCATGTGGCATAATCCTATAACAGGTATTAAAGGAAAGGACGATCTAGGGCAACGCTACAACGCCAAGTGTAGCCCTTGCAGACTCTCAGACACAAACTTATCAACTCCACTGCACTCCTCTTTCAGATCCAACACTTTCTTTCTTTTTTCCAAATCAAGATTCAATCAAATATCCAACACAATCACTCCTATATTGTTTCATGCTTTGTCTCCCCTCACTGCTACTACCCTACACCATTCCCTTTTCACATGCTCAATGCTCTTACATTCATTCCTATTCAACCAAAATTCTAAACTCTTTAGGGTTATCCTCCACGTTTGCACCTACCCCTCTTCGCTGTCACACCAATCATTGTTCAACCTAAAGGATCCTTCACATTCCAATCAAACCACACTCTATCAATTTAACTCATTCTTAATCAATGCTGTTAACCCAGCTTCCTTCATCTGCTGCATAACCTGCATCCTAATTATCACAGCTCAAACTTAGAAGCTGTCTAATCTTTTGCCGGCCTATTCACTTATGATTTACCAACATATAATTAATGTCTTCAAAGTTCGCTTCATCTACCTTTTCAACATAACCATGATAGTGAAAGCTTAATTGTTTATCTACTTCTGCATGATGAATAAGTGAAAACTATGTTATCACCAACATAAAATCCAACCTAATATCCACATCAATAATACCAAAGATAACCAAAATAGTAGATAAAGATGGAATATATAATACCAGGAACGTAACATGGAAGAAAGAGAGAATCATTATTATACAAACAAAAAAAAGAAGAAGCACATATCGATCCTTTAAATTTTTACTAAATTTAACAATCATAGTCAAATATTCTCTTTAATTTTTAAAAGATATTTAAATGATATTTACTTCCATTTTTTTTTACAAAATGCCATTTGTTTTTTATTTATTTAAAAATAATATAAAGTAGAGTTCAATATTATTACTTATGTTTGTATAAGATCATATTTAAATATACAAATAGGTCAATTAATTTAACTATACAGTTTATAACTATTTCTTTTATATTAAACCAGTGTTTTCCCCCACCATAGTTACAGTTACATAGTATACGAGAATAAGGTAAATTGTTTGTGTGTTTAATGATTGGAAGGTTGCAATGTCCAGAATTAGAAGTGAGTGTTTGATTTGAATGAGTTTGGGTGTGGTTGTTAAATATAAAACCAGCAAGCCCCAAGAGAGCAGAAGGTTGATGGGAAAATTTATAAGAAGAAGTGAAAGAGGAATTGAATTATAGTATGCAGTGGCAGTTCAAAAGATGTCTACAGCAATAATAATTAAGGCAAAAGATATATGAGTGTCATGAATGGTATTTTGATACTCTACCAAAATGCTTCTCTTTATTCATTGTCAAGTGCCTTGTCTATGAGGTCCTGCAATCCATCCAGGATATCTTAAGTGGTCCACCCACAAAACTCCAACACAAATACTGTCCCAACATTTCATGACATCCACATCTCTACGTAACTCAGTAACTCACACACTCATAATTAACACACGTAAAAAACTAATTTCATGCTACACTATTTTGGCTTTACCAGTAAACATACACTCTGAATAAAGCAGTTAAATAACTTCATGGACCACGCTTCATACTATGGTATATTGGTGGTTCACTAATTTGCATGGCACAATTTCGAACAGTCGAACTACTTACAAAAATGACCTACTCTTAAACTCTCTAATCACTGACTACTCCTGATTTAGTGTTGTTTTTGGTTAGTGGAAATGTTCTATTTGTAAAAGTTAGAAAGTTGAAACCAAGAGAATGATTATTTTCTTTCTTAATCGATTGGTTTACTTCTTCTTTTTCTCTTTGAAACAATTTCCGTACTTTCCTTTGACTTCCTTGCTTTTCGTCTTTATGAACTCTAAATTCAAATGATATTTGGAAAAGGCAAGTGAGTTTTTGATATTCGATACTCGGTGTTACAAGTACTGAATGATTACGTACTTCATTTTCAAAATCTATATTTATTTATATGATTATTATAGGTTTTTTTATTATTGGATCATATTAAAATTTTACATCATGATTAAGAGTATATTACTTAATGATTCAGCTTTCATTAATCTTGTTAATTTTCTTTTAAATGTAATGAATTTGGTTGTCTCTATCAATCTTGATTGGATGCTTGACTTCCAACTATGGTACGGATCCTATATATGATTCTAAGTTAATTTTAAGTATGAGGTAGTGTAATAAATATTATTTTAGTACGTATTTTTACTCGGAAACAACAAATCATGCATTTGGTTAGTTTGGCTGTTTGTATATCAAAGCTTTATGCGCTGATAAGATGTATTTTACCTGGTTTATTATTCCAATCCAAAAAAATGTCGAAATATCAAAATGGAACATTAATTGTCACGTAGAAGGAAGTGTGACAGAACAATTTGCGGTTCCGAGCAAAAGCATACATATTGCAAGCATGATGGAATATGTTGACGTTAATTGAAATGGACGTTTTGAGAAGGCTCAATAGGGTTTTGATTTTGAGTTAGATTAGCACTTCACCTCTTTCATTTTGTTTCTTCATCTTATTTAGTGCTTCTCTATAATTGCCTTCATCTTTTCTTTTCGCGTGTTCTAGATCCTTTTGACTTGTTGCAAGCTTCTCTCGCCTCTTGAGAAATAAAAAAAGATATCGTTTGATAAAAGCACAAACCTCTTCAATAGCATAACGATGATAAAAAAATTACTTGTGCTTAATTGATAAGTTCGAAGCATGTCGATGATGGTGTCTCTGGTTCTAATCTTTAGAACCCTATCTATGATTGAAAAGGTAAAGAATGGGTGGTTCGTACTAACCATGTCCTGCACAAAGGTATAATATTATAGGTCTGCACATTCTAACCATCCCACTGTTTCTCAAATGCTTTCATCGTGTCCTTTTCCATCATGCCAAATCATGCTGCTTCAAATCCTTTTTCTTACTCAGGATTTTTGGAGAAGATTGAAGCCAACATCTTTATATATAGTGTTTCAAAAGAAAAAAGGTAGAAAAAATAGATCCAATAGATGGTGTGAGTTTTAGTATGAAAATGAAATTGCAGAAGATTGGTTTGTGCAATAAGATATAAAATTTTGTAGGGTTAGATCATGTTGTCTTTGTCTTGAAAATAAACAAAAAAAAGAAAAAGAAAAGGGACGGTGATAAGCAGAAGGGTGTGGCGAAGAGCTAAAATGATGACATGAAAGTCAAGCAATGCAATGTAATGGATTAGATAGCCATCAACTCTCACATGATTTTGACATAAGATCAATAAACTTTTTTATTTATTTAATTTACATCAACCACTACAACAATTAAAACCCCTTCTTTTTTTTTATTATCATTAATTAAATTCTTAAGTTAATAATCGATTTCAATATTTACTAAATTAAATTTATTATTATTATTATTATTATTATGGTTGCTGTAATATTACAGGATCCACCGCTTTCCGGAGACCCGGGGCGTGAGACCCACAAAACGACGAAACACGAGACACGACACAGCCTGCTCATTAATCTAAATCACCTTCAATAACCGCACGCCACGTGCCCATACAATAACACTTCTTTCCACATACATGGCAAACGAAGAAGCAGTCTGTCACGTAGATCACGCAACCACCCTGGTCATTTCAAAATCGCCCTCTACTTTAACCGCAGTGGAAAATTGCAGTTCATTGATTTTTTTAACCCGACCACGGTTACCCCCAACCCAACCCTGGTCAAACGCGAGTTAAGTGCCAGTTTATAACCGAGCTAACCCTGCCGGAGTTTCTGTAAGCAAAAGCCATCACCCAAAATATGATGCTCGGAGAGCACCGTCGAGCAAATCCAACGGTCCACGTACCACCGTGGCCAACCCACGATGATCCCACGGCTGAGATGTATTCCGCGTTTTTAACTAACGACGTCAATGCTGCTGAGTACTCTCCGTACTATCTTCAAGAGGCGTTAACGGCGCTGCAGCGCTACCTTCCGGCGAACGAAACGGACAATGACTCGGACTCGGAGGCTCAGCCCGACGCGCCGGTGGACGCTTACTCGTGCGACCATTTTCGCATGTACGAGTTCAAAATCCGTCGATGCGCGCGTGGCAGGTCGCACGACTGGACCGAGTGTCCTTACGCGCATCCCGGAGAGAAGGCACGCCGCCGCGACCCCCGCAAGTTCCACTACTCCGGCGCGGCGTGTCCTGAGTTCCGTAAGGGTAGTTGTAAGAAAGGTGACACGTGCGAGTTCGCGCACGGCGTGTTCGAGTGCTGGCTGCACCCCGCGCGCTACCGTACGCAGCCTTGCAAGGACGGCACCAGTTGCCGTCGTCGTGTTTGCTTCTTTGCGCACACGCCGGAGCAGCTGCGCCTCGTGCCGATGCAGAGTCCTCGAAGCTCGGGGGAGTCCTATGACGGTTCTCCGATGAGACAGGTTCTGCAGTCTACGGCGTTCATGTCCTCTCCGGCGGCCTCTCTTTCTCCGCCGGAGTCTCCCCCTTTGTCGCCTTCTATGAACGAGATGGTTGCTTCTCTGCGAAATCTGCAGCTCGGTAAGATGAAATCGATGCCTCATAACCGTAACGTTTCGGTCGGGTCTCCTGGATACGGGTCACCGAGAGGCTCCGTGCTTCGACCCGGGTTTTGTAGTCTTCCGACAACGCCAACACAGCAACCGGCTCGGTCTGGGGTGAACTATTTGGATATTTGGGAGCAGAGTGTTGAGGAGGAGCCGGTTATGGAGAGGGTTGAGTCTGGGAGGGGCATAAGGGCGAAGATGTTTGAGAAGCTAAGCAAAGAAAACTCTTTGGAGGGGTCGGGTCAGGGAAGTGGGGCTCCGGATGTTGGGTGGGTTTCGGAGCTTGTGAAGTGATTGTTGTGGTGGGTGATTCAAGAATGAAGATTCCTGTAAATATTTTATTTTGGTGAGATGCATGGGTGAAGTGAAGGGAAGAATCTCTTTTTTGGGGGCAGTTTTTCTTGGAAAATCAAGAGTTAAGAGTTCTATATGCATTGATTTGGGAGATTAAATGAAAGTATCCATAACCTTTTGTATAGCTAGCAGCTTACTATTATTGTTAATTATCAATTATCATCACCATGTTTTACCTAGTGTGTCTTTTGATGCTACTGCTTTCACCTACTAATATCATTCATGTACAAATGTATAATATCTAGGATGATGATCCAAGTCCAATCATGTTATGCAAATTGCTTATGTAATCTATAAATCCTATCCAAATTGTTTTCCTCTCATGCACCATTGTTCTCACTTTTCTTTCCATTTCAGCTTGTAAAGGAGATTTTATCTTATTTGATCTGTTTTTCTCAGTGGCAACATGTGCTCTTCAGTTTGTGTAGTGAAGATGGGAAACAAGAAAAATACTCTGTTGTGTTCTGTGGCACAAATCTATTTTGTGGTTAAAAGTTGCTTGAGATAAGGGGTATGTTTGGGAAACAAAATAATGAGTTTACCAGATTTGGAATATATAAATTTATGGAAATGAAGATTATTGTGATTGAAGATCCGGATATGGTGAACCCACTAGAAGTTAACAATGGCTGCAAGCTCATTTAGGAAAATAGCAGCTTCTGAGTATGGCCTTAGCAGAAGATGTATAGGCCCTTTTGGTTAAAGATTAGGATCATAACAAAACACCAGGATATCTAAGTTTATGATATTTCTTCAAAATCAAATACAAAAGAGATCAAAATAAATGGGAAATTTACCCTTTTAACTTTACTCCTTTCACTTCATATAAACAAACCATTAAGGATTCTCATGTATATTACTTTGGGAGAATCATGTGAACAATCCTAAAGTAGAGAAATTAACAATTCTAATTATAATTAACTGTTTTAATTGTACTTGAAGGAATCCAAAAGTTTAATACCTTATTTATAATATTTTTGTTCACAATAAATTAGAAATATGAGAAGAATAAGCAATCTTTCTTTTTTAAGTTAGATGATAATCCAGTTATATTTAGATGACAAATTTTTTACATTAGTCAATGCATGTGTTCCAATGAAGAAGGCATCTCCTGAACCTCGTGGGGTAGCCCATTTTGACACGAAAATGGTGACTTGTGAGGTTTGTTTGAAGTTTTGTCCAATTGCAAAGAGGCTCCACTGATGATAGTTTTAGGGAGGTTCCATTCATGATGTCACTGTGTGACCCTTTCTTACAGGATAAACACCACACTGAAAGTCCCTAACATTAATGGCAGCAGAAAAGTTTTGTTGGCACTAAAGGGTAAATAACATAGACACTGTTTATAATAATATTTTTAAATTAAAAAATAAAATAAAAATATTAATTTATTAAAGTGTGAAGTGTATGTTTGTATTGAAAGTGTTAATATATCAGCACCCTAATGGTAGTAACATGCTTTTCTTGTTTCAGAACAAAGAAAAAAAAAACACCCTCTCCATCAACAAATTACTCAAACAAAATACACCTTGAAACCCTAAAACAAATACATCTGAAAACCCTAGAGTTAAATTAAAGATTAAAGAAAATTATACATAATATCATACTAATATGAAAATTAATCATCAAAATTGCATTAATTTAAGGTTAACAAAATGTAAATATGAGAATTAACCATAAAAATTGTATTAAATTAACCTAAGATCCGTAAATACGAAAGTTCAACTCAATTTTATATATTAATTGATCAATATCATGTTAATGTTAAGATACATATTTATCAACATCACACTTAATTATTATAGATCAAACTTTAACTTAACTATTAGAGTATATATATAACTTATCAAGCTTATCAGTAAAAGAGACCTTCTAGATCCGAACAAAAAGTTTAAATTTAACATAAAGGATTAGGAGACACCCTTGCTCTTCCCAAAAGAAAAAGGTATTCGTAAATATTAAGAAAGCATGTTTTAATATGTGAAGTAGATTGTCCTAGCTACTCATGCACACTGGTTGAGGAAGTGTTGTGAATAAATTAAGTATGTTAAGAGGAGAGATGAGTAATCTGACATGAATAGGAAGTTTGAAAAGAAAGGGTCTAATGCAGTGATAAGGATCATAGATTTGTGATCATGAAATTGACTAGGGAACATATATAAATGTAAAAGCCAAAATTGTCAAGCATTGACAATACAGTAGTGCTTAAGCTTGAAGATGACACATTTGTAAATTAAAGGGTAACACCATATCACAATCCTCATTTGACAATTTGACATGAATAGAAGAAAAAAGAAGACAAAGTGAAATATTTTTTAGGTGTTTGCATTTGGATAGAGGTAAAGGAACATGAAAGAATAAAAAATGTTAAAAGAGAAGAAAATTAGAATGAAAATTGAGGTTGTTTTAAGGAGTGTACAGTGAGAGAAAAAATTAATGATAAATTTAAGTGAGATTTGATATTTTCTAAAATCAAACCATGAAACACTTTTAAACTTTTTTTTTTCACTTTTCTTTTCGTTCCCCTCTTTCTTTATTTTAGTGTTTTTCGTGAAAACTTCATAATTAATAAGAGCATTTATCTTTGTGTTTGGAATAACGTGAAATTAAGAGATAAGAAAATGAGATAAAAAAAAGTTAAAATAAATTAAAAAATAAAAATTTGAATTTTAAAACTGTATCGGTCCATATCAGACAACAAATGGAGTTCTTAACATTCGGTTAGTGTCGACTGACATGACCAGATTCATTAAGTTAATAACAGGAGATTTACTACATTAAACAATAATTAAGCATTAAATAATATATTATTAATTATAATAAAAAACTCTAATCCAACCTAATAATAAAGAACTATGATAATCATATAAATAGTCATAGATTTTGAGGAAAAGGTATGTTATCATTATGTATTAATTACATCTAGCATCAAAGACTGAGATCTCACTTGAGCGTCGGAATACCATCCGGATCGGAAGTTTACGAGGGAAAGGAGAGAAGAAAGGCGTTCAGTGAAGTGAAGGAGTAGAAGAAGACCGACCGACCAAGTAAGAAGTAATAATTCTCTCAATCCCAACTCATTCAAAAGCAAAAACTTTAACTTTTGCTTTGTTTTCTATACTTTATCTTCAATGAAAAAAAGAAAAATACATGTTAACCATGTCTTTTATAGGCACTCTAGAGTGTTATGCAATAGGCTTGCCAACCCTGAACTTAATTGTAAATACTCGTAGTAGCTTGTACTGTGATCAACGAGAGAAGACAACATTTTTTTGTCTTTTTCAAAAATTTGATGACTTTTTACGGCAAGTGCACCGCGTTGTCAGAAATAATAATTGTCCCTAAGGACAGATATCGATCCCACAAGGAACAGTGAATTATCAAGTACAATAATTGCTAAATATAGAACGAAACAATTAAAAGTGTTTTGAAAGTTGTTACAATGGCAAGAATTAACAAGAAAACAAATCAAAGAGTAATTGCGTCAATTGGAAAAATGGGGATTAGGTTTCATCTGTCTCACTCTCATGTATTTTGATTAGCATGTCAATATTAAGTTCTTTGATTGAAATTGATGACCGTATAAAAATCATTTATATTGATTCCTCGCATATAAAATCCTTAAGAATGTTCCGTAACTATCGATCCCTCGCATAATTATAAGAACAACTTAGAACGAAGCTCAGACGTTAATAGCAATTAACATTTCAAATTTATTCCTAACACTCAAATAAGTATTGTTGTTTAGGTCAGAACCCTAAAAATACTTTCCAGTCAGATTTAAGATTCTCAATTTGTCACGAAAAATTAAAAGTAAAACAACCATACCAATAATCAATCAAGAACTGAATATTTTAATATAAGATATCACCTCAATACATAAGAGTTCGAACAAATTACTCCTAATCCCAAAGGGTAGAATTAGCCACGCATACTTCTAGCACCTTCCATTCTCCCAATTGGTTTACAATTCACTTTATGGTGTTTTCCTCTCAATCTGGCACAATAGGGATTTAATCTAATTTGCTAGGGTTTAGTGACTTCATAGGTCACACTTATGGGCTTAATAATAAAAACATAAAAATAGTCCAATTAATCTGACACATTCTTGCTGTTGAGTTAGACTTTTCTCTCTCTCTTTTGCACGTTCTGGGTCTTCCAACTTTCTCCTTTTAGCATATATCATTCTCCTTTAGTCCAAATCTCCATTCTTCCATAAAAACATGCAATTAACACCAAATTTAGAAATAAAATGCTCTTATTTAATTAAAGATAATAAAAAATGTAAAAAGGTATAAATTCATAAATTAGGGTTACCATGCGATTAATGGTCTTCAATTTTGTCATGCGATTAATGGTCTTCAATTTTGTCATGCAGCACAATTCCAATGGTCTTCAATGCAGTAATGCAGAATCAAGAAAAGGGTACACCAGATAAGAGTTGTGTTTGTGATGCATTAGAATACACATTTTTTCATTACATTATGTGTTGTTTCATATGAAATTGAAGAGTGATTTGGTCGTAATATTTGCAGGATGATCTAGAAAAGTAGAAGCGGTGATTTGAAGGGTAATTTTGAAGACTTGATTTATATAACAAGTTCAATCTTTTGATTAATGTTTTGTGAGAAACATTTTTTGTTGTGAGAATGAATAAATGTAAAGAAGCAGGTCGCTGTCTAGAGAGTCTATACATAATTGCCAAAGTGGAAGTTTGGTAACATCCTGAGTAGAGGGAAAACTGTTGGTTGTGCTGCAACAACTTTGTTTTGAAAAATAATGTTACTGTGAAAATTATTAAACAACAGACAAGATGAAAGAGGTTGTGGCATTTTGGGGATAAGATGCTGATGGAATTGACTAATACTGTCATACAATAATGAAACTGAAAACACTTTCATGCACTGTGTGATATTATTATATATATGATGCATGCATGTTTATATTCATCACAAATTATCTCTTAAGACAGAATATCAATAATGTCATTGGCACTATCCCAGAAGACAGAATCCTACAAAGTAGATAGCTCCTCTTTGTTATGGTTTGAGTTGGATTGATGCCATCATACTGCATAATTCCTATCACTAATCACAATTTACTTTTTATGCTGTTACAATAACTGTAAAATGTATGTTTGACTTTGATCTGCATCTATGAAGTGTTTCAAGTTTCTGGATTGTCAATTATTAGAGATGACATGTGCACTAAAATTTTTTTAAAATTTTGATTTTTGATTTAAGAAGAACATAAGAATAATCAACATTTACAATTTATTCCATTCTGAATGGAATTCAAAATTCAATTTCTAAATATGCAAAAATTGCTTAATTCCTTTCACAGATTCACATACACAGAGAGATTGCGAAAAAAGTTTGGTTTTTTGAGGGGCCAAGAACCTGATTCTATCTGGACCTGAACTTTTGCACTGTAACATTGTTGGGTCTTGTTGAGAAGTGACAATTTATTTTTCTATTGGGCTACAAACATAAAAATGCAATTTGTTAATAAAATGGTGTTTGACTGTCTTCAACTAAGGGTACAGGTAAAAAAAAACTAAACATAGTTTTTGTTATGAACAAGGTATATGTTCCTTAAGTATGTTTAACATACCTATTCACTTTATTAATCACTTTTTTTTTTACCTTTCTCTCAATATTAATTAAGTTATTCAAAGGATTGAAAAGGTAATTCAAGTTGTTGGATTTCCGAAAACCATGTTAAAACAGCAATTAATGTGATTTTAGATCAATTTTCACTTGTTAATTTTCATAACAACTCCACTACAAAAAATTGAATTCAACTTAAAACTTGTTTTTATATTTCGTATTACATCTTGTTACTTTATTATTTTCTCACTAATTTAAAGGTTATTCGTAAGTAAGTTTCTATTAAGATCTCATTTATATCTTATCTAAGTAGAGTTTTTTCTTATTATTATTTACAACTTAAGTAATAATAAAACTTAGAAGTTCAACTTCATCAACCACTCAACTAAATATATTAAATTTGTGGAAAGAACTCATACAGTATATTTATTTAGTGAATAATTAGTTATTTAGGTGAATATTTTAACGTGGATAATTAAAGTAACGTCACAATTCTTTATTTGATATATTTTTTTATAAATAAATATTATAAAAAATCTTGCATCATTAATGACCCACTTGACGAGGATGAGGCAAGTTCAAATATAAATAAATGTATGAATTTCTTTATTATTACTTAAAATAAAGATTGTAAGAACATTTTATACAAAAAAATTATTTTAAAAAATTAAATTTGATTTGAAAATCAATTTTATTAACACTCTTTAAAATAATCAATAGTTTAATATAAAAAAATCATTAAAACAAAATTTAGAAATAAAAAGTAATTACTTGTCATATTAACTAAATTAAATACTATTTTAGAAATTATAAAAATTATAATATCTAAATTAATTTTTATTATTGATAAATAGTTTCTAAAATAGTATTTAATAGTTTTTTAACTATGAATTATCTAGATTATAAAGTTGGTAATTTAAAAATAAAAAAAGATATTTTATAAAAAAGGATAGACTAAGGGCTAGTCTTACAGATTACACAGATGAAATCAAAATACAGACTAAGAAGTTTAAAAAGTTTATCCAACCCGATTAAATAATAGTAAGTTAGTGGACAATATATCAATTAATATGCAGTGAGAGTGAGATATTATATATTGCTAAGTGAGTGGTAATGATAAGAAAAAAAAGTAAGTATGTGTTTGTGTACCTGACAATTGTTTAACTCTTGTATTAAAAGTCTGTCTTCCCCTCACTGTATTTTGTACCAATACTTGAAGTTATTCATGCCTCATTATTGACTGCTTCTTTCTTCAGTCTTTAGCATTGTTCCAAATAAATAGAGTGAGGAGTGAGGGGCAGGTATAAGATAACCAAAATGGAAACAGAGAGAAGAGCCAAGTCAGTTAGTGAGTGAGACAAAGTCAAGCATTCAAAAGTTGCAATCCATGTCACTGTGTTTTTATAACCACATCTTCTCTAAGCCATTTGCACCAAATATATTCACTTTCTCTCAATCTTTTTTCTCTTTGTTATTCATCATTCCTGGTGGTATATTCAGTTCAGTGGCCAAGTAGGCCATGGGAAGGGCTCCATGCTGTGACAAATCCATCGTGAAAAGAGGGCCATGGTCTCCCGATGAAGATGTCACCCTCAAAAACTACCTTGAGAAACATGGCACAGGTGGTAATTGGATAGCTCTCCCCAAGAAAGCAGGTTTCTTTATTCATCAATCATCACTCATTGTGTTATCTCTTCAATCAGTTATTATTACTTACTTTCATACGAATATATTCATCATCAACTCTTTCTCATCTATTTGGATGTTAACTTATCTGCTTTTCAAACATCATACCTTACATTAAGAATTTTGCCTTAACTACACTTTATAAGATGTTATTCTCTTTCAGGGCTTAAGCGTTGTGGAAAGAGCTGTCGTCTAAGATGGCTGAACTATCTGAGGCCTCATATTAAGCTTGGAGGTTTCACTGAAGAGGAAGACAAAATTATCTGCACCCTTTATGGCACAATCGGAAGCAGGCAAGTTCATATCATTATCTTTTATATGTGAGGATATACCAGAGTTAAGTGCATGATATGTATTATTGAATGTGTTAATTTGGCTTCAGGTGGTCCCTTATAGCAGCTCAACTGCCAGGGAGAACAGACAATGATGTGAAAAATCACTGGAACACCAAGCTAAAGAAAAAGTTCTTGGCAGGAAACACCAGTAGTACTGTTGCCACAAGCTACAACAATGGCACTGTCAGCAATACTAGTTCCTCTCACCAATTCTCATCTTTTACTACTCAACCTCAAGTTGAAGCCTTTGTCTTGAATCAGAAACTGAACTCAGCTTGGTTTGACCCCTACAATATTTGGGATCTGGACCAAACACCAATGCCAGTTTCTCTTCCAATGCCTCAGGAATTAGAAGCATTTAATACTGGGGGGAGCAGTTATAGTGCACCACCCTCCAAGGAAGTTTCAATGCCAGTTTTGAATGCAGCTTCATTAGCACAGCAGAACAAACATACACAATGGTTTGGCTATGACTATGCAGGTGAAGATGATCCAAATTTACTTGAATTTGTGCTTGACGATCTGCTGATTAATCATGGGTTTGCATCTCCTGATCACAAAAGCAGCCAGGTTACTGCTCCATCATGTGTGGCTAACCAAGACTCATTCTACTCATCAAAAACTTGAAACAAAAAAGGGTTACAGAAAATAAAGGGAATGATCAAGTTATTTATATATAGTAGTAGTGACAAATGAAATACCTCTAACTGGTGTTTAAACTTCTGAATAAAGTAGTTGTTGTATGTGGAATTGTGTGAGCTTCTGAATTATTTTCAACGAATTGTGGTATTATTTGGAAGTATATAGATATTAGTGAAAAGATGTAGTGCATGTCTGTTTCCATGTTAGAAGAATCTCACAAATGGTATGCTTTTAATGGTATAAAATTTGTCCAATAAGAGAGAGGAACTGTGAGGGCCAAAATTCAGAAAAAGTGATCGCACGTGGTCACCAAAATTTGTTGGCTTCCAAATGCTCATGAAACTGGAGTTGGTCCTTAAGCAATTTCCAAAACAGGAAAAAGGGTTGTATCTGACATTAACAACTACACACATCACCCTGTCCATGCATGTGTCTCTCTCGCTTCTGAACTTGCCTCTGTCCATGCATGTGTCTCTTGCTTCTGAAATTGCTTTGCTCCTCACTGCCCAGAACTTTATTTTCATGCACACCAGATAATAAGCTTAAAGAACATTCAGTTTTACTTTCAAAAATTACTTTGATTTATGTAGGAGGTCATAAACTGCATCATGGGATAAATTTTATTTTGGGTTATGATAAATTGAATAAAATTTTTAATTTTTATCAATTAAAAATATAAATTTAATGCAATTCAATTTATGTATTAATAATCTGTTTAGGCTTCAACATCCAATCCTTTCATAGTAATAATATTCAAAAAAGTAATTAAAATAAATAAATTTCGTCAAAAAATTGAAAAATATATTTTTGAAAAGGTAAATTTAAGACTGAAAAAATTGGTTAGATTAGTTAAGTATTAAATTGACATTTGATTCTTTCAATTATATATTTTTTAATGAATAAATTAGATGAATTTATTTGTAAATTACAACAATTTTAGTATATCAGAATTGGTCCATTTTCAGCGAGCTGCAAGGAATATTTTCTAAGTTTGAGTAAAATTAATAAATAAAAAAATTAATTAAAGAGAAATTATTTATTTATTGATACAGTGAGTCTAAGACCAGTTTTTGAAAAATAGTTCAAATTAAGATTGATTAAATTTGTAATGATTTTAAAATTGACTTAATCTAAGGAAAGTAAAAATCATCTTAAATTTAATATAGGGTATAAAGATTCAAATTTTCAAATTGAAAATAGATTTGAATGATATTCAAAGAAATAAAAAAACACATTAGGTATTCAGTAGACATACAAATGAATATTATTAAAATTGAAAGAAAATAACACATGTTTTCATTATTAATAGAAATTACTTATATATTTAATAACAATAAAAATAAAATAAAAACACCACATTAAAATAAATAAATAGTGATAAAATAAATTAATAAGATTAAAATTCATAACTTTTAATAACATTAGAAAAAGGATAACTTTTTTTTCAGCTTTGGTACATGAATTATTCATCCTCCACTGCAATAATTAATACAGTCGAATATCTATATTTTCTTCTCAATATAATTTATTTCAAACTAAAATAAATCAACGTTTATTTCTATTTTTTTAAATAAAATAAATTAATACTTGAACTACTATAAATTTTAGATGAACAAATACATTAAAAAGTTTTATAAGGCACATTGTATAAAAAAAAATAAACATTATCCGAAAAGCCAATTTAATTGATAGTTTAAATGTGCAAGAAAATCATACTAATTAAAAATAATGAACATGTGAAGATTGAAATTTTGCATCTTTTTAACAAATCACTTTAAGTTGAACAATGACCAGAGAAAGGAACCAACTTTGAAACTTAGCTTTCCCTTAATTCGCGTAGTTGTATTTTCATTTTTCAACTTCATAGATTTTAGTGACAGAAGTTTTGTAAAAGTTCCAATATGGAGATGATATATTTTTCATGGAAAGTGTTAATTTAAAAATTGAATATAGAAAAATATAAATAGAAACTAAGGTCACTCTGGCCAAATGCATGAAAAATATTTCAGAAATCCTCTGCTCTGTTCATCAATTTCCAACAGAACTCTTGAGATAATTGTGGTTACAATTCTTCACTGAAGCAACTACTAGTCATGATGTACAAAAATGTCTGCAAAATAACAACAACAGACGAAATTAAGATTCTCAATTTCTCATACTTTTCTCACAGGTTTAAGCAGTTCATTCCAAATTATGACACATCACACATGCCAACTAAACTATGGCAACACCATGAAAATGGAGCATAGATACACATATCATCTAACTTTCATGATGACAAATGCAACACTAGTTGGATTGAAACAAAATAATGCATAGGTAACAAATTAACAATACAAATGAACAGTGTTTAAGGAGACAAATGGACCTGGTCAAAGTGCCATCTCAGCCTGCAAAGCTGTCAATTCATCTACCTCAGGATTGGACATTACAGGGTGAGAAGGTTGCCTTCCTGCTGGGGGCTGTACCGAGACTGCAGGGGCTGTAGTTGCTGGCTGAAGAAGCTGCTCTTCCAACTCACCAGCCTCCAGTTCTTCAAGTTCAGCTTCCAATTCGTCCTGAAAGCAAAAGAACTCAGAATGATCCACATAAATGCATTGTGTTCTATGACAGTACAACACTACTGAGACATTATAGGTAATCTGAATGTACCAGGTATCAATAGATTCACCGAATTAATGTAACAGTATTCAAGTTTTTCAATTTATGAAAAGAAATGAACAACACTCAAATATCATATGTGTCATACAGATTGGTAAGATCATGAAAACTCTTCACTATCTGATAACTTCAATAGTATGTGTGTGTATGGTACAATCTAAAGATACATATATAATCATTTGATTTGAGAAGGATACCTCATCAAAATAAGAAGCTGCACCAAGTGGAGCGGACAAGGCTTCTTGAATCATTCTCATGTTATCAGTCTGTTGACTGATCTCCTCCACAGTCTTGTCAACATCATCAATATTCCTGGAATCAAAGATGTTGCAACTCAACAATATCAGCCAAAAAGTAACCAGCTGAATAAACATTGTATAGTGTTATGAGAAATGCAGAAAATATTATGAGTTAAATCATAAAATATTTAAAACATAAACTGCACTACACACGTTGCTTTTTGCACAGCCTTCATAGCAGCTGCTCCAGTTCTCAACGCTGCTACTGTTTCTGTGGTGACTGTAGCACCTTCCAACATTATCATCTGTAACACAAAACAAACAACATAAGATACAAAAGAAGCTCAAGACAAGAACTAATTCATCTTTTGATTTCACACCCACCTGGTCATGAATACGCAACTGGAAATTTCCAAGCTGCTCTATTTGCTGTTCATATAACTTCTTCCTCTTCACACATTGCGCTGCCCCTGCATCAAACAAAAAGTTCAAATCACATGCACACACACATACGTAGAAGGAGATTGATCAGCAACCAACCTACCCCTTTTGTTCTTTCCTCTGATGAATTCTATGGCCTTTTCCTTTTCTGCATTCACTTTTTTAAGAAGCACATCTTCCTTTTTCTCAAGCAATTCAAGTGTCTGCGTAATCAAAAGAACAGAAATTCAAATATGGAAATTCTTTCTCACTTGTAAATATAAATTTGAACTAGAAAGCACTAGCATGAGGAGGAGAATTAAGAGCAAAAAGGAGCAATGTTGTATACGATGACATGATGATCAGCATATAGCCATATAGCCAAAAAAAAGAAGAAACAATGATGAATGAACCTCGTTTAACTTGTCTAATACGGCAATAGGATTGTGTTCTGGTTTAGGTTTCCTAAAGAAATGGCTAAACATGATCAGAATGGGTTAATTGAAACCCTAGTACTGCGTTGATTGGAGTGTTCACTCTTATTATGGCTGTTTTTTGCTCTTTCACGTTAGTGTTGTTGTGAGGATCAGTATCTACGTTACTACATCTACATAACCTAATTAATATTTTCATTGTGTGCGTAACAATAACAACAATAATAATAATAACAATAATAATAATTACAATAATAATAATTACAATAATAATATGATAATAATAATATAAGAATAATAATAATAAATTAGATTTATTTAAGTTCAACTCCGTGATAAATTTAGATATTTTAATGAATCTTTAATAAATTTTCTTAAGTTAGGAGTACTGAATTTTCTTAAGTTAGGAGTACTGAAAAATTCTATATTTTTTAATTGATTCTTTTAATTTCGTTATTAAGTTGTCATTAGATATTATTGTGTTAATATTAAACTATCTAATTTTTTTAATGTAACATTTGACTTATTGTATGATGAGGTAAACATAAATGAAAAAGAAAATTGAACGAAAACCAAAATAAGATTTTGGGAGATTATAGAATAAGAGTGGAGTTGGAGATTTTAGTAAGAATATATATAATATGATATTGTATTATACTTGCAATTTAATGGCGATTAAATTTATTATCATTTAATTTTATTATTATAAGGATACGAAACTTGTATGAATTGATACGTAACTCAATGTCCAACTAAGTTAGGTTGGATCATGTGAAAAAAAATTGAAATTTAAAATGGAAGTGGATCAATTTGGTTTGATTAAAATAACTAAACAAGTCAAGACTAACCTAAAAAATGCTAACTGAAATAGCACCAACTAGTTAGAAACTTATATTATATTTCTAGCTTGTAGTAATATGCTACTTTTATTTTGCTGATAACTTTGCTACTGATATGAATTTAAGTGGGTTATATTAAATGAAAACAGGCAGAAGAAATAACATATAAAGAAGAAGAGTGGTAAACTCAATTTGTTAGAGGTAATATTTTGGTCTCTTATTTGTGGAATAATTGGAATGTCACTTTCCAGTTATCGATTAATTAATAAAACATTTCACTTGAAAAAGTTGGTCACTGGCTATTGAAGTTATCAAAGAAGGAAAAAGTGCAGACAAGCAACAAGACCAGAATATATAAATAAAGATATATAGTGTTGGTATATTGACCACTTACATCAGAGAGAAATAGGTTTTTTTTTACCGTACAGTTGTTAAAGTAACATTTTTCTTTCATCAAATATGGCAAGTGAGTCTCATTTGTTGTTGCAGTAACCCAATGCCTTTCATCTTATTGTTTCACAAAAATTTACAATGTATACTTACACTACCTGCTATCTTGGGAAAGGATAGGTGATAGATTCACTATCATAAGAATGTGCTTCTGATGAACTGTAGAATTCGGTGTAGACTTGCTTTGGTGGGGGCACAAATGTTTCAGTGTCACTAGGAGATTCAATTGCCAAACACTGCTTTAACTCGGCTATGACAACACTCATTGTTGGTCTCTGAATGGAGGTTGATGCAGAGCATGCCATTGCTATTCCTATAGCTCTCCACCCAGAATTTGCACCAAATTTTCCTTGGAGCCTTGGATCTAAAATTTTACTCAATTCTCCTCTTCCAATCTCAGGTCTTATCCACTCAAGTATGTGCATTATTTTGTTGCCTTTGGATATTGCAGGGCGACCTGTGATTAATTCAAGTAGAACAATTCCAAAGCTAAATATGTCACTTTTCTCATTCAGGCTCCCTGATCTGTAGTACCTGAATAAATGGACAGTGTAGTTAGGGCATAGTAGCAAGTCCATGGTAAAACAGTAAAACTATATTTGCACATTAAGTATTAACATATATACAAGGCCTATCCATTACCTGAGAACTCATTAAACCAAATATTATAAAAAAAATATTAATTTCAATTTGATTTTTATTCTGACTTAAGAAATGGAACAATTCAATCCAAGTCAAACTCCCAGACACATAAATATCAGATCAAATGAGATTTTTATCTAAAAGCAATTAACTTCAATTTGAACAATAAAATGAATCTTCTGATAAGGACTTACTCTGGGTCAAGGTACCCTGTTGTGCCCATTATTGCAGATTTTTCATCTGTAGCATCAGTATAAATCACATGAGATTGTTGTTTTTGGTTATCTTTCCTAAACTCCTTGGAGAGGCCAAAATCAGCTATCTTGGCTTCTAAATCTTGACTTAAAAGAATGTTTGCTGACTTTACATCCCTGTGTATTATTGGTGGCTTGCAACCATGGTGTAGGTAATCCAACCCTTCAAGTTCAAACACATCATTCATCAAACATCAACACCAATACCAAAAGAATGTAGTTGCAAAACCACTTATACAGTTACACGGCAACATGTTATTCGTCAAGGTGACTGTCATATGAAAAATGTAAAAACATGCTCTTAGACTAGATTATATAAACCAAGAAACATTATTTAGTAAGGTGAATTAAATTTGAGAGATTTTTTTTTCCAAAATAAAATTAAGAAAAAGGAGCAAAACCATTATTTTATTTATTTATTCTAAAATCTGATGATCTGGGTAACTTTTGGTATCAATATGCAAATAAGTAAACGTCTAAAGGATAAGAGAAAGGAACTTTTGGCTTCCTCAAAAATGAAGTTATACTGACCCTCAGCGGCATCGATTGCTATCTGTATTCTTCTTTCCCAACTCAAGCAATGTGAATTTCCATCTGCAATCATGAAATATGTTATTGCAACATGCTCTCTTTATTTGTTTTGTGATGCTATAAGTATTGCAGAAAACAAATAAAGGTTAATAATCATGCATTGTTACAGTAGCCAATTTTATCTTCAACCAATTAAAAATCGTCAAGGTAGTTTTTATAGAAATCAACTATCTCAATGATTGATGAGTAGATGACAACATAAATAACCTTCCTTCTCTCAGTGCATTTCAATTAAATTGAATATGGAGCAGTGTATGAGTACCTGAGAGAAAGAGAAAATCTTTCAGACTGCCATTGACCATGTGCTCATATATGAGAGCCATCTTGTTATCATCATCACAATAACCAATGAAAGAAACCAAATTTTTGTGATGAACTGTCATCAAAAGCTCAGCCTGCAAGCCATGTAAATGTATGAGTGCCATCTTGTTATCATCATCAAAATAACCAATGAAGGATACCACATTTTTGTGCTGAACTATCATCAAAAGCTTAGCCATGATTACTTTCTTTGGATGGTTCTGATGTTGAATAACATTTCCCTAAAATCTAAGCAGTATAATCCATTGGTAGAATGTGGTACTAATTACCTCAGTTTGAAATTCTTTTGGGCCCTGAGATGACGATGGAGAAAGCATCTTGACTGCAACTTCTTTGCCATCTTTCATCTGCCCACTGTACACAGTTCCAAATCCTCCCTTGCCAATGACCATTTCAAAGTTGTTGGTGATGTCCAAGACTTCCGAATACGTGTATTGCCAGTTCTTCGTTGTTACATTTTTCCCTCTTTTGTTGAGCATACTGATCTCCTCATCTTTGTTCAAAAGGAAAGTAAATTAAAGTTTGGTTAATGTTTTATTTATTTTATGTCTGTTTTTCTGGTTTTGAGAATCAGATGGAAACAGTTAATATCAATAAAGCAAGAAGTACCTGATCGTTCATTTCTTCTAAGTTTCCAAAAGAGAATGAAAGCAGCCAATATAACTAAAACTGATACTGATACCACTATGGGAACAACAATTTTAACGGTTTTACTGTTCCCTCCTGAGCCACCAAGATTTTGATCATCCACCCTGAAAGTGATGAAAACATGAGAAATGAAATCAAATGTTTGATGACACCTCTAAAAATATGCAGGTGCTTCGTGGTCCATACTTCAACCCTGGCTTTCTTTACCATGATTCCTAATATTTATATGAAAAATGAAACTAGCCAGGCTTTATAAACATCTGAGTCTATTACAGCAGGGCATACCTCAATGTAAGTAAGCCATCCCTTGATCTTTCTAAAAGAGTGTCAGGAACTGAACCCGAAAATAGATTGTCCTTTAAGTCCCTACAAAATTTATTTTTCTTGCATTAGCCATTAGTACAAAATTGCCACTGCATATATCAGGCCATACCACCATCACCAAACACTTACAAATATTTAAGGGATTTCAATTCTTCCAAGAACTCGGGTATTGCTCCCGTTAAGCTATTGTTGTGTAAGTCCCTGAATAAAAAATTGTAGGTTTGTCATATTATATATATGACGAAGAAACCATTCTTCATTACAATGGTGAAATTGTGTACAGGTTAAAGGCATACGAGTTATATTATTTATAAAATAATTTTCTACAATGCTTTTTCTCTTTACCTGTCTTCCTCACATTGCAATGATCTTATTACATACTTTTCTGTCTTCTCATTCTATCTTACTCTTTATTGTACAAATTATTGTATAGAGATTTCATGAATACAACTTCTCAAAGCATAGTGATGGTAAACGTTCTCAGAATTTTGTCATGTGTACTTACAAAGATTCCAGCGAGGAGAGATTGGAAATGGAAGAAGTTATTGCTCCACTCAAACTGCTGGAGCTTATATTCCTAGAAAAAGAAAAGGCTTACTTCTAGGCTATAAGGATATAATGTAAAAGTCAAAACCGATTTCTTCAACTAGGACATTCAGAATGGAAGAAGGAAAAACATACAAAGAGATTACTCACAGAGATATAATTCGGGGAGGAAGTGAGGTGCTATAGTTGCATTTTAAGCCTTCCCAAGAGTGGTTCCTTGGCTCACATGGATCACCCACCCAATTTCTTTGAATTCTATAGCTTTCCTTTATATCCAACATAGCATCAACTGTGTTCACATATAATTGAATCCAATTAAAGGCATAATCATTTCAAACTCTAAAACAAGTGCAAGTGATATGATTGTTGATTGTTTGATGGTGATTTTGTTCTTATTAAAGTCTCAGAGGGCTAAGCAGTAATGCATTGGTTTTGCACAGCAAATTTTAGCCAAGAAAACGCATCATACCATCTTCTTCAAATGTTGCAAGTCCATCTAGCTTCACAACATAAATCTCAACTGCATTAAGAATGGGTGGAAGGGTTGAATCTCTTGTTTTGTGTATGGAAATACGATGTTCATTTGCCACCAAAGATTTTGAATTAGAAAGGGTGGTTGCAAACAAGTGGCGGGGTACTATGGAATCAAATAATGGAGATCCATTCCAAGATATATTGAATTTCCTCAGCTGGGTTTTCTCAAGCTGCTCCACTTCAGCAAAGTACAAGTAGACATAAAAATTCCAATTTGGATCATCTGGGGTCCAGGAAAGCTCCAAAGTATCACTGCCATTCCTTGGTCTAGCAGCAGTCCTAATAACTTCAAATGGTGGTCTAAAGCCGTCATCATTGACATTGATTGGCGTGGAAGTGCTGACAGAATCCCAGGATGAAGAATTGAAAGGGGACCAGATTCTATCATAAATATCATCCTCGTATCTACCACTTCCATTGTGTGACCCAATGTCCCATCGTTTGAAAAGTGTTAGCGAAGCAGATTCCCCAAACTCTGTGTTATAAATAGAACTATTAAGTGGTCTAACATCTAATCCTGAGATAAAAGGAGTTCCTGCTCCCTTGTTCACAAGGCAGACATATGTCACGTCTGATTGTGCAAAATTGATTATTTCAAGTACAACTTCCTCTGAGGCATTTCTAAATTTCACTGTTGACCAGAAATCGACATCAACATAGACATCAAACTCTGGAAGCTTGTTTTCTCCATCATAGTTTCCATACATGAAGGAAGCCCTGATTAAATATAAACTGCCACTTCTTAGAGACGTTAAACTATAACAGTTCCTTTCTCCGTGGGGAAAACTTCTGACATCTGAGAGTATTTGTGGCAGAGTGGGATTTTTTGGGTACGCATACTCAGAGGAGATGTTCCTATTAACCCCACTTTGTATATAGGCTCCATCAGCGGTGTACTTTATATTAGTTTCTTCATCCGTGTACAAATCTTGCCAACTACCGCAATCAATGCTTATGAAGCCTGAACAAAAAGAAAAGATAGGTTAAGAAATACAAAACTAAGCTTGTTTGCACTTCAAAATGGGTTAAACAAAACTAAGGTTTATTTATTGTCTTGAGAAACCATTAATTAACTCAGTGATTGATGATAAACAAGATCAAAGAGACAAAGAGCAATAATAAGTACCCCTCTAAGGAATGTGGTAGAAAATGTTCCATGGCATCAATTAATAATGTTGCAGAAATAGAAATAAACATCAAAACTCATTCTTACGCTGCTGCGGGTAAATTGCTAACCTATTTGTTGCTGTGCGTGAACTAAAGCTACGAGGACAACACAAAGTGTGAGCAACAATATGAACCCAATTGAACTTCCCATCGCTGGATAGCAGAGAAGTATGCTATGATGTTTCAAAAGTGGTGGTTGTAGGTATTCTTGAAGACATGAACTTCCATGGGAACATTAGACAGTAGGAACTAACAAGGTCGGAAATCAAACGAATGGGTCAAACGTTAACAGGTAAACCTGGACACGCATTTGTCGGCTTTGACAAAACCAGACACTGTAAAGTTAAAAATCTAAAAAATAGATTCATCAAATGGAAGAGAATCACGCCGAAAACAGTTTGCATGACTTTTTTTCCGCGAATAGTACGGATTTTTACAAAAATTCCACAAGTGTACCACTTTTTATTTTATTTTTCAAATTATAATTTTTTACTCTTTATAGGTGAGAATTGATTTTGGTTTTGGGAAGTCCAATTTTAGTTTTTAGCACGAAAATCTATTAAGAATTTGGTTTTTGGAGGAGCGAATTTTGAAAGCATTTTAAAATTTTATTTTTTATTTTTGTGGTGAGGAAGAAGTTAAAAGTTAAAAATAATAAAAAATTTGAAACGCTATTCAAATTAGATAATTATTTTTCTTATATTTAAAATTTATTTTCTCTACTTTTAGTTAAATTTTTTAAAACATATTTTACCTACAAAATTATGAGCACCACACCCTTATACTCGTTCTGCTCCAATATCAAAAATAAATAAAAAATAAGTTCCTAGAAGTTATTTCTCATAACCAAATTTCATAATGATTTTTTTTTTTCTAAAAACGCAAAAGACAAGTGAAAATCCAGTTCCCTATAAACCAAATTTCGATCATGCTTTGGAAAACTAACATTTCTTTTTCAACAACGAAAATACAAAATAAAAATTCAAAACTATCTCAGAATTCAAGTTCCGAATAGATTTTCGTGTCGAAAAGAAATATATATGAAAATTCGACTTCTTAAAAATCAAATTCTTAGATGAAAACAATAAATAATTATAATTTAAGAAATAAAATGCAAAGTGATCAAATAAAAAAATGGATAATTACTTATTCCCCTGCAACATTTTTTACTTACTCCACACAAATTAGTGAACATAGGTGATTCAAAGTTCACATGAAGCTTCAATAAGATTATCAACAAAATATACATCTTGCATTATATCCTATAGTTTGAATATTGCAGTTAATAACAATAACCACAAACTTTATTATCTTTAATTACATCTCTATAGTATAATAACAAACTAAAAGATGTCACATAATTATCACGAAAATAAAATTAAAATGACTAACATGAATTTGTTCTCAATCTATTAATAATATTTGTTGAAATTTCATTTTCCATGTTGGGTTGGAATTCTGATTACAATTTGGATTATTACTCGGTGGAAAAATGTTGAATTATTAGCTTAGAATCAGAGTAATATCAAATTATTAACTAATTGAATGTAACGAAAAATTGGTATTACATGAATAAATAATATAATAAATGGTTCAAGTTGAAGGTAGTTTAATTTCGTGGTAGTTTCATTAAAAAAAAAAAAAAGATGAAGGATTAGGTATAGATTTGAATTTGTCACCATTGGCGGCCATTTTTTGTTATTATTTAATTAGTGAATGATGTGGTCAATTATTTCCATTTTGGTTTTGATTAGTGGATGAAGGTGCCTGGTACCCTCCAAGTGGCAACTTGTGTTTAAGCTAATGTCATGTAATAATCATCTCACGTAATTCAAGTGGCAAAATAATGACACAAAACTTTAAATAATATCTGTTTTAGGAAAATTTTTATTGAAAGATTTAAATTGTACTAATTGAAGATAATCATGTTATTTTAATTTTAATACATTTAAGGATTAAGAATGGGATATAATAGGATAGTAATCAATGTTTTTTTTTATTACGATAATATTATTTAAGACTTGGAGTAAAAATTATTTATAAACCCTTTTTCTTCTTAATCAATCAAAATATTTATAAAAGCAAAATACTAAAAGACTTGAGATAGAAACAATATTTTTATACATTAATAAATGTAAAATATACTTTCAAAATAAATAATGTAATTATATATAGTTATGACATGTAATTACTGGTATTATAAATTTATTGATATGTTTAATTTTGAGACAATGTTTTCAAAAAATGTGTAATAGCATACACATAAAATTTATTATAATTACAACAGTAATTTATTTCAATTTAATTATATATTATTTAGGATATTAGTATTTAAATATTATATTGAAAATAAAAGGAACTTTACTTTATGTTATATATTATCAAATTAAAAATAAAATATGATATAATTTAAATAATTTTCCCTGCAATATCCTCTATTATAGGCTTATGTAGGATATTCGTGAAGAATATTAATGACACCTTCGAGAAAAAGAAAGTAATAGACAAAGGGAGTAAATGAAAAAAGAAAAAAAGAAATAGAGTAAAAATAGATAATTTTTATTGAAAAATACATAATAAAAGATTAAAATTGAGATGGTTGAAAAAACAAATAAAAATATTTTTTTTATTTTTCAAAACATTATATTATTATTATATCTTTGTACAAAGAAAAAGAATAAAAAAAAAATGCGCGTTCGTGTATAATCGATTATATAAGTAGTCTTACTAAAAGAAATAATATTTTTTTCAATATAATTAATCATGCTATAATGTGATAATAATCATATTTTTCTCACATTTCTTTGTTCTTCTTTAGAGTCAATATAACTCTTATTTTAAAAAATAGTTTAATAATAAATATTGGCCTTTCTATTTTATAAAATTTATAATTTTAGTCCTTGATTTTTAATTGTCTATAACATTTTTCAACTGTCAGCTTTAAAAAAAAAAAATCACCATCTTAATTCTTACAGCTACTATAATATTCAATCACGTAGAAAAGAAAGTTAAACAATTTCCAATCTAAACTTATCATATTTAAAGTAAAAATAAAAATAAAAATAATTGAACAAAGTTATAAACAATTACAAATCAAATTTAGGAACCAAAATTACTGTAGTTAAAAGTTAAAAGATTAAAATTTAGGAAAAGAAAATCAAGAAAAAAATTACAAATTTTAAAATTATAGGAATCAAAATTATGATTAAGAAAAAACTCTTAATTTATATTTTAAAATTCTTCAATTATTTCTTACGAAACTTATTTTTTTTTCACTATCTTATTTTCTCGTCTAATTTCCGAAAAATTTGTTAAAACGGCTCTGTATATGTGTGTGTGCGAAATTGAAGATGAAGTACCAAAATTGACTCAATCATTTTCCCGCCAAAAATTGTAGAATCGCGATTCCAGAATCTTCTGTGTCACTCCGTTGCCGTCCAAATCCGTCGCAATGGTAACCGCCGCCCCTCTCTCTTCCTCAATTCATTCTATTATTTTCGATCATTTCACAAAGGCTTCTATGCCATGATTAATTTTCATCACAGCTTTGTATTATATCGTGCGAATTGCTAGGTTGAATCAGCTCACATTGTATTTTCGTATGGATGTTTTTTTTTACAATGTTTTGTTGTGAGAATAGTCATGATTGGCTCAAAAACCTAAACCGGTCATAAATTGTTCTATGGCTTTCTGCAAATTGTGTTAAGGAGCTCAGTTCCCTGAGTGTTTGTGAAATTGTCATGAATTGCAATTTGGTTGGTGTGCTTTGCTTGGTGCAGTCGAAGAAAAGGGGTCTCTCTTTGGAAGAGAAGCGCGAGAAGATGCTTCAAATATTTTACGAGTCCCAAGACTTCTTCCTGGTAATCACCATCATTTACCACTTCGTTATTGCATGCCTGATAAAACTGTTTTTTTTCTTTTATCGTGTAATTTATTGACTGGTGTATATGCTTCTACTTATGTTTTTTGTTGTTTCAGCTGAAGGAGCTCGAGAAGATGGGTCCCAAAAAGGGTGTCATTGCTCAGTCCGTGAAGGATGTTGTACAAAGTTTAGTGGATGATGACCTTGTTTCCAGAGATAAGATAGGAACTTCTGTAAGTTATCATCCAAACCAATGACGCTCCTTTCCAATTATGGTATCAGTGATGTGTTTCTTGAATAACAAGGGTGTCAGTGCAATGTATAGACTAAAAAGGATAACGTATTTCAACAATTACGAAAAAACGAGTTTAGGGATAAAAAAGGGGTATGATTTGACGAAACTTTTCAGAGAGTATTAGTATAATTCACTCATTTTTTTTATTTATTAACTTCACCTCGCAGGTGTATTTCTGGAGTCTACCTAGCTGTGCTGGTAATCAGGTGAAGTTATGTTGATAAAGCTTTTGCTGTTGTATCATCTTTATGTTGATAAATTGGTCATTGCCAGTAAAGAATAACACTGATATAACACCTCACCTATAGCGACCTAGCTGTTAAGCTGCCTATGTTTCTATTGATTGCGTTTTCTTTCATTTACATACCCTTACTCGTTATAGCTCGTTATAGTATCTTCATGTAAACTAATTATGACATCATAAAACTCATTCACAGCTTAGAAGTGTGTACCGCAAACTTGATTCTGATCTGCAAAGCAGTAAAAATCGGCATGCCCAACTTGTTGACCAATGTCAGGAGCTAAAGAAGGGGCGAGAGGAATCTGTAAGTTATGACATATTTCTTGCTAGATTCCAATTCCCTCTGCTTCTGTATAAATAAGAGGCCCGGCCATCGTATATCCTAATATTGCAATTTTATCAGGATGAAAGAGAGAAGGCCGTTGCAGATCTGGAAGCCGTTGAGCAAAATCATAATGAATTGCAGGTTGGGATTATTTGATAGTAAGGCATCAACTGTGATGATCAGTATTATGTCTGTTCTGTAACAGTCTAATAATAATATTTGAAATTTTCAGATTGAGATAGCAAAGTATAGAGATAATGATCCGGCTGCCTTTGAAGCAATGAGTTAAGAAAGGCTTGTTTATTTATTTATTTATTTATTTACACCAGTACACAACTTTGACGTTTTGGATGTTAATTCTAATAAATTTGTAGTTTTGGGGACACTGATGTTTTGGTATTAACATTGGCAGGGGAAGCAATTGCAGTTGCCCATGCATCGGCAAACAGATGGACAGGTTCTACCTTCTATGCTTTCTTTCTCCTTTGTCCCTGAATGGAGTTTTATCTTAGTGGGGAAAAATGGAGTCTCTCGTGTAGTGAAATGTCACATTTCACGTTATAATGATGCATGTTGAAGTTTTAGACAGGGAAGGAAAATATTTATGTTATTTGAGAGATTTATAGACAGAAGAGGTTGTACTAATGTATAATCCTAATGATGCTGATAACTCTATATATCTAACTGCATTAATTACCATAAAAAGACACATAATCTCTATATGTTGCAAAAAATATTTGTAGACAACATTTTCACCCTGAGGCAATGGTGTTCGAACAATTTCCCCGAGGCTAAGGAACAACTTGAAAACTTGTACAAGGAGGTCAGTCATTTCAGTTAAATGCCTCAATCTCCAATTCTCTATGTGAAATACTCAGCTAAAGTGCTATTTGTCAGGGATGCTTTTACCTATGAAATGGGTGCACGAATGGAATGAATGTAACTTGGATAGATTAGCAAGCTCACCACTTTATACATTATTTTCTGTTTTCTCAGCTAAAACATAGCCTTAATTTATCTCATTAAATTTGACTATCCCCGTCTCTTTGTTTCTTATATGTCTTGCATTGCACCTTTTGTCTCCATACAGGTTGGTCTAACAGATGATTTTGACTATTTGGAGTTAGTAGCACCTGTCCCACTCAAAGCAGTTGCTGATTAATTACTTAGCCTATCAAAGGCCAACTTCTGGTTGTCGTGCTGCTCTCAAACACTGATAATAAAATGCAGAGTTGATCATTGTCAAGTCAAGGACATCCTCTGAGATGGTTTTTTAATTACCGTTCCCCTCTCTTGCTGTATTGATCAGAGAGATTAAGAAGCACTTTGCTTCCTGTGGCACAATATATTACAGATTATGTATTCTGCCTCTATCCAAGTATATTTGGTCCCCATCCTGAGTTTGGTGGGTGTTACTTGCCTTAAGGAGGCTCCAATCCTCGGTGAGATATATATAGATCCTTTCTTTTTTTACTTGTTTTTAAATTTTATGATGGCTCTGTGAAACTAAAATTGATCCTTCCAGAACATGACAATATAATCAAATTATATATAAAAACTTAATTTTTGAACTCTTTAACCAGTATTTTTGGGAGACCTGTTAGGAAGACCTTCTTATATTATTTACAAGGTTGAGACTTGAATTGTCTGTAATTATGCTCTTGACTTTCATTCGTCAGTGTTCTGTCGTCTGACGGAATGACATTTGCTTTGTTCAGCGATTAGTTTTTGTTGGCTACTTGGAAGTTGTTTAACTAACACACAAAGTTTGTCGCTTTCGATTGTTAGTTTTGATGTTGATATTAACTGCATTCCCTTGGCATTTCTGTTGCTTAAAGAACCTAAACATTAAATAAAATGAAGTGCTTTGGTGAGGATATGGATATCCCAGTCAGGCCACTCCATTCCCACTCAATCAAATTATCGCCTCTCATTTAAAACTTACCTTAAAATACTGTTTCTTAAAATTACAATAAGGATAATATTTTCAAACAAATTAACTTACTCAATCGGGTTTAATAGAACTATACCAATCATTAGTATGGTTTAAAAAATATTTAGTCGTTAAATTACTGGTTAAATCAGTGAATCATTAAACTGCATCTCTTGGTATGTTATTAAATATGTAATTTTATATTAAATATATAGTACAATTATAAAATTTTGTCATCTATTTTCAAAATATTTGTTGGTGTAGTGATCATGACATCATGAGTCATGGTTTCATCTTCTCCTTTTCAAATATTTCTGAGGCTCACATTGAAGCATCAGCAGTGACTGGGTGGTCGTTGGTTCATAGTCTGATTGCATTTGCATGTCATCTTAATTCAAATGCATTTTGGATTTAACAGCTCATACTAATAACATTAAATTTAACTAATATTTTACTTTGCATATTATATTATATGAAGTATTCCAAAACACGACCTCCTTTCCCTACCTTCAATGATCAAAATTGCAAATAAAATTGAATATGTAAAAATTGTTTAATAATTAATAATAAATATTATTTCCTCTATTTTTTATCGGCTAGTTACTATTTATATATATATATATATATATATTTTATATTCTTACGTCCTTTAGGAGAGGCTAAATTCTCGTCTTAACCTTCTTAACTTTACACTTCTTTCCTTTTACATTATATCAGTTATTATATTCATCACTTTCTTATGTTATTTTTCTTTACTTTTTGTTTTTCTTACGTTCAACAGTTGTAATGGAACAATCAAATATTGAAGAGAGGCTAACAATTTCAGCATATTTGAGTCTATAATACTTTTTTAACTGGCCTTTCTCATTCATGCAATCACCCATAAAATGAAGTGTGTGTGTGTGTGTGTGTATATATATATATATATATATATATATATATATATATATATATATATATATATTTCATGTTTTTTTGTTTATTTCTTTTGCATGTATATCATAATTTTAATTTTAAACGATTTTAATTAACTAGTCGCGAATATTCTTCCTCAACTATCTTAAACTACTCTTATTTATCTTAAATATAGAGTATACGTGAAAAATATTTATTTTTATAAATTTTAATTAAATAGAAAATAAATATTTATCATGCTCTTTGGACATTCTTAAAATACAAGTCAGTGTGAATTAGTGGGCATAATTAGAGAGTACAACTAATATCTATCCGTTACTATCTTGTTCAAAAATGGTAAATTTACATAAATAATGTAATTTTTGTTGATTTTTAACAAAATAAATAAATTTTAAAAAATTTACAAAAATAAATAACTAGTGCATGATGTTGTAGCATGACTTTTATTTTTTATGAAATTTTCTTTTCAAATTAAAAGTCATGCACCACTTTATTTTTGTTATTATTTTTCTTTTAAAAAACGTTAAATTCTTTTTTAATTCGTATACCAAAGTTGTGCCCGATACTTATAAACACGACTTTTGTTCTTTTTTTTCAATTAAAATTTGAAAAAAAAAATGTTAGAAGTTGTCTTTTTTTTAGGATACAACTTCAATATACAAATAAAATAAAAAATCAATATATTTTTGGATTTTTTTGGAAGAAAAACAATGGCAGAAACATGTTTCAAAGCATGACTTCATTAGAAAAAGAACTGAAAGTTGTATATGAAATCACGAATTCTGATTTAAACAAAAAAAATCGTAATCTGTAGAATATTCCTAGTTGGGAAGCACAATGATCACAGCACTGGCAATTCAAAAGTGATTAATTATCTGCTGATCTGTATTTTTTGGTTCTCACAGCTATCAAATTAATTAATAAGAACATAACACCATCATTGATTCTGTTGAGTTTTGGTTTCATCTGTGGCCGTCCAAGCCAACGGTTGGTTGGTTGGTTGATTTGAGGATTTTAAGAAATTGAAAATAAAACTGAATACAGTTGTACACATTCCACCAATCAATCTGTGTCAGACTGGCAGCAGCAGCTTATGCAACAAAAACATAAAAACAAAGCATCATTCATTGGTTGGACCAGCTCTTACCCCATTCTATACTCTACACCCACACTCTGTAACGTGCCCCCAATACTCACCCTACACGTGTCTCACATCAACGGCTACTGAGCCTCTCTTCTCTTATATTGCTAGCCAGAGTGTCTTTAGCTTTGCCAAGATTCTCCCAACCAAACCAATCTTCACTGCTTTTCATTCTTTCTCTCACTCTCTTCTTCCCTTATAAACCATCCAACAAACCTTACCCTTTCAGCTGCAATTGCAATGGAAATGTTCAGGCTTCAGCTTTTTTTCATCTCCATTACAGCTCTTGCTTTGGCCTCTCTCCCACCTTCCATCAATGCTCAGCTCCTTCCTCCTGCTCCTGCCCCTACAAGTGATGGTATGCACTCTACCCTCTTCTCAAATTTCTTATCTTTGCTTCTTCTTCTTCTTTTTTCATTTCTTCCCTTTTCATTGTTGCTCATGGTGATTCATTGGTTTTTCTGAATTGCAATTGGGTGTGCAGGGATAGCAGTGGACCAAGGAGTTGCCTATGTGCTAATGCTGCTGGCTCTGGTTCTTACTTACATCATTCACTAACCTTTTGAAACCTTTCACCCCATTTATCTATTCACCGTGTTTTCCTTTCAATCATTCTCTATTGTATTTATCTCTTCTCTATTCTTTCAAGGAAATTCCTTTTTGCTGTGTATGTCTCTGATGTCTGCAAATTACTTAATTTAGTAGTGCTCACTGGTCTAACCTATTTTTCTGGTTGCACACACCACTCTCCTTCATGAGTCGTAGAGAAACATCAAGTGGGGTTCTTTTGCTTTTTAGGGTCTCTTGCTTCTAAGAGAAGCAGTTCTAATACGCGTGGTCTCCACAAAACAACTTGCTTTCTAAATTCACCTTTTGGTTGCTGAGATTCCAAGGGTTGAAGATAAACCCTACTACTCTCTTAAAAGGGGAATGGTTAAATCAAAATAGTTTATTTCATCTGGACACAGGGTGTGTAGAATATCTTGATTAAGTGCTTATTTATGAAATGAGAATGTCATAAATTCCAGAGAAATTTGAATTTCAGTCGTTTCAAGATATGTTAGAAGAAAATAGACGTAAACTTATGAAAAGGAGTTAAAGAAATCATAAATCCAATGATAGTTTGAATTTCAAACTTGTCAAATGAATGTTTTCAATGTTGGCTTGACACATAAAGTTGTGTTCAAATATATAAAAATATCCTACTTTTCCTCAAAAAAAACCCCAAAAGTAAACTTAATTTCCAGTTTACATGTTTACTTTGTTCCACATCCCTAAGAATTAGTTTAACTCAATTTTGTTTTCAAAGAGTTTCTAAACAGTGATCTAGATAATTTTCTAGTTCTTGAATTTCAACGTTTTCCAAAATTCATTGGGATAAAAACCCATAATTTGAACTGGGTGGATTGCAGAAAGAGACCAACACCAGCTACATAAACTAAACCAACAACGTTCATGTAGAAAATCAACAGCACTACCAGTAACATTCATCATCGTAACAGCTAAGTAAACGTACTGTGATCATCTAACCAGGGAATTAGTTGAGTTGGGATGTGAATGCAGTATTCAATTTGGTGTCCCTAACTCTGGTAGATACCCTCTTAAAACTATTTGGCATTAACCAAACAAGTTGTTCAATATGTATTTATATAAATATAAATATTATTCTAATAATTAGGTTAAACCATTTCAATAAGACGAAAATCAAGAGTTTAGGTAGACAATGTGAAAGTTTTCAACATAAACACATGTAGAGGGTATTACCATTTTTTTTTAACAAGGACAGGGATGACTAAATCTACCTACCTCAAACCTAATCAATCCGTTATGTTTATATTTAAAATTTTGAAATATAAATAAATTATTTAAATTATAAAATAATTCAAACTACAAATTTAACTAAAAATATAATATAAGTTTCAACTTTAATTTTTAAAAGCATTTATTATATTTGTATTAATATAGAATTAAGTAATAAAAATTCATTAAAACTTCTGATATGAAAATAAGTAATAAAAACTTCTTTCGCTCAAATGCTGTGACCTTTAAATCAGTTTACTGAACTTTTACGTTCGATTATGTTTTTGATTAACCAGACACACAAGTAAAGCTTTGGGTTAACGGGATTATATACGAAAATATAACCAAAGCCAGGGTGTAATGTCATGTCACTTACCTTAACGTCATAAGCCATCGCTGATAGAAAATACAAAGTCATAAACCAGATACTTATTCCTTATACTTCTCCGTAGCATGTTTAAGATATACATTTATTAATGAAAACCGTGTTAAATTGGGCCGTACAAAATATAAGATAGCTGTAATGGAAAAAGGAGGTTCGAACTCATCCAAAATAAAACTAGTAAGTTTTGCTTTATGAACGACTTTCATGTTCAATTGGCCCCTTATATACATTCTCTGGTCTGTTCGATAAATTCACAAAGATAAACAGAAACTTCCATGTTACAATTCTTCACTGAAGCCACCAGTCCTCATGCACAAAAATGCCTGCAAAATTCTGGCTTAACCAAAGCCAGAGGCAAAACCGATAAGAACAGCTTAACGTAAGATTTTCATACTTTTCTAACGACCAATTTGTATCAAACTAACACAAATTATACATGCAAACTAAACTGAAACTGTCGGATGTTCCACTGTGAATAAATGAAGCATACATATCATTTAACTGACATAAATAATAGTTGCACTATAACAAACTAATGCAAGGATAACAATACAAATTGATAGTGTTACAGCCAAGATAAAGGACCTGCTCAAAGTGCCATCTCAGCCTGCAAAGCTGCCAATTCATCTTCTTCAGGAGTTGGCTTTGCAGCAACAGGGCGAGTAGGTTGCCGCCCAGCTGGGACCTGCACTGGGGCTGCAGGAGTTGTAGTTGCCGGCTGAAGAAGCTGTTCTTCCAACTCAGCACCTTCCAGTTCTTCAAGTTCTGCTTCCAATTCATCCTGAAAGGAAAAGAAATTCAGAATGATCCTCAAACACGCATTGGGGGCTCTATAGCACTACCACTGTGCTACAATCTAAAGATATAAATATATCTTGTTTGCAACTAATAAAGCACAAATAAAATAAACATCAAGAGGATAACCTCGTCAAAATCAGCAGCTGCACCAATTGGAGCTGATAATGCATCCTGAATCTGTTTCATGTTCTCAGTCTGTTCATTGATCTCATCCATAGTCTTGTCAACATCATCAATATTCCTGAAAAAGAAAATGATGCAACCCAACAATGTCATAAATCAGAACCAAGCTGAATCGATATTATAAGCCAGGTCATGAAATTGAGACAAAAGAAATACAAGAACATGCTGAAAAGAGTTAAATAACTAAAAAATTTAAAACATAAATAGGACTCCAAAACACACGTTGCTTTTTGCATAGCTTTCATAGTAGCAGCTCCAGTTCTTAACGCATCAACAGTTTCTGTGGTGGCTTTAGCCCCTTCCAACATTATCATCTGTAACAAAAATTAACATCATAAGATGCTCAACAAACTAAATCCTCTTTTGAAATGTTACCATACATAAATTGCTTCCGCACCTGGTCATGAATACGCAACTGGAAATTTCCAAGCTGCTCTATTTGTTGTTCATATAACCTCTTCCGCTTCAGACATTGTATTGCCGCTGCATAAAACAAGAACTCAAATAACATCACATATTAAGTGAAAGTAGGAGAAAAGAAAGGCACTAAGAAGATATTCTCTAAATCAAGTATCCATTAGTTTAGCAACCTACCCCTTTTGTTCTTCCCCCTCGTGAACTCCTTGGCCTTTTCAACTTCTGCTGACACCTTTTTAAGGAGCACTTTCTCCTTTTTCTCAAGCATTTCAAGAGTCTACATGATTCAAAGAACAAAACATTCAATTTGGAAGATTCTCTCTAGGTGAAAATTGCTTCCATAAACAAAAGGGTTAAGACATATCACAAAATATAACAAATAATCCGTCGAACACATGGTCACCCTACCAAGGACGTGACTTTGAATATTTGCAAGAATAAATCTAATGTGATAATTTTTAGGATAGATACTAAACTAAAGACATTGTTTTCCACAATCATATGAAACCGTTGGCCAAAAGATTTAACCGGGATATGGAACAACTGTTATTTGTTATTCAATACTCACTACATGAAAGCAACTAACACATTTGTGAACGAAATTTACAACATACCTAGATAAACATAATGATATAGATGCAGATTAAAGCATGATCTACCTTAAATCAAAGAAAAAAACAAGACTAAAACGACGCGCAAGGCAAGAGATACCATCTTAGTTTAATTATAGTTCAGAACTAGGAAAGCCACAGAGAATGTGAAAATAACTACATATCCTCTCCGATGACTAAGGTTTTCATGAACTTAATAAACTATCCAGTGAAATTTTATTTTAAAAAGCCATATCATATGGGAGTAGATACTCCTCAACACACATCACACGAGTAGCCTAACCCATCCGAAACAAAAGCTCTTATGAATTTATCAACTAAATTAGCAACCAGTAATACTTCAAAGAGTTTGATAGTTCATTGCTCAAGTAAGTATGCAGCGTTTGCCATGGCGACTGGTGACAACAACTTGCTTACTGGGGCAAAATGGAATAATAATACTATAGTTCATTGAAGTCAAAGAAACAAACACAACAGCTGGATTAACGATATATGAGAGCATGGCGTAGCATAGCAACAAAGAAGGGGGAAAAAAGGGACCTCGTTTAACTTGTCCAAAGTGGCAACAGCATTGGTCTCCTGTTTAGGTTTACCAAACATGCGGCTAAACATGACTGCGGTCGATTCAAACTCTACTGCCTCGAAAGCGAAGATATCCTCGATTCTTCAACCGATCTTCCTGAAACCATGAAAAAATTTGATGAAAACCGAGTCAAAGCATTTTGGTCAATCGTGAGCTGAATGAATGATGAACAAAAGGTGGAACAGAAAACGAACCCGGTTGAAAAATTGGAACTTGAAGTGAGAGTGAGAAAGATTAGGGATTGGGATTGGATCGGAGAGGTGAAGGGAAAGGGAGAAACAGAGCACGGTGGTTTTGGGTTGTCTGAGCTTTGGTTTGCTTAAGCGTGTTGTTTTGGTTTCCAACCAAACAAGGAATTGAAGAAACTTCTTTGTCTTTTCTTCCCCTCCACGTGGCGCGCATTCCTTTTCTTTAATTCTAAGAAAAAAATATTACATAATTATTTGTATATATGGAATGGGAATAAAAGTTCATTAACAAATATTATATGCCTATTTATGATCAAAGTTATTTATGAGAATTAATTTTATTTCAAACACGATTACATGTTAAATCTAAGCATTTCTCGAGATTGAGAATTCAGATGTTTGGTGTGTTATTGTAAAAAAAAAACCTACTTTTCATTAGATTTAAACTCTACTTTTGGTATTTATACTGAAAGTAGTATTTTTTTAATGTATACGGCAAATGTTTAATTTTATGAAAATAATTTTTTAACAAATAAATATTTTTAAATTATATAATATTTAAAAGTCAACATAAATAAACATTTTTATAATGACTACTTTAAATTATAATTAATTATTTTTAATTATTGATGATTATTTGAAAAATAATGAAGAAATTTTTAAATAAATATGAAAGAAAAGGAGTTAAAGGAGGAAGAAGATGAGTTGAAAGAGACCGGCAATTAAATGGACTACGTTGTTTTACTTGAAGTTTGACAGAATAATAAATCAGGATATTTGATATGTATTATTCCATTGCTGATTTTTTTGTATAAAAAACTAAAAGACTAAGTAAAGAAAGAGATTGTTACTCTCTGAGTTGAATCTTATAACAATTCTATCTCACTATTTAAAATCAAGAAAAAGGATAAATTTAGATGGATTGAAAAAATAGTTTTTTTTAAGTGTAATATGTTACATGTAACTTAAAATATGTTAAGAATTATAATAGTTAGAATGTTTTACATTATTTATTCAATTATACTTTAAATTTAAAACCATATTGCTAAAATAAAATATAAAAAATATTCCAAATAAAAAAAATATTTTAACAAGTATACGAACAACAAAAAATTGTTCAACCCGAACAAACAGGTATTGATAATTTTCTCCATTAAAAATACTTTCAGATTTTATAATTTAAAAATGTTATTTTTATTAGAAATACTTTATATAAATTATACCATCTAAAATATATATTTTATAAAATATATTCTGAATTACGCGACTTAAAAAATATAAAATATTCATGATGTAATAATAACTTTGGAATTGTAAAATTCTTAATTAATTGTACACTCTAAAATATGAAAAGAAATATTACAAATTTCACAGTACAACATAAACGAAAAAAATAAGTGAAATTAGTGAAGGGAGAATTTGCCTTATACAAGGGAATCCATTTCCTCATTCACACCTTCTCAATACTTTCATTTCATTGTATTCACATATGAACCGATTATACTATTCACAAGACATTACACGAGATGCAATGTAATTATCCTCACAGACTTCTTTTTTCAATCCAGATATACTAAATCATTGCATTTTATTATTATTATTATTTTTCTACAGATTTCAAGCCTTCATTGGAGTTTCAGAACTAACCTTACAAAACAAACTATTCCTTCCTTTTTTCCCTCCTCAGTGTCTGTCTCCATCATGCTCCTTCCCATCTCTCTCCCAACGACCATAACTGTCAAAACGAAGACAGCGGCCACCTCCACCCCCAGAACCACAAGTATCCACAAACACAGAAGAACACCATTCAATTCAACCCTAAAATCCCTCTGCAAATGGGGCAATTTAGACGAAGCTCTTCGCCTAATCGAATCATCAAAGCCCACACCCATTAAAGAAGAAGAAGAAGAAGGTATCTCTCTCTTCCTCCACACTTGCATCTCCAGAAGGTCCTTGGAACATGGCCGAAAACTCCACTTGCACTTACTTCGTTCTCAAAACAGAGTATTGGAGAACCCCACGTTGAAGAGCAAGCTCATCACTCTGTACTCTGTCTGCGGCAGAGTCGATGAGGCTCACCGCGTGTTCCGAATTGGCCATGAGAGCCCGCCGGAGCCTGTGTGGGTAGCTTTGGCTATTGGGTATTCGAGAAACGGGTTTTCCCATGAAGCTTTGCTTCTTTACCGTGACATGTTGTCACGGTGCTCCAAGCCTGGGAATTTCGCGTTTTCAATGGCCCTCAAGGCGAGTTCCGATTCGCGTAATGCACTGGTTGGCAGAGCAATCCATGCCCAAATTTTGAAACATGACGTTGGAGAAGCAGACCAAGTGGTGAACAACGCGCTTTTGAGGTTTTATGTGGAAATTGGATGCTTTGACGAGGTCTTAAAGATGTTTGAGGTAATGCCTCAACGAAACGTGGTGTCTTGGAACACTTTAATTGCAGGTTTAGCAGGACAAGATAGAGTGTCAGAGACGCTTGGTGCTTTTAGAGTTATGCAGGGAGAAAGAATGGGGTTCAGTTGGATTACCCTTACAACTGTTTTGCCAATGTGTGCTCAGTTTACTGCACTTCATAGTGGGAAGGAGATACATGGACAGATTCTGAAGTCTAGGAAGAATGCTGATGTGCCTTTGCTAAACTCGTTGATGGATATGTATGCAAAATGTGGGGAAATTGGTTATTGTGAAAAACTGTTTGATATAATGCGCAGCAGGGATTTGACATCATGGAATACTATGCTGGCTGGATATTCAACCAATGGTCAAATAAATGAAGCCTTGGCTTTATTTGATGAAATGATAAGGTCATGCATCGAACCAGATGGGATTACCTTTGTTGCCTTGCTTTCGGGTTGTAGCCATTCAGGACTCATCAGTGAGGGGCAAAGATTGTTTACTGTGATGCAGGATTATGGGGTACAACCATCTTTAGAGCATTATGCTTGTATGGTGGACCTATTGGGTAGGTCAGGGAAACTTGACGAGGCATTAACTGTGGCAGAGAACATTCCAATGAGACCAAGTGGCAGCATTTGGGGGTCATTGCTTAACTCGTGCCGACTTCATGGAAATGTTCCCCTGGCTGAAATAGTTGCGGAGCGACTGTTTGAGATTGAACCTAACAATCCCGGAAATTTTGTGATGCTTTCAAATATATATGCAAATGCAGGGATGTGGGAAGAAGTAAAGAGAGTTAGGGAAAAGATGGCCATGACCGGAATCAAGAAAGATGCCGGGTGTAGTTGGATACAAATAAAGCATAAGATTCATATCTTTGTAGCTGGGGGGAGCACTGATTTTCGTTGTTCTGCTGAATATATTAAAATTTGGAACGAGTTGTCAACTTCTATTAAGGAGTTGGGATATGTACCTAACACGAGTGTTGTTCTCCATGATATAAATGAAGAGATGAAAGCAACATGGGTTTGCGAGCACAGTGAGCGTCTTGCAGCTGTATCTGCCCTCATTCACACTGGTGCTGGAATGCCAATTAGGATTACCAAGAATCTTCGGGTTTGTGTTGATTGTCATTCCTGGATGAAGGCTGTTTCAGAAGTGACAAGAAGACTAATTGTAGTAAGAGATACAAACCGGTTCCACCATTTTGAGAATGGTACTTGTTCTTGTAAAGATTATTGGTGAAGGGCACCAAGATAAATAACTTGTTACCATCCATTTCTTGCTTTTGTCAGCTTTGGTGTTTTAGAAGTAACTCCTTTACACTATTTGTAAATAGAAAATGCTCAGGAATTTCGGCTTAACATTAACAAATAAAATAAATTCTGCATAGACTCAAAAGTAAACAGGAGTGAAAAGTTTTAACTCAACCATTAATTGCAGAAGGTTCAACGTTGAGCTGATACCAGAATTACAACTACCAATCAAAGCGGGCCTAAAACAGCTTGTTTGCTTAGTGTATTGCATTCAAAAAGACGGTTTCAAAAATATTCAAATGGAAAAAACCGAACAAACGTAGAACCTCCTTATTACATATTTTCCATGGCGATTTTTTAATACCCTAGTCATCAAAACTATTCAATTTCTACCCAATTACCAAGATATAACGAATGAGGGCCAAAACCAACGTTTCCAATAGCCTGACGAAAAGACTGACAACAGATGCAAAAACTAAATTGATATTATCAAACCACATTACGTCTCAACAAAATTCGAAGTAACCCAACAAAATTAGGAGTAATTTGATAATCTAGAAAAAACAAGACTGAATTGCGGAAACAAAAAAAACTACATATATGTCTCCGGTTTCAAACAGAAATAAATCAATCTTCGTCATCAATAACCTTAGTGCCCAATCCTTTGATCTCTTCCTTAGGGATTTCAACAACAGTGACAAGGGAGTACAGCTCTTCCTTGGCATCTTCATCATCGTTCCTCTTACGAGCAATTCTTACCCTAATTCTCCTAGGAACACTCCTGATTCCCTGACTCCAGACGAACTTGTTCAGCTTCACATCAACCCTCACATCATTGGTTCCCATGGCCTTCTGAGCAAACTTCCTGATCTCCTTAATCGCTTTAGGAGCCTTCTTCTTAAATGTGCTATTTTACACAAAATGAAAATAAAAAACTACTAAGACTACTGATCTCAAACCAAGACATAATAAAAATCAAAAGACACAAGTTACAATAAATCAAAAATCATTATGCACCGATTCATTAATATTAATATCAAATGAAAAGCAAAAATTTTAATTCAATCCCATCCTAGATCTCAAAAATATAATACCTAACGTCTATCATTCGATAACTACGAAATCTCAGATCCATGGAACGTGTATAACACTCAACTTATAAGAAGCATTGGTTAATAACGATAAACTTACTTAAGGTGTCTATTGAAGTGTGAAGTATGTTGCTAGTTCAATTTCATAAATAGAAATTAAAAATTGCAGAGAAAACACAGCATAAAGAAGGTGAATTATTTACCAGCCATGGAGGCGCTTGTGGAGGTTAATGGTGTACTCTCTGGTAACCACCTCCTCCTTCCTTCCCTTCGCCTTCTCCACCATTCTCAACCACCGATTACTTACTTACCTGCACAAAAAAATCAGAAGTTCACGTTACACCGTACAAACAAACATACCAGTTTGAGATTCCCGAGGCACCGAGGAGATATACCTTAGGGTTTGGGAAGGGTTTCGGCAGCGTCCAACACTCAACAGAAAACGAAGAAGGTGACTCCTCAAATATATCATAACCCTAACCCTAATGGGCTTGAGCTTTCGACGCGCTATATTTAAAAGGCCCCAAAAAAGTAAACGGGTCAATTAAAGGCCCAAAAAGAAGCAAACGGGTCAATTAAAGGCCCAATAAAAACACGGGTTAAACATTTTAAAACTACACCGTCTCTGTTGCGTTGCGCGCAGAGGAGAGAGAGAACAATGGAAGAAACAAAGAGAAAGGAAGAAGTGCTAGCATCAGTTCACTCCACGGTGTTCAAAGAATCAGAAAGCCTTGATGGAAAGTGTGCTAAGATTGAAGGCTATGATTTCAACCATGGCGTTAACTATCCGCTGCTACTCAGGTCCATGGCCACCACTGGGTTTCAGGCTTCGAATCTCGGTGATGCCATCCAAGTCGTTAATCAAATGGTTTGTTTTGTAGAACCCCATTTCTTTATTTAGATGAATTTGTGCTTTTTCGCTTATAAAGTTGTGATTTTTGGGCTGAAGCTAGATTGGAGGCTAGTTGATGAAGCCGTGACTGAGGATTGCAGTGACCATGAGAGGGACTTGGAGTACCGAAAATCTGTGACTTGTAAAGTGTTTCTGGGTTTCACTTCTAATCTTATTTCCTCTGGTGTTAGAGACATTGTTCGGTTTCTTCTTCAGCATAGCATGGTGAGTTACTTTCCCTTTTCAAATGCCAATTCAAGCCTTTGCAATGTATTCCTTAATGTTTCTGATACCATCATGATTAAATAGTTAATTCAAGTCAAGTTGTTAATTTTATTTTTTGCATTTGTTTTGCAATGTGCAGGTTGATGTAGTTGTTACAACTACAGGTGGCATTGAAGAAGATCTTATAAAGTGCCTTGCACCAACATTTATAGGAGATTTCTCCCTGCCTGGAGCGTATCTACGCTCGAAAGGGTTGAATCGGATTGGTAATTTGTTGGTCCCTAATGATAACTATTGCAAATTTGAGGACTGGATTATTCCTATTTTCGATCAGATGTTAAAGGAACAAAATACTGAGGTATATTATCTTTTAACTTATCTGTTCAATGCAATGTAAAATTATGTGGTTTGGTTTTTGTTGAACTCCTGCTGTCACTTTTATTATTCATACTTTTGTATTTGTATTTTGTACTATTTGTTATTCATGTTTAGTTTGTGCTAAACCCAAATCAAACTAACTAAACTATGATTTTATGCATGATTGGATGGAAAACCTTCTACAAAGCATATTCTTTTTAAGTTTTCAATTGTGACTTTTTTCTTTGTGCCTTTTCTGTTTCGCAGAATGTGTTGTGGACACCATCTAAGTTAATAGCTCGGTTGGGAAAAGAAATAAACAACGAAAGCTCTTACCTTTACTGGGCGTACAAGGCAAGTATGACACCAAATTTTAATAGATCGAGCTATCTACTCCCTCTACTCTGTTTCTGATTTGAATCTTTTTCCTAGTTTCTTTCTCGTAATTAGACTGTTGTTGTCCATGTTATCTAGAACAACATTCCAGTTTTCTGTCCTGGCTTAACTGATGGCTCATTGGGGGATATGCTGTACTTCCATTCCTTCCGCAATCCTGGTCTGATTGTGGACATAGTGCAAGGTTTTTTCCACACTCTTTCTGCTTTTTACTGCATGCATGATTTTGAAAAATCTGGGAAGCATCACTAAAATAGTTAGCAATACAACAGATATAAGGGCAATGAATGGTGAAGCTGTACATGCAAGTCCCAGGAAGACGGGAATGATCATTTTAGGAGGTGGCCTTCCAAAACATCACATTTGCAATGCCAATATGATGCGCAATGGGGCAGACTATGCTGTTTTTATCAATACTGCACAAGAATATGATGGTAGTGATTCTGGCGCTCGTCCTGATGAGGCTGTTTCGTGGGGGAAAATACGTGGATCTGCTAAAACTGTCAAGGTACGTCCTATGCATACTTTCTCAGCATTGTCTAGCATGTTTGCTTAAGGAATGCCAATTTTCTCAGCATGTTTGAATGCTTTCCTTTTCATAATTTTATAATTTTGTCATGCATACTTTCATACTTCCTATGCTTGTTTTTGTCAATGCCAATTTTGTCATGCATTTTTTCATGCATTTTTTCATAATTCCTTTTCATCAGTTTTTTACTTTATTGTGTCCATGCATATCAACAATTTCATTTTTAAACGGGTATACCACTTGTGTTAAGCAGTTGAATATGCATTGGTTTCTATTTATATTACATGAACTTGTAACCTTTATCATAAAGCCAGCACTTAATAGATATTTAATTACTCAAACACTCTACTAATACGCATGAAAAAACTAGGGTACCAAACAACCATCAATACTATATCCCCTAAATGTCTTCTTATCCATTAAAACAGGTGCACTGTGATGCGACGATAGCATTCCCTCTGCTGGTTGCTGAAACGTTTGCTTCCAGAGTTAAACCTCACCATTGATGGAGGCTAAAGACGAATTTATTGTAAAGTTTGATTTAGTTGTGTTGTGATTGATGATCTTGACGTTTCAGTTCGCTGTGGGTGCTTAACATGGAAATCATATGATTCTTCTGCTGTACGTGGCAGAGGACATCATTCCAAAGTAATCCACTGATCCTGACATTGAGGAAGTCGGGAACTGTAGATGTAGTTAAATTTTTCATTGGAGATGATTGTACTACTGTAGTATCAGGTCAAATAAATCTTGAAAAACTAACTGATCGTAAACGGTATTTATATTTTCTAACTGGTGGCTGTATTTCAGGTCGGTGAAAAGTTATGATAGTACAACTAATTTCTGCTAATGTTGCATTTCAAAGTCTACTTTAAATAATGCTTGCAACTCAAAAAATAAATAATATCTTGCTGAAATGAAACAATTTTGAAATTTCATTGATCAAATTACATTTGAAATTTCATTGATCAAATCACAGTTAGAAACTAATTGATGTCTTATTAATGTTGATGTTTTATTGTTGTGTTGTTGAGAAAGTAACATTTTTTTACTTTTATTTCTAAATTGGAGTAAGATTTAAACTTTTAGTGATTGATGTAATTCACTTAATAAAGTTACTTTAAATTGGTAGCCAAACATTTTCTTTGTAAGCTTTATGATTTATTGTGGATTTTAAGAATCACAATATGAACAAACTAACTATTAGAAATTTAACATGAAACCATTTATTAGGAGTACAAAATGTAATTTTATTGAGGTAACTGCTGAAAATATATAGTAGCAGTGCATGTAACACTGATTACAGATAAGCAAACAAGTAACAAAAATCAAGCAACGCGCCTACAAATATTGAGACCATCGCCTACAGAAGTAAGAGAAAATTCAACGCGAGAATCGTTTGTGATTGTTTTATTGAATTCAATTGCTGAATTCCTCCCTGATCTTGTGTGTGGTGGAACTTTTTCTTCAGGCCACGAAACACGTCCTCCCCACAGAGTATTGTCATATACAAGTAAACCACCAATCCTTATCAGTTTTATAAGCCTCTCATGGTAGTTAAGATAGTTCTCTTTGTCAGCATCAACGAAAGCAAAGTCAAAAGATCCTTCATTTGCAGGCTGTACCCAAACATCCAAACATGTTCATAGAGAGAAGAGTAAACATTCACATAAATCTTAGATTCTCATGTTTCAGTTTAACTAAATCTTAAAAGCTGGTTTACCCGTTAGACTAATCTATTTCACTAGTCACAGTGAAAAGTAGACATATTATTAAACTTGAAATATGTGAGAAGAAACATATGCAAAGGTATAGACATATTAGACTTTAAATAAGTGAGAAGGAACATATGCAAGTGATATCATAACAGTTCAATAACAAGAGGTTTGATAGAATCAATAACAAGAACTAGAATAAGATGTGATATTATGTTAGAATCTTGGTTATGTCTAACTCAATTTCAAAAACTAGTTCATGAAGTAAGAATTGCGCAAGCATATATACACTTATTTTGTCTATATTTATTATGAACGTGAGTTTTTCAACATACAAAAAGAAGCAAGCTTACATCTTCTAGTAGTTTATCCAAAATTGGTAGAGCAGCAGACTCTATGAAATCAATCTTGTGCTCAACTCCAGCCTTTTTTATGACTGGTAATCCAATGTCATAAGCTTTCCTGTTAATATCTATGGCTGTAATCTGCAACAGCAAATTAATTTTGAGTACGAATTATAATGAAGACATGCATAGAAATTTAAGCATGCAAACCTTTCCATCATGAGGAATGCTGAGTGCTGTGAGGAGAAGGGAGTAACCAGTAAACACTCCCACTTCAATGGTCTTTTTGGGATTCAACAACTTCAAAAGTAAGGTCATTAGCTGACCCGCATCAGGTGAAGTAGCAATGAAGCCCCTGAATGAATGTCGAAAAACAAGTTGAAGAATTTTCAGTTTATTGTTTCAGCCTCAAATCAAATAGGTAAGTTTTACAGTAATGGACAGAAGAATTACCAAGGGTGACTATTATTGATTTCCCTCAGCTCTTTCAGGGGCTCAGGTTCTCTAGGGTAAACAGCCGTTTCCAGTATATACTGCCAAACCAGATAAGAATAACAAGTGATCAATTAGTTTTCATGTCATGAATCAAGATATATAAGTGTGTGTATGAACACACCATGAGTGAAAACACAAAATTTGCGAGTTTGTATACAAACCTTGGTTAAGTCCTCGCTTTGTAATATGACTGGATTGCGGTAAATTGATGGATCCTTGATCTTTTCCATTTCTCTGCAATCCACCAAAACCAACAACCAACACCATAAGGGATAGGGTCCTTCAAAGGGAAAGAGAAATAATATCCCAGATGCATGTTATCAAGTTTTGCTAAGAAAATATATTCTATTGCATTGCACTTTTTCCACCACTTGATGAAAAAAAATACTAGTTTTCTTGTTACTTTAATGAATAGAGAGAAAATGTAAACTATTGAACTCTAGCATGAAAAAGACTTTGATTATAATATAAAATTACAAGTTCCTTTTGGCAAGGATGCAGTCATGTATGGATTTTGTAGAAGTGAACCTGAAGAGTTGCTTGAATTAGGCATGCTTGGGACAAAAGAACGCATTGAAGAGAGATATATACCTGAATTTCTCCATTCTGATGATAACTTGAATGAGCTTAGAATGGATCTAGGAGAAAGTTTGTGGCTGAAGCCATTTCTCCACACTTATGTAGTGATGCAATGAGATGTATTCTTTGGTCAATACTATGTTGTATTAACTGTCAAAGGTGGCGGCTCATAAAACCATCCACTCAGAAAAAAAACACTTTCAGATTTTATATTATATTATATATTATCACAAACTAAAACATATTTATTATTAGTAAAAAGATTTGTTTCGATGTGCGTAAGATTTCTCCACTAATAGATTATGTCCCATACTTTAGCATTTCCTATATTTAAGTTAATAAATATTGTTAAAATTTTTGGTTGAACTATAGCTTAGAAATCAAACTAGAATAAAAAAAAGTTAGAAATAGTTGTATTGGTCCATTAGGAACAACTTTTTTCTTAATTTTGACTTGCTAGCTTTTTAAATTATTTTCTAATTCTGTAAGAAGTCTTTCTCCTTGTTAATTATGTTGATTTATTTGAATAAGAATATTTTATTAAATTTCCGTTCTTGTAGCATATATTTATTCTTCATGTTGTTTCTTAATGATAGTAACCAATGAATCTACACATGCATCCACTCTAAGCACATAAACTCTATCTTCAATAGTAAATTTTTTGTATTTTGACATTTTATAAGAAAATGAATTTATTTTGTATCCTGTTTAGAAACCATTCATTAAATATTTTTCAAAATCATACATCAATTAGATATATAACCAAATAAATACATATCCACCACTTGGCGAAATTAGACACGAATCACAAAAGTATCACAAGGGCCATAATATTTCAGCTTTTTTTTCTTAATAGAAATTTAAATAAAACTGAAATTATATATATCCACAGCATATATGATTGATATCATTAAGCAAAAAAAAATTGTTCCATATATATATATATATAACTAATGAGAAAAGTATATACGTGGTTAAGGATTTATTATAGACTTTTTTTCATGGAAGAGGATTTAAATTCCCATGATGCTAAATTTTTGTTCAAGACAACCCTTCTCGAACAAGCTTCTCGCTCTATCACTTTTAATTAGAAGAATTTCTTTTAAAATCTTGATTACAAAATATAAAAATATGTAAATTTCATAAAAGAAACGCACAAAAATTATCAAAAAAATTCAATAAATTATTCAATTTTAATGATTTTAGAAATTAATGGATCAATTGAAGTGAATAAAAAACAATTAATCTAGTTGATCTAGGTTACGATTGCCGAAATCATGTAACAAATTGGTCGTCCTATTTTTTATTAAAAGAAGAAGTGCGAAAGTCTATGAATTAAGATTTATTGTTTTGTTTCTTCTGTGCAATGAATTCGCTGTTCAACTGCGTGTTATGGACTTTAGGCCTTTTCTTTCTCCGGTCCAATCCAAATACTACACTCCTTTGACTCAATAATTCTAGAATCTCCCCCCAAAAAATAGTACCATTTTATACAGATTTAATAAAAAAATTATTAAAATAATATCCCATCAAACTGGGAGAAATACTATAATTTGTATATTTGTAAGTAAGCAACATTCCCGGTATTCTGCAACGGCTACGATCTCACCATTTATTTGTTATAACTTAATTTAAATATATATATATATATATGACAAAGAAATCAAATTTGTATAGGAATGTATTCAATTAAGCAAAACTAATTATTATGAAGTCTGGGAAAGAAGATAGAGTTACTAAGCGGAAGTTCATGAATGAATGTGGCATTAACCAGCTGAGTTTAATGAATAAAATGCATACGGTAAATATTTACAGTGAACTATTCAACTATCTGCAGTAGTCCTCAAATAATGAGATTGTAAAACCTATACACTGATTCAATTTATTCTCAAAAAATACAAGTCCCATCCTTATTCCTCAAATAATTTGACTATTAAATCACGCATCTAAATGTAACAATACAGGCTGCAAAAGAAAGATAAACCCTCAAGACTATGTACCAGTAGCTATATGGCTATATTGAGGCAGGTGGAATTTAAGGACGATCCTTCTTAAGAGACAAGAAGTGAGCAGCAAAAGAATCGTAATCGGGTAACTTCGGATGAACGTGCCCAACCTTCTGATTAGAGGAAGTATCTCCATAAGAATCATCTTGGTCCTCTTTATTATCTTGTATCACTGTTTTAGGAGAACTGGAAGGTTGCAACCTTGCAGGTGATTTCTTAACTTCCCCATGCAAAGATCTTTTCGGTTCTGAAACATGCTCAGTTGCTTTATTTTTGGCTGATCCAGGCTTCGATCCTGTCCAATTTTCAGAGCTCCTCGTCCTGGATGAAGCATTTTGATTACTATTCTCATAAGATGTCCTTGAAGATTTCCATCCAAGTGTTGTGGCAGGAGTCACAGAAGGCTTGGATAAAGGAGCATCCCTTGAACTTAAACCTGTTGTGCCAGCTTTAGGAGAAGCCGATGTCCTTCGAGATATTCCTCCAAGAGGACGGGCAAAACCAGGTGAATTTTGTTTAGGAAGTTCATCTTCAAAATCACTATTATCAGAATCGAAGTATGTAACAGAGGCCCTTGAGCTGGATTTATTTTTTGCTTCACTTTGCTCCTTCTGAAAGCGAGGTTCAATAGCACTAGCAGGAGTCTCCTGTGAATTTGCAACCATGCGATAACTATTAGAATCGGAAGATATGTTGCGCACTTCCGAGACCGCAGTCTTGTTTCCTCTGCGCACTTCCCTCGTGTACTTGTCCTGAACAGGAGTATCAAAACCAATTGAAGCACTCCCAGTTGGCAAAGATCTTTCATTCTGGATTGAAGTGTTCCCCAATGACGATGAAACATCATCCAACGTATTCTTAATATAAGGTGGCCGCTTCAAACCTTTATTGCGAAGACCACCCTTCAAGGTACCATAGCTTAATTCCTTGCCACTTTCAGCCTGAAATTCCTCCAGAGTTTCAGTGTCATTATTTGACTCAAGATCCAAACCCGATGTAGAGCTTCTTTCCTTTGTAGATGGCAGACATGCTGACACGTCATCATAGCCAAAATTCTTTTCTGACACAGTAGCGGTGTCTACCCTTGTTTCAAAATGCTCTTCGATGGTATCCGAACCAACTGAAGGTGACAACCAAGACTTTCTATCAGTGCCCATATTTTTATCATTTCTTGATGAGGACCCTAGATCCCCATGGCTTGCAACTGGATTAAAGGAAGAATTTTCATAATCAGAGAGCCCAGAATGCTTAGACTTGACCAAATCCACATCGCTATCTGAACCTGGGTCATCTGAATCATCAAAAGTGACAGGCAACAACAAGTCTTCTTTTTCAGAAGAAACTGCAGAAGCTGTCAATCTTTCAGAAGCCACAGAAAAATGTGACTGTGTACTAAAACTTGTCACTTTCTCATCAACGTTTTGTCCATGCCTCCAAGAATCAACTTGTGATCTGCCACCAGGGGATGAGACAAACAAACCAGATCCTTCCCCATTATACTTTTTATCAACATCAAACTTATAATCATCACCGTCCTCTGATCCAGAATCATCAAACAAAACAGAAGTATCATTATAAGAACTTGTTCCCATAAAGTTTCTCTGGGTGTTTGCTTCATCAGCAACAAAAAGGTCTTCCACATCTTCGTTCCCAGTCTTCCAGCCATTCAAGTCCAAATTATCATTGTGATCATCAGTTGGAGTAACGAGATGAGAAGATGAAGCTTTTCTAGATGGTTTATTTGTCCTTACATCTCCAAAGTGATAATTGTTTTCAGTATTCAAATCAGTGTCATCATATAGTTCAGTCACAAAAGCTTCTTCATTTCTACCTGCTTGCGTTCTTAAACTTATTTCATGTGAGTCACTATTCTTTTGCTCAAATGAGTCCTTATGATGATATATATCAGCCATTTGAGAACCCTCAGTAAAAGGTTTATCATCACCAAAAACACTACCAGACATTAATGACCCTGACGGGGAATGTTTGACCACATTCTCATTACTGCTCCGGTAATATTCGCTTGGTCCTCCTACCAGATTATCTTGTTCTCTAGCAGAAATCTGTTCATTGTGCGTCTCAGAACTGCTTCTATGGAAGTAACCGTCAACAGAACTAGTAGAAATATCTTTGTCATCATGAAAAGTGTGTCCTTGGGGTCTTTCATCTCTCAACCCGTTGCCAGAAGAACTATGTGATCCACTTGAATACTGCCTTGTCATGTTTTCACGGTTTGAAAGTTCCGCAGCTGCTCTTGCAGCCATGCTAGCACGTTCAGCAGATTCTGCAGCTGCCTGTGCAGCAGAGGCAGCATCCTTGAATTCCATGTTCCAATTGTGCCTATTCATAGAAAAAGCACTCCTGTTATCAGAGTATGAATCTAGAAAATCCGTTTCTTGACTTCCAGTTCCTGCAAGAAAGAATCCCAAATATTCAGGTAACAGACACAACAAAAGCCCAGAAAATAAGGTGTAAGCACCATTTTCACAAAAAATACCTGAAGATCTGGCTTCTTGATTTCTAGCAACACCACTTGCAGTCTGCTCATATGAATTTGCAGATACATGATGCATTGGTTTAACTTGTGAGGAAGCGCGTACATTGGAAGGACCCTTTTCATCATGAACAGGTAGAACGGGGATTTGAGAAGGTTCAGCATAAGCAGCCTTCTCAGAAGTACTTGGCCCAACCTTAACATACATATACACATATAATATCAAACTAAATAATCCAACAAACGTTTTATATCAAAATAAACCAAAGAAAAACTACAATTAGTAGTGCCTACCAACAAGTCTTGAGAAGACTTTACATCATATTCTTCAAATGACTTGGGCTCCCATTTGATATTATGCTCCTCAGCAATTGCAGTCAGTATTTTTATCTTGGTTGGACCATCAGGTGCTTTGGCAGACAATTTCTCAACCAACTGAAAAGACATAATTAAATTAGAAATAAGCTTTAAAATGATCTTATCTTACCCAACTTCAAGCAGGTAGAAAGACTTACCATGCGACTCACACCACAGTCAGGGCGTAGTTCAACAGCTGCAGAGACAAATTCTTTTCCGTACTTGGAAGTTAATTGCTTCTTCACATCTACGAGCTCTGGTACGTCTGAACATCTTGGACATGCAAATATTACACTTGAAACCGCTTCCTTCAAGTCAATGGGGCAGTTTCTGGAAAAGTTTAAAGAGGAGAAATGGTAATGACATCAATGCAATGAGAGCGTACGATCATAACAACAAACAAACATATAAACTGGATGAACCAGTATTTTCAGAATCAGAAAACCCCATGCAATAATCCCTTCAGACACCCACAATTAATGTTAAAGCAAGAGACATAAAGACATACATATAGGCATTCAAACGTTTACATGAATGATAGATATAGAATATCAAATAAAACATGATTTTTAACATCAAAGCACAACAAACCCTGTAAGTCATGCCTAAAATCATTGGGAACGAAGCTAAAAGGTGGCACTGGCATGCTACATAATTAGTTGAGGATGATTCTCGACTGAGGGGCTTTGTTACTGTATCTATACCAAATGCACTGTTTATATTCTTACATAATACCTTGTACAATGGCATAAAAGATAAAAACTCATTGATCAAATCTATATCTAGATATAAATGCTACAGTTTTCATCAGAATCATACTTACCAGAAAAGAAATAGTGAGATGTAATTCTAACCCAAGGGTCGTCCTTTCCCTTTATTTAGCTATTTTTATTCTGCCAGATCTATGATCAGGCCCAAGTCTGACATAAACCAACTCAGCTATACAATTAGCAGATTCTCTTTTATTAAGTCCTCTAAGTTACAAGTATAAACGAAATAATTTGTCCTAACGTGATCGCACCTTCCGTTCAAAAACCCTAACAAAATAATAACATGCACATAGTAGTATTGCCCAAATCACATAATATTAATTCCGTGCAGTCAAATCTACAAAAGGGAAGAGGAAAAGTTTATGTTCCCTCCCCCTAAACTAGCACACACATTTTTAAACAATGAAAACTGTTCAGCAAAGTGAAAAGAATAAAGTAACCAAAGTAAAAATGTGCTTAAAAGAAACTGATAATTTAGCTGTGTTAAAATACTTTTGTGATTCGATCATGGGCAAACGTGCGGCGATAAGCTCACAGTATATCTCAACAAGATCGTAAGCTGCCATCGTCTTCTCCTCCCTGAGAACATGTTCAACCTAAACACAAACCAGACGAAAAGTCAACACAAACAGAATCCCCAAAAATGAATGCAATCAAAACCTCAATTGTGACATCAAACAGAAAACAGACAACATAAAATCGATGAAAAAGAAAACCGAGTTCTGTTGTTATCGTTACCCGGATTCTAGCAGTTCGGTCCTGACCAGACTCGAGCAATTGAGCCAACTCTCTCTTGAGTTGCCTCACCTGTGCTTCTCTCTTATTCCTCAAAAGTTTTATGCGTGAAACGGCGAGCTTCAATGCCGTTTTGCTGCAGCAAACAAATTCAATTCAACAAAACCCGTATGATTCTCACTCTATTTAATCAAAACAATAGAAACAGAAATCAGAAGCGATCAAAGGCGTACCACTTCGCGGGCTTGAAGCTTCGATGCAACATAATTTGCGCAAACTCAAACTGAAAAGTGAAGGATTGTTGTGTTTGTTTGTTTCTCAAATATTAGCTGTGATTAGGGTTGGTTTCGTGGTGGACAGAGGAAATGAAGTAATTGAGAAGAAGACGAAGAAGAGAAAAGGATCTTGCAGGCGAAGAACGAGGGAAAACGAGTGAAATTTCTATTGCAATTGAACTTTCCTCGAAACCTGACAAACCATTACCAAAGAGAAGAAACCTTTCTCTACTTTCCACGCCATAAGGAAGGAATAATTACCTACGGGAAGCCGCATCCAAATCAACAATGTACCTCACTTCAACTTTTTTTTCTTTTTACCAAATGTTTTATTTATTATCTTTCTAAGATGAAAAATATGTTTATTTTTTATTTTGATTGTACGGTTTATTAGTATAATATTAAATTTTATTCAGCCATACATTCAGATATGATTATTACTTTGATTTTTGAGATAATTATTATAAAAAATAATAAACTTATTCTAATAGTTTATGAAAAAAATAATAGTATTAAATTATTTTACATAAATAATATTTTTTATTTTAAGAAATAGTTTTGAATATTAAGAAAAAATTTAGAAAAATATAGAATCAGTTCGTTCACCAATTCAATGCTCTAATCATATTATTAATTGAGTTTAGGTAGGTTCCGACCACGATCTCTAATAAAATAAATAAATAAATAAAAACACGTCTTTTCAGTCGTGCTCACGAGTGAGTGACACGTGATGTTGCTGAATTGGATCTATTTTTCATTTAGGAATTTAAAAATAAATGAGAAGTAATGTAATAAAATAAATAAATGTATAAATTTATTAACTCTTTTCAGTTTCCAATGTGTTAATTAATAAAATAAAAAGAAAGGAAAAATTGTTCCATTTTCTTTTAGTTTGACCGGTAAAAGAGTTGGTCAATCATTTGAGGAAAATTGTAATCACCTTTTACAATATTTCATTTAGTATCTCTTATATGTTCTTTAGTTTTAAAATAAATATTTCTCTATTTTTAATAAAATAATATTTATATTTGTACTACTTTTAAATAGATATATTTTTTATTATATTTTTAATTAATGGCATGATTTAGCATGATCCAAGAAGGTTGGTCAACTTTTTTGTCATTTTACTCTTAAAAGAAAATAAAAATTAAAATATGTAGGAACAATAGTAACTTTGTAAAATTTGTAAATAATTATGTGCTTGTGGAAAACAACTACTTTTATTACTTTAACATAAAAACATTTCATTTTTAACAATAACATTTATCCACTAATAAAATAAGTTATAAGTCCATGAAAAGTATAAAGAGAAATAGCAAAAACACATAATTTTAAGGAGAATAATTAGGACCATGACAAGAAAATATATTTTTGTTTAAAAAAATAATTTCTTAGTTTCTTTACTTGGTATTTTTTATACTTATAAATTGTACAATTTATCCTTTATTTTTTATTTTTCTATGTAAAAGTATAGGTAATAGTAATTTTAGCTTATATTGTATTTTGTTCTATAAATATCAAATCAAAATTAACTACAAAGTCGACAATTATGAAATTATTTTATCGTACTTTTTAACTCAAGATATGTATAAGATATGCTTGAATGATTGTCACCATACAATCCTTGATCACACCTCTTAATTCGTTTTAAACTTAATAGGTCTAGATTCAACATTCTATGAGTCCAAAAAATATAACATAAAAAAATTAATAACTATTTTTATAAGCAGAAATATTTTATTTTGTCATACTTTAGTTATTCTTATTGAAATGATGTGTTCTTATTCTTTTTCATTGTATTCATTTGATCCATCATCAATCACCCACTACGAATATCTACCACCAAAATTAGGATATTTCCAACACTTATCAACCACATACACTAATGGAGAACAAAAAACACTACTTTTATTAATTTAGCAAGGATCATTTTAACAATAACATTACACCAATTACATATAACATTTACTAACATATGACTAAAACATCAATTGATAATTAAACATTTATTCTTACTAGAACAATTTTATTCTCCAATTTGTTAATATTTTTTGAGTTTTCTCGAATCATTAGTCTAATAATGATTAAGTACTTTTCTCCACTAGTCTATTCAAACTTGTTGCAACTATTAGAAGAAAAATAAATGAAACTAAAGGACATCAAGAAGGCAAAAATATAAATGGAACATATTTATTGTCCAAATTTGAACCTCCAAAAACATCTATTGAAATTCAACAAAGTTATTATGTTATTCTTAAAATTTAATGAAGAAAAATCATAGACTCCTAAGTCATATACTACTATATTGGACGTATCAACACATCCTAACAAAAACATTGTTGATTTTTCAAGAATTAATCTTAATTTATTAAGGTTGAAAGTTTGAAAATCTCTTCATTAATCATGACCTGGTACATATCCCAAAACTCAATTTCATTCAAACTTAACTTTAATTGCAAAAAGAAAATGTATGCATTTATAATTTTATGTGCACCAAAAATATATTTTAATAAAGAAAAATTGTACCGACCAGTCATCGGACACCGAGAACAGGTAGTAAAGGGCGAACCACGTCAGATGGGTCCCACAGCATGGGCCAAAGCCACGTAAGGAATGGGCCCCATTAGAGGGTGATCAGTCATCGGTATGTTCCCTCAGAGAGGGGTGATGAGTCATCGGCCTACAGAGAGGGGTGATTAGTCATCAGCCTACAGAGAGGGGTGATGAGTCATCGGCCTACAGAGAGGGGTGATTAGTCATCAGCATTTTCCCGCAGGGAAGGGTGAGTAGTCGTCAGACCACCAGGATGGGCTGAGGTGTCATCGTCACTCAGCAGGTCGAGGAGTCCTCGGCAACAGAGTATGGCGAGGTGACATCGGCCTTGGGTGAGGACGAGGTGACATCGGCCTTGGGTGAAGATGAGGTGACATCGGCCTTGGGGAAAGACCAGTTATCAGTAAACATGCCCAGAGGTAGGGAGAGGCCTGAATCACGAAGTGCCTATGCGGGTAGCAGGGAGAGCACAGTTGGGTGTAGAGTCCTGAGGGGGCGAGTACACACCAGAACTAGGGTTTTCCCAGTGAAGCTATATGCATGACACATGAACAGTGAAGGCACTCCCAAAACAGGTGGCCCCAGAGACTAGGTGCACAAGGAGGCATCCAGGTGGTCACCCTGTTAAAGTTTGCACTCCAGAGAGGGAAACCTTATGTGCTAGATTATCCTAAGATTGGGTGATAGCGGCGCAAGGGTACTCCAGTAAACCCTAAATATGGTTAGCGGCGCAGTAAACCCTAATTAGGGTTAGCGGCGCAGTAAACGCTAGGCTATATAAGGGACAGTAAATACTTCACAAAGGTACGCAGTTTCTAGACCTAAACACACAGAGAGAAACTCAATACATTTGGTGTTTTTTGCCCTAGTTTTGACTTGAGCGTCGGAGTGCACACGGCCGCGAGGGCGTCTCTCTTTCTTTCTTTTGCAGGCAAGCTATTTTACAGTGAAGGAGGAGGAAGAAGGTTCTAGCGATCGTAGAGTTTGACCGACAGCGAGTCAACCGGCGAGAACAAAAATATAACGACTTTTTATTAATTGCTTCTCTCCTCTTGTTTTTTTTAAAGAATACTCTTTATTGCACTATTTTGTATTGAGCATTTATTGGGAAAAAAAACTTTTTTATAGTAACATTCTTACTCAAAGCATAATTATGCCGTCAAAAATAGAAAAAACTTACTTCTGAACGATAAAATAAATAACAGAGAATTAAGATTAATACTTGTTAATAAAAAAAAATTGGAATAAAAATTACAAAAAGTTAATATTCACAGGACACGACTGATCTGAACTAATAACCTAAATATCTCAAATAAGCCGAGTGAAAAAAATATTCAGTTTAAAAACTTCTTTGTATTTAATTGATGGATGTTGTGAATAACTTTTTTCAAAAACAATCTTATTTAAAACACAGTTAGCATTAAATGTGAATGCATTTTCTGATTTCCTAATGTTGTGATCCTTTCTAACAGAGAACTACATTACAAAGGATCAGGAGTGTATAAAGGAAATGGTAGATAAAAAACATTCTGATGTGGTATTAGTTACTATTCAATAAGAAGATAGAAAATGAATAACAGTGGCTTAGGCATGCAGAAGAAGATGACAAGATCAACTTTCCCTAATGGAGAGAAGTTTGTAAATGGGGAAGGAGGAAGAACTGCATCAAGAAGAGGGTTCCAGTTTGTTAGTGATCAGCAGGCTCACCCAATTGGCTCAGCAAGATGGCCAAATCCATGCCTCTTATCATCGTAGGTGCAGCTGTACTGTAAGGACACTCCTTCGAAAATCCAACCTTGCCAGATTTCAGTTCCCTCATTAGGCAAGCCTTTAATGTCTCATGGCATTTCACATGAGTCATTCCTGTAAAATCATTCTTTTCGTTAGTCTAAACCAATCACTCAACTACACAAAATGTACAAATAATCACAAGTGAAAACAAAGACTATAGAGCAGATTTGGTAAATTACAGAACAAAGTGACAGATGGTTTCAATTTTAACAACAATAACAAGTAAATTTTTTTAAACCAGAGAGGCATTTTTTCTTCCAAAAGTATAGGAACGTGATTTTGTTTTTTTCTTGTTCTGCAAGGAGTATAATTATCCATACATAGAGCAAAATGGCATTGCAAATTTTGAGTTCTGACAACAGAATTACCAAGAAGCTTTCAAGCATGCAATGCAACACATACCATGAATTGGTTTTCCATTCGAACAATTTACAGAATTGATTCAACAGAAGATTAACTTACAATGGACCCAAAAGGAAATAGCTTGGCCACATAAGAATTTAATAACGGAAACACCAATTGGGGACAGAAATAAAGTTAATGTTGCTGCAGAATGTGTTAGGATATTGATTGAATGAGAACAATTAAGAAGGAAAGGAGAAGTGAAATACCGAGTTTGTCAACGCAGTCGTCATGGCCCATGCAACAAGCGTCAAGATCATCGCATGGTTTCTCGCCGGGACAGCCAAAATACCCCACCCCGCAATACTTACCGTATTTGATTCCAATCGCTGAATTTCGATAATAAAATTAATTAGTATCAACCAAATTAACGATTACTATAGCATGAACTCAACGGAATAGAATGGAATGGAATCTTACTGTCGCACTGCTCCGCAATGCATGTGGTGCTGCAGTTTGCCTGAGCAGAGCAGTGGGCGGCGGCGGCGAGGAGCAGACAGAGGAGGATTCCGAATGCGGCGGTGGCGCGTGACATTTTGTGGGAGCGAAATCGAAAGGTGCAAAATTGAAGAAAAGGGTCGTGGATGGTTGACGCTGAACTCTCCTTCCCCCCACGCTTGATCTGTATTCGGGTATTTGCAGGCACAAGCAACCTCGTATTTGAAGTCCTAAGTAAAATAAGGTTTCTTGTGTTTGGTTGTTATGCCAAAAATACCAAACCACCCTTCAGATTGTTACCAAACAGTGGATGTCCTTTCTCTTCTGATCTTTTACAATTACCATTTGCACCATTCTTATCTTTAGCTTTTACTGTTTTTAGACCTATGACTCATGATGGAAGAAAAACAAAGAAAAAGATAACTCTTTTCTTTTCAACTAACATTACTAAATAGTCTATATTATGAGTCTCTCATAGTATATTAAAAATCCTTCATGTATAGTTAAAAATGTCATACACTATAATTGAGGATTCTGAAATTTGACAAGAACATGAGGAAATTCAATATAGATATCATGTGTAGCTTGATCTTGTGCAGTTTTCACAACAGAATATAAAATGCTTTTTTAAGTTTTTTTTTTCAATGTTTGGTTTCATGGTTTTTTATTTTATTTTTTTAATTGATTTAGAGATTAAGAATGGTTTTGTTCGATTTTGAACACAATAGGATGGGAGAAGGTGAGGATTAGTTGGGGTAATTGTTCAACAAAATTTGAAGAGCGTAAAGAAAAATAAAAAAAGAGGTGCAAATAAGAAAATATCTCTTTCTTGTAGAAATCATAAAGGACCCAAGTAAGCAGAATGTTGATCCGTTTTATGAGAAGGAATGTTCTTCCTGCACCCCATACTTTCAAATATATAGAAATTATTTCTATATTTTACAACCATGAAATTATATAAACCAATTATTAATGAGAGAAATTTAAAATTATTAGCACACAACCATTATAAAAAAATTATAGTAATTAAATTTAACAAAAACAGTAAAATTGATACAAATAAAATTATATTGCATTTAGTTCATTTAATTTTTTAGATTAAATTAAAATAATAAAAAAACTGTATTTAATTTTCTTCCTCGGTATGTGACTCATACATACATAACAATTACCTTTTAAATGCATTTACACATTTTTAATTACAAATTAAAAACGTAGACGTACCATAACTTGTTCTTATTAGAGACATTTATCAATTTAAACTAAAATTGTTATCATTCTATAATTAGGACGTTGACTTTTCCCATGGGAAATGAATGCTGAAATAAATCATTTTTTTTTTCTGTGTCAAGAAATAGTCAACATGAACAATAAATATGGATTTGCTATTAGCGAAGCAAAAGCATAGAAAATAAAATTTAAAGATTCCCACAGCCACCTTAATATATATAATTAATATTAGTTTGAGTCGTTCATAATTAAATCATCTAATAAAGTTTCCATTTGGCATGACCATACTCTTTCATTCTTAACATTTTCTGTAAACATTTTTTTATCTTTAAAATATAACTTTGACTTTACTTTCATACATTAAAATACCTTTCCAATCATTTAACATAATTTTGAAATAATTTTCAATCATGAGATTAGAGAAACAAATTGGAGTTCTTTAAATGGTTTTCCTAATGGATTTTTTGTATTTTTGTGGGATTTTCCTAATGGCTGTAATTTCATAAAATATTTACGAAAAATAATATCAATATCAGTTTTTAATATTTAATTTATCAGTAAAAAAATTAAATTAAATAAATTATTTCAAAATATTTCAATCCTTATCTACAAAATGATGTTATTTGCATGTCAAATCTAAATCGGTCATAAAATTTCAAATCTTTAAATAGAGAACAACATTTTTGAGAATTTGGCTAAATTAAATTTATTTAACTTTCGAAAGAAAATCAAAAGTCGATATACCATCTTGGGTCTGTACTATATCATTCTGAAATACTGTGATCGTTGTTGACTTTATGCATTTTGCAATTATTTGATCAAAGTTAGGAGTTCAAAATTGGTGTCCACAAGTGTGTGTTTCTTTAAAAGTTCAAACATTTTTTTTTATCAGCTAAAAGTTCAAACATTAATATTCAAATCACTATATATAAGACACGAAATTTGACATTGATTAGAGTTTTGAAAACAAAAACAATTTAAATATGTATATATCTTGCAAACTCTTACTCTTAATTTTGGTGTTGGTGTTTGTAGTTTTTAGTGAGAGTAATTTTCTATTTTAGTCACAAATTTTATAATAATTATTTCAAAAGTTTTACATTGATGTTATTTTTATAAGTTTTTTTACCGACAATAAAAAATATAATAAATAAGAGTATTTGAAGATATTCTAAACCTATTTATAAACAAGAAAAAATTAAATTTATGATCAGCTAAAAAGGTTCTCCCTATACATCCCACTTATGTCTAATGATTCCAAATACATACAAAAAAATATAGTTTGTATCCAAACCTTAATCAGCAAAAGAACATATATAGTGGCTAACACTGTAAAAAATCGTTGTTTCTATCCAAAACTTTGTGAATATGAGATTATACATTTTAAATCAAAAACTCAACAATAATCCTTTGTCCATGCTTGGCTAGATATAGGCAAAACATTCCATAGGCATGCATATCTAATAGTGGTAGATGCTAAAACAACATACGAATTACATATTTCAATTCTAATTGGAGCCTATTCTTCTCTAGATGAAAATTATCTTGCAAAAAAAACCATAATTCATAACAAACTACAAAGAAAACTTTTATCTAGACTAAAAGTCTGAGGTTTAGTTTAGCAATTGAATACACAAGATAGGGTTTAAATATTAGTCATAATGGACAACTTGGGGAGGAGAGGTGTGGTGTTGGAGAATAATAGGTGTGTTATGTGTGACGGTGAGGAGGAGACGATTAACCATGTTTTTTTTAGCTGTAAAATAGATTGATTGGTTTAAAGTTTGTGCTGCCAGTGGATTAGGGAGGAGTGTGTTTTCCACCATGATGGCAAAGAACACCTTTTGGGTTTAGCTTAGCTTATCTTATCTTGGGCGTCAATCCAAAAGGTCAATAAAGTATGGAGCTAAATGTAGATTGTAATGGTTAGGGAGATTTGGAAGTAGAAAAATATAGTTATTTTTGAGAAAGGTAAAGTCGACCATAATGAGGTTTTCACGTTAGCTTAGTTAAAAGTCTGGTCTTGGGTGACAAGTAAGGAAAAATTAACAGTTTTCACCTTTGCTCAATGGTTTATTGATTATAGGATTTGTCTGAAGTTTTGCAATATGGGAAAGATTGGGTAGATGTTTGATAGAAAGTAAGAGGTGGCAAGGAGATGACGGAGAAGTAGGGATCTGGACAGTCTTGCAATGGTCTCAAATATAATGTTTTGGTTTATGTTAAGTAAGTTTGTTTTCTCTTTTCTTTTTGGTGATATGCTATTTAGAGCTTTGATTTACTTAAAAGCGAGGAAAATCATGTTTTTCTTTGTTGAACAAACCTGATGATCCTCTAAGGATTTCAACACCATTTAAGTGTTCATTTTTATTATATTTATTTTTTGCTGATAAAAAAAAAACACCAATCAAAATACGAAAAGATTATTATTGAAAAAATTAATAGATATCTACACCAAAGATTTTAATTTTAATTGCACCATCATTATTTTATCAGTGAATGGTATGAGTAATTTTTTGTTATAAATCAAAATCGAAAATCACTCTCTTTGTTGATAAATATGCCGTCCTTTATAACATATTTCGTTGTCGTAAGTTAAATAAAAAATTGATATGAATATAAGGGACAACGAAAAGATTTTTCACATGTTTGGTACAGTTTGAAACAAAAATTATAAGATTGGTTGAAGTTCTAAAAGTTGTGGGTAGATGAGATAAGTCAAATTTAGAGTGTATGAAAGTTTGAATAAAATCGTATTCAGCATTTACAAGTTACGTCTTTTTAATACGTATCGTACACTATGCACAGAAATCTAGGGCACTCTGACCAGTTTCTACATTCATACATCTTCCTGGCATCATCATCCCATGACCACATGCCCTTGCATGCATGGACCCACGTGAAGTTTCTCATACTGTGCATGATCATGATTCATGCACGCATACATGCATCATGAGATTACCATAAAGAAATGCTTGATCATGATTCCAATATCATGCATGCTTCACGTCCACTTTCCATGGCTCCACGTGAAGAATCTGATGCGTAAGACTTTGTCCATGGTCAAGGATAGGACTACTTGTAATTAAGCAAGTCCTACACATGTAATTAGGTAAGTAGGACTTCATATCTACCACCAACTTCAAATTTAGAGAAAAAGCCATGCACCACTTTCATACCTAAGTCAAAGGCCAACAATAAATCATTAAGCTCATTTCATGTGTAAGTGCATAAAATATAAACATATACTATATATTTTGTTGTATTATTAGGTGAATAATATACCAAACTAAAGAATAATAAAGTACGTTAGCATTAAAATTCATAATACACAAATATTTTTCAAAATATAAAGTATATTTTAGATGTATGATACATATTATGAAATTGTTTTCAAATTGAAATACATTGTCGATTAAGAACATGAAAATGTGTAGATGTAGAGATAAATGAAAATTATTTAAAATATATTGTAAAATATTATTTTATTTAATTTATCGGTAATAAATAAATATATTTGAAACATTTATGGAATACATCAACTTTTATAAAAAAAAAAAAAGTTAGCTACTAATTATAGCATCCAACATAACATAGTATATCAACTAAAAAAACACTAACATTTCACTAGTCATAGAAATGTCACTAGTCCTAGAACCTATGCTGCAAGCAAACACCACTCTTCTTTCTTGAAATATTATTTCTTGAAATGTCCTTCCAATGAGAATCGAAAAAAAGTGTTGAAAATCTCAAATTGGGAGAATGGGAGTATATATAGGAGTTTTATTGTATATGTTAGGGCTTTTAAATTTGTAGAAAAATAAAATTATATATAGTTTATGTTTTTCATCTTTTTAAAAAAAAATAAACATTTTAAGTTTACATATTTCCATAGAGTCACTCATTGCATTGCTTGTTGATATATATGGTGAGTTATAAATTCATTTATAATTCTATATAGTGAGTTATAAATTCATTTATGATTCTTTAGAATGTAACATATAAAGAAGACTAACAAATAAGAAAAATAATATCTTCTAATTACATGACATTTTAAATTAGATAAAAATGGAAAATAATCTAAATTTTTGTTTAAAAGTGTTATATATAGTTATTGTTCTTATAAGGTTGAATTTTGTCTATCAAATTTTCCTTTTCGACATCTTCCTGGGTCTTTATTACGTAGTATTTTTAAGTATTTTGATCTTTGCTAATTTATTTTGATCTCTCGATTAGATGAGAATAATCTATCTGAAAAAACATTCTGACACTCAAGTTAAAAATAAATATGTTTAGGTCAAAAGTGTTATAATTAAAACATCATTACATTTGATCTTTGAAACACTTATCTCTTTATAGTTTTTTTTATAGGTCTTTACTTGTTAGAGGAATTATTCCATACTCATGAAACTCTAATATTCCCTTAGCCTTACTTACGGAATATTATAATCATAATCATTTAATTATAATTAATCTTCATTATTTTTTTAATGCCTATGTTAGAGGACTGCTTAACTTAGTCTTCGAAAGGAGGTAAATTGAGGTGGGGAGGGGAGAGGGATAATTGTCATTCACCAAAGAAGATCAAATTGACTGCCACTACTTTTGTCTTTTTAAATGTTGTTTGTTTTGGTCCAATATTGTTCAGTGACATTTTAGTTGACTTGACCTGATATAGAATTAAAAAACTTTATTTAATTAGTAGCCAGAACTGTGTCTGTACAACATATTAAACCAAGCTTATTAGGTCTATAATTAAGATTTAATTATTGAAAACTACATATACAGATGTTTAATGAAAGAAAGTCAAACCACTGTTTCAGTTAGCATAAAATAAACCTGAAAAGCCCTGTAAGCAAGTGGTGTGTCAATCTAGAAAGCCTGAATAGATTATATTCCCTGTTCAGTCAAACCATAAGTGATGGTGAAGGTCTTAGTTAATACTAATCAAGCGTCTTAACGAGGCTTAACAATGTTTTGAAAAGGCTTAATATTAGTTAATTATTATATGAATTAAACTATAAAGGAAATTAACTTGGTGGTGAAGCTACTTATTAATATAATGGAAACAACTTACTGGTCAATATCTACCCTTGACGTACGTGTGATCTCAATCACACGCTGTATCACGTGGTGGACCATTCCATGTTTTATGACCTTAAAAACCAAACACACTTAAAACTACAAACCAAACTACAATCTTATCTTTTCTGTCTTAATCAAGTCGAATATCCACATAAGGATCACAACATCATGATAATAAGTATCCAGCATGAAGCATCAGTTAAGTGAGTTTTGTTTATATTTTATTGGTTAAACCAACTTTGCTAGCTGTTAATTATACGTGATTCAAACTCTGAAATAAGAGAAACTGGCAGTACTGAGTCAAATGATTAATAATTTAATAGAAAGATTTGCTCCATGATTATTGGTAATTCAGTTTAGTAATGATGCTGATACAATATTAGGGTATTTGTAAGGAACTTGCTCAAGTAATCAAAGCAAGCAAACAAGGATTGATAATGGTATCAGCTTTACAGCATTTGCTTTTCTGACATCGTGACTTTCGGGTTCTCTATCTTTCCCGAATAAAGAATTTATCAAAATGGTAACTATAAACCATTTGAAAAAAAAAGGAAAAAAATTACAATAAATAAACTGATTAGGCGGAGATTAAAATATATATATTTCTAGACGTTTTGTGTCCTTATTCGTTCCATGAAGTGACGTATTCTTTGCAATGCAATTTCCAGAGTTTGCTCACTCATATTTGCGAAGCACACCCTGAACCAACCTGGTTCAGAACAATGGCAAGAAGAACCTGGAGAGATATTGAGCTTCACTTCATGCAGAATAGCATTCCACAGCTCCAATTCACCTTCCCTTGTTGGCTTCTCCAAAACTGGACTTAGATTCATCCAGCAAAATAAACCTGCGTTCCCCTCCAAGCACTCAATCCCTGCACTTCTCAACCCTTCAATGATCATTTCGTACCTCTTCCTCAGCCTCTCTCTGTTGGTTTTAATGTAGTTCTCAGTGAAGTTCTTGTCTGACAACATTGAAGCCAACAAGTGCTGTGTCTGAGAAGATATTAAGGTGAAGCTGGACATTCTTCTCGCTGTGGTCACAACCTTGTCGTTGTACGAGTAAATGGTGCCAACTCTGAAACCAGGAAGGCCAAGGTCTTTGGAGAGGCTGTAAACAATGTGAACTCTCTCTGCGTTTTTGTATTGGCGACCCTCTAGGATTTCAGCCACGCTTGTGAACTCAGAGGAAGAGAACACCGAGCCTGAGTAGATTTCATCTGACACGAGATGGATGTTCTTGCGAGTCACGAAGTCAAGAATCTCCTCAAGAACTGGACGTGGTATTGTTACTCCTAAGGGGTTTGAAGGGTTTGTGATTAGCACACCCCTCACTTTGTAGTTCATGGCTTCTGCATCTTTGTGTGCAGCCTCTAAGGCTTCAGGAGTAATCTGGAAATTGCTTGAGCTGTCACAGTGGATGGGAACTATATTCACCCCAGTTCTCCACCTTAAATCTCTATCAAATCTGTAAAAAAAAATAATTCAAATTGTTGGTATACTTTCCATTTATATTCATTTCGTTTGTATCCGTAACATATATAATGTACATAAAAAGCAATAAATCATGTGCATCAGATATGTCATGCATCTCAGGCTATATACAATTATTCTAAAAGTTTCATCGACATTTTTTTTAGAGAAATACTGGTTCTTCTGCTGAAAAAAGTGATTATTAGTATTAAATAAAGTGAAGCATAGAAGAAGTTGTTCTAACCCCGGATAGTATGGGGTTGGAACGAGTAAAGCATCTCCTGGGTTTGCGAGGATGAAGGTTAAGAGTTCGTTGGCTGCAGTTGCACCTGCAGTGAGGACTACTCTTTGAGGGTCAAATTTTGCTCTTCCACCTCTCACTTGTTCCATGAAGCTTGCCATTGCTGTTCTGAAGGTTTTAAGCCCATGATAGTCTTGAAACAAAGCATTCTCTCTGAAGCCAGGAGCTCCTTTTCCCCATGTGGAAGCCTCTGAGTGTTCTTCCAAGTACTTCTCAAGCAAATCAAATGACACCTGCAGCACAATAAATTGAAAGGATCAGTAAGTTATTCCTCCAGTGGAATTTTTCCTGAGTTGACTTCTAACATATGTATGTGTACATGCACACTCACTTGATTTTCTGCCAACCCCATTTGTATAACTCCTGAGGGATTGGTTAATTCATCGTAGGGGTTCTCATCATAGGCTTTCCACCCAGCAAAATAAGGGGAATCTTCCCCATGAGTTTCAGAAACTGCAACATTTGAAAGCTCCACACAAGTCCGCACCATCTCAATACCCATAGCTAGCTTCCTTGCAAGAGAGTTGAATACTCAATTACAGAAAGCAGAAAGGTACTATGAGAGAGAGAGAGAGAGAGATGGAAAGCTGAGAGAACTGGGAAGAGAGCGTTGAATGAAGCGTTTGTGTAAACATCTTCTATATATAGGCTTTGAAAAAATGACAAAAAAATTAATGGCTTCTACTTCAAGTTGGCAAGATAAATATAAATTATTGATTCTCAATGGTAAGCAAATCGGAGCTTTACCTTTTAGACTTTTACAGAAATACTTTATCTGTTGCCACTTGTGACAACTGTTACGGATCCACACAGAAAATATACGGTGGTTGTTTGGAGGGGGATTTTTTGCCATTATAGTCCCCCTTTGCTTGGTTTAATGGAGCAGATAGATTATAATATTTGTTGTTTTTGGGTGGGTTATTCAATATGGTTTCATCATATTTAATTATTGTAAAGTGGTTGAGCCCAATTTCTACTATTCTCAACCTATGACTAATCAAATCCCCCCTTGCCAAACAAACTCCAAAAATTCCTTTCCAGAAACCAAATCATGCATTAAGATCTGCAAAAGGTTTTTAACGAAATAGAATTTGGGGAGTTCTGGGAGTAGTTATGTTTTGATGACCTGACAAAGATGCCAAGCAGCCCAAATGGTCGATTAAGATTCTGATTTGCAAGTAGCTGGGACAAAGAAGAAGCTCCTGTGTGATCTTTCTGACCCCATATTGCATCAATAGCAAACAACAGAATTTAATGACTTACAGATTTTCAAGTAAACGTGTTCCTGTGTGTGACTTTCTTTCCATTGAAAGACATTAAGTGCATATTAGAATTAACTTATAATAATGTAATCAACACCCAGCTTAGAGTTATGTCATTCTTAAGCTGCATTGACCATTTAGGTATTTTTTATGATCAAAACAACATTTCATTAAATTTGCAATAATTTCCTTAAACCCTTTTTTATTTTCATTCATTTTATTATATGTCATCTGGCTGTAGAAAGATGAACGTGAAAGAAATTAAAAAGCAATTTATAGAGATGAAAAAGAGTGAAAAAGAATAGGTAGTGTGAAAAGATTACGATTTTTCTTTATTTATAATCATATCTGATAGCAGTGCACCTTACTATCTTAATTAGTCATTTAGCTGTCATTTCTTAATTGAATATATATGCTTCTATCTCCAAATAATGGAGTGGAGAAAAATGATATCTAATGCAAAAGTTAATACGAATAAACAACAAATTGTACACAAAAATGAATAAACAACAAAAGAAAAAAAGAACAATAAATCAGAAAAAAGGTTAAGGATTTAAACAATTGGTGTCTGAGGCATACACCTTTGCGTCTGTCTCTCTAAATGGCTTCATGACGCGATGGAACAGTCTTGGAACCTAAAGCAGATATTATCTATATATCTTTGATATTAATGATTTGACTATTATATAAAATTTAAATTAATCTCTTAAGTGCTATTGATTAGGCACTAACATTATCTAAGGAGAGAACAGTTTAGGCATAAAATCCAACCATTAATTGTTACCTATTAAGTGTAATCTTGATTATTATTATATATATATATATTATCAATATAATTTTTTTTACATAAGTATAATATTTAGAAAGAATTTATCTTAGGTCCATCGTATTGCCTATGTAAGAAAACATGTATTATACTACATAAATAAATTAAATTCTCATGAGTTAATATATTTTGAAGTATTGATTTTAAAATATATTTTTGTGTTTAAATTTTAATTAAATCTTGAAATTAATTATTATTTATAATAAGATTGCTGTCTTCGATAATAATTTTGTTAAACAGTAGATGTAAAGCAAATTTTAATTGTTCAATAATATAAAAATATATATACAGGAAGAAAATTAATTAATTTCTGAAATCTTGTATAGATCATGGAAGGGTCTTCTCTTAATTGTAGAAGATTAGTACTAACTAAAAATAAGCACGAAGTTTGGGAAAACGTGCCGACTTTATTTATGCATGTATGTGGTTGTGAATCCAATAAGGCTAATGATTGAAATGGCAAATAAAAAAAACAGAAAGCACATAATTGTAATTAGGTTGAATCTAAGAGTTATTATTAAACCTAATATAGAGCTTAATAAGGAACTAAGTACAGAAACACCAACCACATATAGAGCATATATACAGATATCTGAGACTTAGATATCTGAGACTTAGATAATAGTAATTTAGAGAAGAATATATGCATGCGTAAGAGGGTTTAGGAGTTGGGAGTTAAGGATATAGTTGTCGGGATTGTGTTGTTGTGGATTGAAGCAAATAAGGGATATAGTATAGAAATGAAGTGAAGAAGAAGAAGAAGAAGAAGAAGAAGAAGATTATGAATATAATGATGAGTGTGATGAGGGATGCATGTGGGGAAGAGAAGAAGATGAGGTCTAGATCTGCAGTTAATATGGTGAATCTTAAAGCATAATAGAGAACGTGACATATGACGACTGTGCGGCGACTTCGGCCTCTAGGGTTGAGACAAGTATCAAACAGAGGTCTCACCAGATATGGATTTTCATTTTTTTATATTAATGGAGACGTAGTTGTGGACTTCTTACTACCTACACACCCTTTTCTACCCTCTTAAATTCCAACATGATTGGCTGGAAAGCATCCAAATTCATCTCTTTCTTCCATAAAAATAATCTTCAAGCTCCATCACTCTTTGCTCTTTGCTTCAGAAAATCTGCAGCATCACATAAACATTATCTCTAGCTAGCTACACCACAAAAGAATAAGAGCTACCTATACATATACTTATATAAAACTGCATGGTTGGTCAATTTTTTTCATATACTTAAAATGCAGTATTAAATGATTCTATTTTGACATGAGATTAATTACCAGGATATAAATTATATCAGTGGTTAATTTTAATATGTTCTGGTTTTAATTAAATTTGTTATTTTCAAACCAATTATTATTTTCATCACACATGATGTTTTTTTCCTCTATATAAAGAGAGATAATAGAGTCAAACCCAAGTAAGTTAGGCTTATTCTTGCGTCTTTAATAACTCTGCGTATGTAATTGTAAGTTATAATTACTTGTATTATTGGCATCAAATTGTAAAAATGGATAATATTGAGAAGATAATTAATAATTTATATTATATATATTTTTTAAAATATAAATTATGTTGTTTGATATGTCCTGAAATTTTGAACTAATTAATATTTATTGAATAGAATATGAATACTTATATCAATATTATGTTTGTTCAAGTGAAATTAAATTAATTTTTTTAAAGTAATTTTTAGGTATAAGTTTTGTCGAATTTTTTTATTAGAGTGTTATTTTTATAGTAAATAACTAGTTTTTTTTTATCAGCAACTAGTTTGGTTTTATGTAATAAAAAAGTAGTCATTAAGATGAAAGTTTTTTGCTTTCTCTCTCTATATTTTAAATGTGTTTAATTATTATTTGTTTGCAGACCAAAAGTTGCGTTTTCATTGGGGCTAATTGACTGTGAACTATTGAGTAAAATCAATGTGCGATGGTGTGTTAGGTGGAACAAAAGGAGTCACACATATATTTTCCATGTATTTTATATAGTATATGTGTAAGAAGCTCTTAATTGCCAAGGAAGTGTTACTATTGGAGTCCAACAGAGCATGAAGCAGCCATGAAATTATAATCTGCATAGTTCTGAAAATGACTGCTGCTCCATTGTTGTGAGGAAGCTTACAATGACAATGAGAGCATGATAATTACAGTAGTTGATTTGGACCTTTCCCGACACAAAAATTGTTTTATAAACTTCAAAGTCACGGAGAATCTAGTAATTAATCTACATTATACGTGAGAAAGGGGATGTGTTCTTAAATAATAATTGTTAAAAGTTAAAAAATGTCTCCACTCACATTTTTAAAGACATTTTGTTTTATAAGTAAAAAAATAAATAAATGAAAATACTCAAACCCTATTACAAATCACCTTTCATCCATTAAAAAAAAAAACACATACATATCTATTACAAAAAAAAAAAACACATACATATTTAGTGTTACTCCTAACACATAACTTCTTTTCCTAATGATAATATCATATATATTACTGTGTGGACATTACAATTTCACAATATACATATTATCTGTTACAACACTTACGTTAACATATAACATTCTGGTGTGTTCTGTCCTAACGTTATCATATACAATTATTACAACATTATTTCGCCAAAGTATTTTTCTCTACAACTTATGTTATTGTGTCCCTTCTTGTCTTTCTTTTTGTTTTTCATCACTTATGTAGTCTATTCCATCGTGGTTATTGATAAATGTCTAATTTCCGTAATATTTCATATTAAAATATAGACATTTATGAGTATTAAATACTAATCTACATATAAAATAATCCATAATTTATGAATTTATACCTTTTTACATTTTTTATGATCTTTAATTGAATATGAGCATTTTATTCCTAAATTTGGTGTTAATTGCAGGTTTTTATAGAAGAATGGAGATTTGGATTAAAGAAAAATGATATAGGTTAAAAGGAGAAAGCTGGAAGGCCCAAAACGTGCAAAAGAGAGAGAGAAAAGTTCAACTCAACAATAAGAATGTGTCAGATTAATTGAGCTATTTTTATGTTTTTATTATTAAGTCCATAAGTGTGACCTAGGAAGTCACTCAACCCTAACAAATTAGGTTAAATAAGGGACTAGAGACACAACCCTAGTGTGTCAGATTGAGAGGAAAATACGATATAGTGAATTGTAACCCAAGTGGGAGAATGGAAGGTGCTAGAAACATACGTAGCTAATTCTACCCCTTGGGATTGAGAGTAATCTGTTCGAACTCTTATGTATTGAGGTGATATCTTATATTAAAATATTCAGTTCTTGATTGATTATTGGTATTGTTGTTTTACTTTTAATTTTTCGTGACAAATTGATAATCTTAAATCTGACTGGAAAGTATTTTTAGGATTCTGACCTAAATAACAATACTTAACATATTTAAGTGCTAGGAATAAACTTGAAATGTTAATTGCTATTAACGTCTGAGTTTCGTTCTAAGTTGTTCTTATAATTATGCGAGGGATCGATAGTTAGGGACAATATTCTTAAGAATTTTATATGCGAGGAATCGATATAAATGATTTTTATATGGGCATCAATTTCAATCAAAGAACTTAATATTGACATGCTAATCAAAATACATGAGAGTGAGAGAGATGAAACCTAATCCCTATTTTTCCAACTTGAATCTTTGTCTGTTTTCTTATTAATCATCGTCAACACAACCACTTTCAACATACTTTTAATTCTTTTGTTCTATATTTAGTAATTATTGTACTTGATAATTCATTGTTCCTTATGGGATTGATATCCGTCCTTAGGAACAATTATTACTTATGATAACGCGATGTACTTGTCATAAAAAGTCACCAGTTATGTAACTAGATATATTTCCAATCAAATTACCATGTACCGTAAACAAGACATAATATTTTTCATACTTCATATACAAAAGTATCTAGCACTAACAGAATGTAATTAAGAAGATGTAATTACTACTCCATAACATGTTAGACTCATGTAATTATTTCTGTTGTCCTTTGAACACTAATTAACTTATAGTATCATCATGAGTGGAGAAAAAGTTAATATTGAAAGCCCGTGAAACACGTATTGACAATGTTAAACTAAAAGATGGGAAAGTTTTGGGGTTGAAAATAAGCAAGATAAATGGAATTTGTGATAGTGTTGTATCCCTTTTAGAGGGGCATGAATCTTCTGAGAAGATATATGAGCAATGGTGAGAGGCCATGTGGGAATTTTTCTTATTTTTCTGGTGATGTAAGATTATGAGAAGAGAAAGAAGCATAGAATATTAAGTAGGTCGGATTAGAGTAGGCATATTAATATTGGAAGATTCTGTTTTCTCCCTCATCCTCCTACCTTTCCTTTTTTTTTCCTTTTCATTTTGCTTGCAATATTCCATAAATATATCTTGGGAGTGTCGTAGTCGCAGTTTTATATCCATAAACAAATATGCTTAATTTACGTGCATGACTCGTTCCTACCGTGTTCGTACACACGTTTTTGTTAACAAATACAAATCAGAAATGCTCCTCACAAAGTCCAAGTAGCTTTTCCAATCTGCACAAACATGCCAGCCAATTGTCTCTGACTATGCATGCAATAATTTTCTCTAGGTTTAATCCATGCTTAGACTCACACAAACACCCCAACACACGCACATAAACTGACAAAGTTCCTTGTTATTGTCTTAATGCTCGTTCTGATTCAAAACTCAAAAAACGTGGCACAACACTGTCCACATGCTACACCTCTTTCAAGCTTCATAATACATGTTTCAAGCTAGGTTTTTAGGACCATCACCTTAATCAAGGCACTAAAATCATCAACATAGTATTTTGATTACATATTATGCTCTAAAGTTACTGAGAATAGTATCAATGTGACAGATAACTGTTGTGTTCGATTTCTTTGCAACATGTAAAAGAACTTATCAAACAAATTTACAATAATATAACAGGATTAGTTTCTAACTCAAATAATGTGGAAAATTTGTGACGAAACTTTAGAAAAATGATGAACATGATGACTTCTGTTCCTAACTCCACCTGCCTTTGTATTCGGATCTTCATAAGTGTGTGTCTGTTTATTAGTTTTTTATGTTGCTATAGCCTCCAAGAATTGCCTTTTTGTGTGGAAATTTCTAGGTCTCTCAATCATGTATAAATATGAATCCTCTTGTTGAGCCACTCCCGGCAAATAATTGCAGAAATATGGTGTAACTTTATCCCTACTATACTGATAACGGGATCTGTGACCAACACACATGTAGGATAGATTAAAAAAGGTTTTATTGCATATTCCCTATGTTGCATGTGTGAACCTGAAAACTCCACAAAGGCTGTGATGGACATAATCAGTTGTTTTGTCCACCAATATCTGAAAACACATATGATAAAATCTACAACCTTTTTTCTCTCATTATAGTTTGGAACTTCTTTCTTTCTATTGGTTTGTTTTCATGTTATATGTTCATCTTCCCCTTTTAAAATAACACAAGTATAGCTCCATGCCAACCAAGCAATCTCATCACAACTTTAGCAATAAGTGCTGCTCAGTCATATGTAGTTCTACATTGGAACTCATCAAAACATTTAGCTACTTTTATTACCATCATGTTATGGTAGTATGGAGTGCACAGAGATTATGCTTCTTAAAATTGAAGGTTGAACTCCACTTGCAGTGCAGTACAGTGATTGAGATATCAATATTAAAGAAGTCAACTGTAATTAGATACATTCATTAATGATATAATCATATTTTTGTTTATTTCATTTTTACTTTCTTTCTGTATATTACTTGTAAATTCATTTTAATAGGGTTTTTATTATAGCAAGTAGAATTGTCAGTTCTATATTCCTGCTGTAAGTATTCTTCAATTTCGAGTAGTTGAACATGAAGTAACTCTTGAGTAAGAGAAAAAGGGAAGGTTCTAGTAGCCATACCAGGAAGAAGAGGAACAATTTTATTAAAGTGAATTTTGTTTTGTTTTGTTTTAAAAAAATTAATTTGAAAATGCATAGTTTTAATTTCTAAATATATATTAAATTTGAAAACTAGAAAAAAATTAAAAACTTATTAGTTCTCCGAAATAATCAGTATTTGGTACTTTGAGAACTAAAATTCAGTTTTTTTTAAAAAAAAACTGAAGGTCAAAACCAAATTTACAATTAAACTATAAATACATATCAACGAAAATATTCATCTATATATAATATCTAAAGTGTTAATTATAATTATCAAAATATATATATATATATATATATATATATATATATATTTCCCAAAATATAATAAACTAGTTTTTTAAATATTCAATATTACAATTACTGATAAACACATGTTGCAAAACAAATCATTAATTTTAATAAGAATTAATATTTAAGTAAACTCTATTATTTTTAGAAAGGTAATTATGCACTAATTTTTTTAAAATTTAAATAAAACAGATAATTCAACATATATGATAATGACATAAAAAAAAAATTGATAATAGTCATACAATAATTAAATTTTGACAAGTATATATTATGCATGATTTTTATAGGATATATTAATATAAAATATTTTAAATTGAATTTTATAATTATTTTCTTGTAAGAAAATTGAAGTATAAATAAAAGAACTAAATAATAAAGGCTATGCATGCATATACTTTTTTAAATGTATTAAACAGTATAAGTAATCATACTGTGTATTATTATATTAATAAATTCATTATATAAGTTCTTTGATACATATTAATCATGATATTCATTATATACGTATACGTACTGTCTATTTGACTAAATGTATTATACAGTATTCGTTAGTGGAATACTGTATAATACATTTATTTTTATACGGCCACTATATGTGATTTCCACGATGCATTTGGAATGGGCCTAAACCTGCCATACATAATAGTGTGGCCCGGTAGTAATGACTATAGTTATTTTGCAAATGCCTTGTTATTTTTGGTAGTTTTTGTTAATTTTAAATTGCGATTTTAGTATCTTAATATTTTTAAATTGTTTTTGGTTTTTAATTTTAAAAAAATTGTATTTTTTTATTCAATTTCTCTCAGAATCCATTTTATATGTTTTTTATAAGTATATTGATTAAAATGTTTTAGAATTTTCTAACATAAACTTTTCCAATTAAAATATCAAATTTCTTTAAAAAATCAAAAACCCTTATCCTCAAACATTACTTTAACAATTTATATTTCTTATGTTTATATTTTATTATATTTCTATTTCTAAATTTTTAAAATCATATATATCTTAAATTCATATAAATTTTTAAATATTACATAAAAACAATGAGTGGTGATTTGTAATATTTTTTAAGTCCCAAATTTAGATAAAAAATTATTGAGTATTTGACAACTTCTTTAAAACAATGATTCTTTTTTATTTGAAAATTAAGAGTGCAAAACTTTGTATTCAAAAATTTAGATACCGTGATCAAGTCGTGACTTTACACACATGTTTGACTCTCAACGTTAACTAAGAAAATGCATAATGAAAAACTTCAGAGTCAAAAGTATACTCCTTCTATATTTTATTTACTTACTTTTATTTTTAAATATTTTTATTTATTTTAAAATGATCAAAAAAGAAATTTTAAAATTTAAAATACACTCGTCATTAAAAAAATAAAAGCATTAAAATAATAGAATAAACTTTGAAAAAAAAAAGAAAGGAAACAGATAACAACTATTTTTGCTTGTTTTTACATTATTTATATAAATTGTATACAAATAATAAAGAATAAAACAAAAACTTGAGATATAAATGTATAATTATATTCTTTAAAGTATTATATCGGTACAATTTTAATGTTTTTTTTCTCTAATTTATGTGTTAGAGATGATTAACGCTGGATTCAAATTATTAACCTTAAATTTTTTTTTTGAAGAAGAATATGCCAGTATGCTAAAATACTACTTAGTTCTCACACGGACATAGACACGGATACAATACGGACATGGAGATACGTATAATCTCTAAAATGCATGACACAGGGACACAGATTTATATATTATTTAATTTAATAAAGGTTTATGTGTACAAGTATGTTTCAGATTTTTTTTGAAACAGAAAGATATTTTTCATGACTGATTCAAAATAATTTGTTTCTTATTTTTATACTCGTAATAAAAATTTATACAATAAATTTGAGTTTTTAAAAAATTATTGTATTTTTTTTTTAAATTGTGTTAGAACCGTGTTAGAATTGTCAGAAATTCAATAAATATTTTTTAAATTAGACACTTCATTGATACATATTCTACGAGTGTCATCTCCGACACGGATACGCCATTTAAGAGGAGTGTCTGAGTTTCATAACTAAAATATAAACTAAAATATGTTTAAACAATAATATTTATATAAAGGATACACTATTAATATTTTTTCTAATAAGATAAATTTTCTTTTTAATAAATAAAACAATATTATTTAATAAAAAACAATTAACTAATTTGTCTTTATTTTAAGATAATTAAATAATTTTTTAAAATAATAATCAAATAAAATTTTCAATATTATTTTTTTATAAAATTATATATATCTTTTAAATATAGTTATTTTCGTATTTTTAAATTAATTACTCATAAAAAAATATAATTATATATTTATAAATTTATATTATTTTATTATAATAAAAATCAAATATACACCGCGTATGTGTTTTCAGCAATTTATACAAGACTTATTAAGTAAAATACATAACATTATATTTGAAAATTTTCAGGTAGTGATCATATTATATTATCATATTTTTTTTTTCATCTTCCCACAATTATTTAAATTTTTTTACTAAACATATTGCCAAATACTATAAAATAAAGAGATAAAGAAAAGTGTGTCATTGCTAAAACCTTAAACCCTAATTTCCAATCAGAGTAAAGATAGAGAAGTCGATGGGTCGGCGAAAGAGCAACAATAATCAGTGTTCCTCAAGCAAGGAAGAAACCACCATGAGTAGCCACCTTCGCTTTGAGGATGCTGAGGAGGCTGTCGAAGAGAGTTCCAACCTCGACCAATCCATGTGTGACATCGATGAATGCGATGATAAAACCAGTGCCGACTACTATTTTGATTCCTACTCTCATTTTGGTATATTCCCAATTCCAAATACTCAAAAGTTTTTACCTTTTCATCTGGGTATCTTTCATTAAACACACTAATAACTCGAGCTTTTACTATAGCAGTTTTGTTTGTCTCATTCTCATGTTAGATTACTCATTTTTTTTTGTCTGTGTTTGTGGTTGCAGGAATTCATGAAGTAAGTATGCTCAACTGGGATGCAGCACGATGTATCAATGATGTTTAAATTTTTTGTTTTTTTGTTGATTTTAGGTTTTGCTAACTAGTTCTGTTATGAATAGCAAAAAAAATTCAAATATTCAATCATTTTTTATGCTTCATAGAAAGTTATGCGGTAACCTCTTTTCACACTGCAGGAAATGTTGAAGGACACTGTAAGAACTAAGACATATCAAAATGTTATTTACCAGAATAAGTTTCTATTCAAGAATAAAGTAGTTCTTGATGTTGGAGCTGGGACTGGGATTTTATCACTATTTTGTGCCAAAGCGGGGGCAGAACATGTCTATGCGGTTATATATCTAACTTTCTTTTTATCTTTGAAGTGTTCTTACTGTTGAAAATATTTGAGATTTATCTAACTTTATGCCTTCCAGATTGTATTTTATTGATTTTTTTTTTTGAATCTGTGAAACTCAGGTTGAGTGCTCCCATATGGCTGACATGGCAAAGGAGATTGTTGAAACTAATGGTTTCTCTAATGGTGATGCCATTTATATGTTGCACCTAATACATTTTCAGCATATGTTGATTAGTTGTAAAACTATCCACTTTAATTAATATATTGCTGCTTTGTTTCTACAGTAGTTACTGTTCTGAAAGGGAAAATTGAGGAAATTGAGCTTCCAGTTGCTAAAGTTGATATAATAATTTCAGAATGGATGGGATATTTCTTGTTGTTTGAGAATATGTTAAATTCTGTGCTCTATGCACGCGACAAATGGCTTGTAAGTTGTGTTTTCCTTGCTCTTGTTTGATAATAATTCATTATCCTTTCAATGCATGAACTGTGTGGTCAATGGCTTGAGAGTTTCCTTCTTCCTCTTTTTGGCCAGGCGGATGATGGAGTTGTACTACCAGATAGAGCATCCCTCCACCTCACTGCCATTGAAGATGCAGACTACAAAGAGGATAAAATTGAGTGTTAGTTGATAGTTTTTATCCTTTATTATTTTTTGCAGTTATTAAAAGAATTGAAGTTAAATGCTCCCGCAAATGGTGTTGACAAAGCTTAAAATTTCTAACTTTACAGGACAAAAGAAAAATCATTCAATTTATTGTAGTATATTTACATATATTTCATTTTCATTTTCTATATCAGTTTGGAACAATGTATATGGATTTAACATGAGCTGCATCAAGAAGCAAGCCATAATGGAGCCTCTTGTTGACACAGTTGACCAGAATCAGATTGCTACAAATTGCCAACTACTCAAGGTGAGTTGGTAGTTACAGTTTGTCTGATGTTTCTTATAGGGAGTTTCTTTTGTCTGGAAAATATGCAACTGATTGGTCCATCTTTGTTTAGACAATGGATATCTCAAAGATGGCTCCTGGAGATGCTTCATTCACAGCACCTTTTAAGCTTGTAGCTGAACGTGATGACTATATTCATGCCCTTGTTGCATATTTTGATGTATCGTTTACTAAGTGTCATAAATTGATGGGCTTCTCTACAGGTTAATTCCTTTCTACTTCCGCACTTCTCTTTATCTGAATATTTGGTTTTGTCCATCTTAATAAGTGGGTTTGTGCCTAACATAACTTTACAAATCTGGCTTATAAGGTGAGAATTGTATCTCCTTATGTGCATATATATTAATTCGGTCTTATTCCTAGTGGATGTGGGATGTCCAACACCTCTATCATACCGAGAAATGAACATCTTGATCATGAAATCAGATATTTAGAGGTGGTTTAACAGGAGTGTGATGACTCTGAAGGAGTCCGAACCCATCTTACTGAGTTTATGCTTAACTCATATATCCACTTGTAAGCACTCATATCAGTCCAAGCAATGATGTCTAGGATGTAGTCAGCCAGTCTCCCAATATCTTTTCCTCTTTTCTCATCTTGTAAGCACTTTATTAGCTGTCTGCAAAAGCCTTTGTTTGAACCTAATAATGTCTTAACTGCTTTTGCCATCTTCAACCTGAAAACTGAGGAGATTTCTAAATCTTCTGGGTACCTTGTTATAGCTTTCATCGCCGTGATACGGTGGGTGAAAAAGGTGAAAAAGGCATTGTAGTTGTTACTAGAGACGTTCTTGAATAGGAGAAGGATGAAGTAACCGTTATATATCATGATTTCTGTCCTCTTACGTTTCTTTGCCTTGGACAAATAAAAAAAGTATTCATTTAAAAGTTTCATCAAACTTTAACATTTGTTCTGTGAATTAAACTGAATAGAATTGACTGATCTTTTGAAACTATGCTGGATTTATTTTCTCCAAAAAATGGTTGCCGAAATTTGTGTGAAAATGTTCTTTACAATTTTATTGTTTGTCTAACAAATCAGAAAAAAGAAAAACAGAATTGAGGAAAAGCATGAATTAACTCCTAAAGATTTGTGATGCAAAATTGTATTTAAAGTATTAAAACAAAATTGATAACTAAAACATAACCACCTGATTGTTGTAACTAACTATTTTGTTATAACATGATGTCTTTGTTGTGTCAAGTTTGTTAAACTAGTACGGCAGAGTTGGACCACTCACCTTTTGAGGTTTTATGCAGGACCAAAATCACGAACTACACATTGGAAACAAACAGTCCTATATCTGGAAGATATCTTGACCATTTGTGAGGGTGAAGCAATTGTAGGGAGCATGACTGTTGCACCAAATAAAAAGAATCCCCGGGATGTTGATATAATGGTTAAGTATTCATTGAATGGAAAGCGATGCAATGTTTCAAGGGTTCAGTACTACAAGATGCGTTGAACCTGGTTTTGTTTATTGGTTGGCTCATGAAGTTTGTAAGATTTTGACAATTGCTGCTTCTATTTTAAACTAGAGGCTACCTTTTAATGAATGTAACATGTTTGCCTTTTTATTTGAATTCTTTCAAGTATTTGAACATTATGTTTCCATCAAATGATATAATTTGAAATCTATTTATTGTTTACCATTTTATTATGTTTCCCCCTCTTGACTGGAGATTGACAATTCATAAGCAAACATGTGATTACTTGCAAATTACAGTAATTATGCCTGCCGTGTTTGTTCAAAGGTTTAGAAATGTGTTCTTTACTGTTACAATGTTCATGTTATTTTGATAACATTAATGTTTGGCTATCAGGATGCGTTTTTCTTTTCAAATCATGAGGTGGGTATTGAGATACCATGAGATTTTGAATATATTATTAATTTCATCTTTGAATATCTGTTGTAAATAATTCAAGAAGTTAATAAAATATATAAACAAATCGTCAAATATTAGTAATAGTGCTATAAACAAGTCTTTCAAAAATGAATCTTTTGTTCAAATTATTCCTTGAACGTTATCAAATGTACAAGAACTGAATAGAAATGACTACACGTAATTTTATTATTTTAATGGCTATTTAAGAGTATTGTTCGAAGAGGTGAATTCAAGATTTATCTTCATATTCTTTTTAGAAGATTGATTCGACTAAATCACATATTGGCCCTTTCAAATCAAATTACTGTCCATTTATAACATAATTACTTCCCATCAAGCGATGGTTTATTTCTAATATGATGCATCCTTTTTTACTTAATACTAGTTTTAAGTATAAACTTTGAAGTTTCTAATTTGATAAACAAATAAAAAGGATTGGCATAATGATTATTTTTTAATAGGAGTACCAATAAGCGTATGAAAGTAACTAAAAAAATCATTTTAATTATATCTCTGCATACATTTGTTTACCAATATCAATTAAAATAAACTTTCAGCTTCTACGTAGTTTTTCAATTCCAAATAGCACTAAATTTCCAAAACTTGTCTAAAAACATCGATGCATAATCTCAAAAAAGAGTAATCTTTATCCTCTGAAAAGGTTAGCGAGTATACACCCTTCACATACATCATCATCAGACAACAAATGACTCACCAAAACACATTAGATAGCACATCCTGGACTGCAAAACCAACGATTCCAAGTGGTGATGGTGAAGTTCTCAAATGATTTTCCTTCCAAATTCATGCCCATATCAGTAACCAAACGTGGTGATGTAATTTTGTTCCAATGGTCAGGGAATAGATATCAGCACTAAAGCTCTTGCTTTCCTCCCTTCTTTGAACTGGTTCTCTTCTTTCCCCTCCACCACTGTCGTATATGATTAGAAACTTTGTTTGCATGTTTCTTCAGTGTCATGCTTGTGTCCTCAATTCCCTTTTTTATCACCTGTTTCCAGTCTCTTTTTCCACTTTCTTTTGCTTTCAAAACTTTTCCCTACAACATGCAGTTTACTCAAACCATCACTCTCTATCAAGAAGTTTCAATCAATATGAATGAAAGGGACAGTTAATACCAATTTTGATGGGAAGTTCGCCTCATCATCCTCGTCTTCGTCTTCATCATCACCCTCTTCAGCACCAAAATTCTTCATGTTCATTAAATCATCCCTCGAGTACATTTTCATGCCTGGTGCTCCAGGCATCCCCTGAACCAGAAGGAAATACAACGTGATCATAATGTACAACCAGTAAACATAAAGCAAGCAAGAGTTTATTAAGCATGTATTATTTGTGTAAAAGTTTTTGCATTGATAACCAATCAGAATCCTTAGTATAATTTTTCAGATAATTATTATGAAAGTCAGAAAATCTTAACATACATGATCATTTAAGACAGCATGTTAATGTAACTTACCTTTTATACTGTAAGGGCATATATTTTTATTCTAAAATATAAAATATAAAACAAGGAAAGAAAAGGTAAAATACCTCCATTGATTTCAGCAGTTTTTCCATTTCAGCCTCCTTGGAAGACTTTGCAGCAAATGGTTCTCCAGGTGCTCTGTTCTGCAACACAAATAGATATCTTCATGATGAAAATAACAAGATTTTCCAAAAAGAACTCAAGTACATCATCAAACAGCAATGCTAAGTGCACACAAATTTAGATAGCGTCATTGCAGAAACAACTTTCTAGTTTCTTAAAAACTACATAATCCATAATGGAAAATTTAATCGATACAGTATATAGAATTTGAATCTTAAAAGTGCATGGTTAGGGTAGATTGTGGTGTTGATAAAGTAATCACAGATAGAATTTTATAAAAAAATAAAGAAACTAGCACTTTACCCTGACGTTCAGTGAAGACATGAACAAAAATTAAAGGCAAAGGTAGAGAGAAACAGCATTCCTGGTCAAAAGCCATTTCTATATATATATATATATATGAAGTTAATATGTGGAAAATAGTTAATCCGAAACAATCCTTTGTTCAGGAATCAACACTTGATACTTATTGATGCTGAAAAGTATTTCATGATTGCGTTGGTGCATGTCTCGGTATTCAAAAAATAAATTTCAAAACCAAAAAAAAAAAAAGATTATGTTTAACAATGAACTTCCATGCATCAATGAGTTCACAAGAAAAGTGTATGCCAATCATAACCGTATTAATAGAAGTATCAATTTCAAACTATAGTTACCTTAGGGACAGGAGGTGGCTTGGTACTGCATGCTTTAGTAAGGTCTTTGCAGAGATAATTGCGCAATGAATCAATATCGGGCTTGGAACTATATAAATATTCAGCAACATCAGTATCCGAATATCCTATAACCTGCAAATTCCACATTACCAATTTAGTAATCACAAACATCTCAACATAAAGATTTACAAGATACCACCTTGAAATGTGGATATTTAAAAAACCACAACAAATACAAACCAGAGCAGGAAGTACACTTCAGATGATGAACAGTACAACAACATCAACACACTAACATAGTAATCTCATTTGATTGAGAAATAGATATTTAGTGAAACTTGTTCTTTATTCAACTCTCTCACATAAGCCAGTTTCAGAACCAGACGAGAATATGATATCCACTGGTGAGAAACAAAAGCACCGAGAAGGTGTAAATTTGAATTTGAAATATACACTTACATCCTGACAGGCTCGCTCAATTGTCTTGCATTCCGAATTGCATTGTCCTTCAGAGTCTTGTTCCTCAAGCTGATAATGAGAAAGGAAGTTGGAAAAACAACATCTAAGTATTACCACAAACTCCATATGACATCTAAGTACTACTTATACTTATTCCATTCACAATCCAAACAAACTACAAGGTGCAACAAATGGGGGGAAAATGGCATAGCAATGTCGAACTCAATAAAAATTAGAAATTTCAATGAGCCATCTGTCAAACAAGTTGAGTCCTCTTACCTCCAGCCTATCTCCTTCCTCCACAATATCTATGCGCAATATCCAATCCGCTTCTGCTTTTTTCAGATTACAAACATTCTCCGCTATCTCAATGATCTGGTACTCAGAGATCTAACACAGAAATACACAAAATCATTGAATATCTTCTTCCACCAAAAGCCTACAAATCAGCTCTGAAACAAATTCAAGGAAGCAATTCAGGAGAAAAAACAAAACAAGAAAAGAACCTTCTTGGGAGAGATCTCAGCTTGCTTTTTCTGAACCTGCTGATGCAACTCCTTAGCGAGCTTCTCACACACTTGACACCTTATGTACGGAATGTCCTCCTTTCTAGCGACCCCAACCGGTTTCTTCGAACAGTGTGAGAGGGGCATCCATGCTGCAACCACCACTGTTAAAACTACGACCCAAAACACCCCCTTCATCTTCCCAAAAACACCACACTGCAACCACCTCGGACAGTACCAGCAGCTGATTCTTAGAAAGATCAAAATTTTCGCCAAATTAAACTGTACGATTCAGTGGGTACGTGAGTGACACACCAAATTAATCAACCATCAAGAAAAACCCTGTTATTATATAATACTCTTAAAATAATTCTAAATTCTCGGTTTTGTTACAGTTATAGGCCCATAAAATTACCCCTTTTTAGCTCATTTGATTGGTCCAGATAAGCAAAAAATGCTAGGTCCCATATTCTCCACCAATGAGGAGAAAGCAAACACGTAGTAGTCTCTTAATTTTATGATTGAGATTTCAAATTTCCCCGTAAAAAATCCAATTTTTAAGTCCACGTAAGAGTCAATACAAAACCGGTTCGAACCGGGCACCAAATAATTACTAAAACCCTTCTCTTATAAACCCTAGAAATCAGATTTGTACAAAATACTGTTGAACATCGATTAAGCACTCTTTTCTTCTTCAATGGAGGCCACAGATTTGGTCCCTTTAGTGGGTGAGAACTACGCCCTCAAGCTGAAACACTCAATGCAAGAACTTTTGTCTGAGATTTACAAAGAATCCCCAAACTTGTCTCCTTTCGTCTCTACGTTTTACGAATTGATGCAAGCGAAGTTTGATCCACCCTTCGAGGTGATATGGGCCTATGCTGCAATAAACTTTCGTGGACGTAACCCGGAAAAAGGCGATGCCTTGGATACAATATTGGGCGCAAAAGACTTGTTTCAGTTGCTATCTGCGTGTTCAGCTTCTGTTTGTGCTTCAAAGAGCATCGTTTTGCTGGCTCCTGTTGTTTTTGCGCTTCACGGAGTGATGGTGGAGCTGTTAAGGAGGGAATTGAGATGTAAGAGAGAGAAGAAAGCTATGAGGGAGGTGAAGTCTTTGGTGGATGTAGTTCTTGGGTATATAAGCCTTTCTTGTCATAACAAGGTTTATGAGGAGGAATCTGAATCCTCGAGATTGATTTTTCCTTTCACTGATTTGGCTCGTCTTTGGGTGGACATGAATGATGAAGCGTTTGAATCTTTGTTACCTCTTGTGAGCAGTGATGTTTGTGGCTGGATTTGTTCTAGAGGGTTTCATGTTGATTACTTGGGTGGTGCTATTATCATGGAAGTGTTGTTATTGAAACTTTGTCTTTCTTTTCATCTGGCAACGTCAAGGGATGGATTGGAATCGAAGCTGAAGAGTTGGGCTGTTAGCTCAATATCTACCTTTCAGAACACGTACTTTTTGGGTTAGTAAAGTTTTGCTTTTTATTTATATCTCAGTTTCCCCTTACTTTTCATATACATGTCAATGTAACTTTAAATTTGCTGGTTTATAGGCAAAGACTTGTAGTCTTGTAGTATCTTAAGCAATTGAGTGTAGCAATGAAATTATAGTTTTGCACTATAATGTTCTCTAGGAAATGCGTGAACTTTCCATGGGCCAGGTTGCTTGCATATTTGGTGTATTTTGTCCATGAATTTTTATTTTTAACCTTTTCACGATTGAACTCGGCTGGGTCATGGAAGAGTTCCCATTGGAAGCACTTGATCATTTGCTTCAACTCTTCTCTTACTTGGATTCTCATTTTTATGGTTTCTATTTAACGTGGATTTATCTTTTGTGTGACCAGAGATCCTTATGAGGACGGCATTGGAGACACCATTGCCTCTGATCTCAATACTGGTCAGTATTTTATCCTTGTATTCGCCATAAGTTTATGTCCTTTCTTTCATATTTGCTGTATGTAGTTAGAAAGGGTATTTGTTCTCACCTCCATTGCACAACAGTCCAACACCATAATTTTAGACCACGGGTATTGCTAGTACAATCAAACTTTTAATAGTTTTACACTTACCCTTGTTTATTTCCTTGGTCCATTCATCAGAATGTTGGGATTCTAAAAAGTGTTTCCTTCTATCTCTGTCCGTGCAGAAACCTGAAGATGAAATTCTATCAAGGAAAGTTTTGTTTGATGCTGTACTACTGGTGGATTACCCTTTCCTCTATTCAAATGCCAAGTACATAAAAAACCTCACCTTGACGAGATTGGTTGTTACTCACGGGGCTGTGGAGTATTTTAGGTATGATACTATGAGGAATTAATTATTGTATTATGTGTATATAGTTCTATAGTTCTCTCATTTTTTTACATGGTGTAATTTCTAATTCTGTATCAATATAGGGGACTTGGTGACCAGAATAGAGCTATCTCTTATATCAAGGCATTTTCTGCTTCTCGATTGCCATTGCAAATAATTAAATGGGTTACAAGCCAGAATGTTTTGGAGGAAAAAGTAGGCAAAGCTAATGGATCCTCTCCCAGAGCTCTTATACGTAAGAAGATCTGCAACTTATATTTCTGATCAGATATGGTGCTCAATGCATTATACACCTAAAATATTGTCTTAATTCACTGTTTAATCTACTTACTAGATTGGCTGCTGAGCCTTGAGAACCGAGGGATCAGAGTTTTTGAAGATGATATTTTAAAAAGCCATGTTACATCAGGTCTTGATATTTCCAAACCCGAGCACCCTGCAAGTGACTTGGAGAGAAAGAGAGCAGATGATGACCTTTTTTATGTTGATAAAGCCGGGGAAGAGGGAAATACAGGTGAGGATGATAAGCAACACAAATTGATTAGTGATGCGTTTGTAGCTGCTGCCCAAACTATGAAGTTACCCCATAATGATGCTCGGAAACGAAAAGGAAAACACAGTGAAAAGAAAATTAAATTTGTCAAATATGATCTCCATCAAAACTCTGAGCCAGTCAAAGCTAGGACTTCAACCGCAGATGATAGTTCAAGCGGTGAGAGTGAAGTTGAGGACCCGATCTCAGATACAGATGCATAAGCTACAATAACATACTGATATCAGTGTTAAAGCCACAACCATGTTATTTACTTACTCCAACTAGATACCACAGTCCCTTTTTGTAATGTAGTTGGGGATCCTTTACATTATGTGAGGTCTCGAGGCGTGAGAAGTTGCATGCTGCCTCATCAGTTTTGTCAGCATTATGTTTCCTTCCGGGTTTGCTAATTTAGTTCAGGCAGGCTCTAACGAGTTTTTGGTGCAGTCACATTGTAATTGCACTGGAATTTTCTTAAGAAGCTGCTTAGTTTTCTTTTTGTATTATATTATGCTTGTAGTGTCTGATATTAAGGCTGAAATTTCTATCCGCAGAGGCCTTTTTCCTATTATTCTCCTCTTTGTGCCTTACATTTTATTTGCTTTTGCCTTTTGGTAATCTAGATATGCATGTAACTTCAAATGAAGCTGCATAAATGAAGAAGCAATTTTGTACTCTGAAAAGGATTTTCTGGTGAAAGGTTAGCATATCTTTGGTGAAAAAAAATTAGAGAATCTTCCAAACTGCCCGGATCTTTAATCAATGCAGTGGCAGGGGAGCTCTAAAGAACTGTTTTGAGCATAGTGATAAAAACTGTTTTTCCATTTAATTGAGTTTTAGATTTGAAGAATTGACTTTGATGAATTGAAGTATTATGCTTACTACCTCAAGTTTAAACAACGAAGTCTTGATATTGAAGAATTAGTAACGTAAGTTATGTTAGTTGGGACAGACAAAAAATGTCAGAAATTGAAAAGTTAAGAAATGAACTTGAAATGATTAAAATTGTTGGCGCGACACATTATAAGAATCAGAAGGAATTGATTCTGTAACTCTTGGTCCTTCACTTTAACATTTTATTTATTCTATATAAATAATATCCCTTTATTTATTATTTTCCTTCAAACACAATCCTGTTCGAAAGAAATGTTTCAACAAACTTCCTTCACTGCATTGTAAGAGAGTAACCCTTTTTCACATTGACCCTGAAAGTCCTCTTTTTAACACTGAATTAGTGGAGTAACAAAGAAAAAAACAATGCAAGAATGAACATGGTTGTTACGTGTGTGAAAGTGAGAAAAAAAGAAGATTTGAAGCTGTGGGAAAGATGTTAAAATGAAAGAGTCTGAGTGGGTTATTGATTGCTCATCTCCATAAATGAATTTGGAGTCCGTATGTAATGTACATCATATACAGCTCCGTGATTCCTTTGTTACTGACTACAAATGTAATGAACCCAAATATATTATTATTATTATACCTAAATATATATACATACATATACATACATACATACATATATGTATGTATATATTAATTGACTTCCAGGGATTCTGAATTTCCCTTTCTATATCTACAACCCGCCATCTCCTCTCTATTCATCTCAAACAATAAAAAAATTAGAAAAATCAATAGAAGAAGAAAGGCTGCTATAAAGTACATATGCAAATGTGTGTAGCTCCTCCTCATCAAAGTTGCAGTTAAACACGTGTCTTTATAGGCTTTAGTTTCAATCCCATGCTCTCTGGGGAAAGAAGCTCAGGAGAGATGCAAGATGGACTTAGCGGGCTCCTTGGGCTGCCACTGAGATGGCATGGCCTATACAACCCATATCCCATTAGAAAGTACTCCATAGGGACCAGCATTGCATGCGGCTGTTCCTCTGTAACCATTGATCCACAACCCTGGACCTGCCAGATCAATCCACTCTCAAACATGCTTCATGCATACTTATCAATGTTCTCCCACATAATAAATGACATTATGCAAAACGTCAATGCGTGCATGCATGCATGCATTTACAATTTGTTATCATAATCAACCAGTAGTTAGGTTCACAGAATCATAAAGTTAACCAGGAAAATATGTTGGGGAAACTCACAAATCCAATGACAAACCATTTAAATATATTTATGTGTATGCATGTATGTATATAGTAGTTATTTACATTCATGTTACATGTAATGACGAACATTCTTCCACGTACCTCGACCAAGGCAGTGTATCTCTTATCAAGTTTTGAAGTCATATGAAGAGCCTCTGAATGGAAAGGAGAGCTGTCCCCAACAAAAATAAGTGTACGACATTTTAATCTCTTCAATCCTTCCGTTATATCAGGTCTCCTGCAAGTTTGCAAGCGAAGTTGGAACACATAAATGTGCTAACTCAGTTGACTAAAGGCACATCCACATTAAAAAAGTACAAGCACTAGGAGAAGAAAATAAGTAGGTGAAAATGAATTGGGTTTCTCTCAAAATAAAATCAACTTATGCACTTAACTTTATAAAAGATCTTCCATCTAACCTTTTAAAAACTGAAGTACTTAATTTGATTTTAGCTGGAAAGAAACTCAATTTGTTTTATATTCTTTGTTTTCTTATGAGATTTATCTAAGCAGATCTTACTCATTGATAGCCTGAAGAAACCGAAAGATATTGATGCTCTTTCTCTCATCTAGTAGCTGGAATCAAATAGAGAGAAAGAACCAAAGTGAGGTAAATGCAGCAGAGAAAAGAATAAAGAGTAAGGAAATAAAGAGAAAAGAATTAACTTTGCACATACTTTTCTGCAAGCTTGAACTATCTCTGATTCTGGGAATTCAGCATCACCACGAACTTCCTGTTAATGTTGGCCACGAAAACTTGTAACATAATAAACGAGGAAACACAAGAAGAGGGCTAAGTTACTTGCATATTACAATACCTTGCTGAAGTAGCGCTGGAGGAGACACTCTTTCAACACACCACACACACCATAGAAATATAGCAAATTTGACATCACCTAAAATTAAAAGCAGTCTCAGTTTAGTAAAGTTATCAAACCTGAGAACTTGTGAGCCCATAAACTGCAGGCATTTTAAAGAAACCTTATTATAAAACCATTCAGTCCAAGAAGGAGCTTTGCACAAGGGAGATACAAGTATTAAGCCAACAACACGCTCCCTATATTTTGTCTGCATTGAAATAGGCAAAATAACAAAACATAAGATTGGCTTTGTATTAAAACCTATTATGTACAATTTTTAAATAAAAAAGCTACTAAGAAATGGCTAAACCGCCCCCCTCTCTTCAAATTCAAATAATGTACATACGGCGAATAGTGAAAGAATGTAAGCCCCAGCTGATGCTCCCATACACATCACTGCACCAAGCCTGGACAAGGAAATAGTTCATGCAATCAGTAAATGTATCACACAATTAGATTTCTTTTGCTCCCTTTCAACTTTAGTGCATAACTATGAAAAGAACCAGAAGTAATCTGTCTCTTTCTATAATGGATGTGTTTTAAATATAAGGAATAGTTTCAAAAAATGAAAGCTAACAATACTAAAAAAGCTGAGTAATTATATTGTAGTTACCGAAAATAGTTCAGAACCTCAATTATTTGATCTGCTAAGTTTTCAGCAGAAGGGATCGGATCATCGGGACAAACTGCAGCAGCTCCCAACTACAAAAATTCGTGGAATTTCCACATATACTATGTAAATAATAATATTCAGTTTTAAATGCAATAAAAATTGCATTTAAGTAGAAAAACTTACAAACCTCATGCCCAGGGGGACTGATATGGTATATGCAGAAGTTGTGAAGAAGCAAAGAAGCTGCCTCTGGACAGAAAAATAATCCTTGGAAACAAGACATATCTGCCTCAATACAATGAAATAAATTAGACAATGCCTCATCATACATAAACCCGTACAACCATTAACATGCTCACAAAGAACTAAGCAATAAATTTAAGAACAGCAGGGGCAAAAAATGATTCTTGCATTTTAAACAAGAGTAATGTGGTCACAAGAAAAATGAAACTGATTCAACTTACAATTTAATGCTACATCTGGATAAGTGATCAGAGGTGGTTTGTCTTGATCGCCACATACTATAACAGATACAGAACCACAGCCCGTTCGAATATGATGTTCCTAAAATAATATTCTGAAGTAAGTGTATGGCAAAAATACAAAAAAAAAAGAAAGTGGGGCAAAGATGCACAAAAATTGAAGCCAACTTTCTAGTGATAAAGAACGTCCCTGTAAAGCAAAGGATATCCTTTATTTTGTATGTACTCCATCCAAGTAATGAAAAACTGTGTCAAACTTCTCTATATTATTTATTTACTAACATGGCTGCCCATGTGCCCCTACCCGTCTTTTTGGATGACCCAAACTAACAAGCAATTGAGTTTGAAAAAAAAGATAAATGACATAAGTACTGCCAGATTGCAATCATTGTATCTTCAATAAACAAAACAAGGTAAAGGTAGTGAAATGAGGACAGTATCTTAAAATGTTATATAAAAAACGACTTTACCTAATCCAATAACTAACCGATACGTATATAAAGAACAAAGCAACAGATAGAATTGGCTCAAGTACAATAATGATCAAAAGCTAAGAAAGAAAGGCACAGCGATGATTCTTATAGACTGTAATGCACTTTGAAAGAACCGATGAGACAGAAAAGCCAAACCACAAAGGATCCAATTCCTTCAAAGCGATGAACATCATCATATAAAATACATGAGGTAGAAAAAGAAAAGAAGAACCCTTGACCCCACCTAAAAAAAACAAAAAAGAAGAATAAAATGAAAAGGAAAACAACAAAGTGAAAATAACAATAAAATTTCCCATATCATCTGAACCGCATCCAATGCTGCAAATGCAAAGGTAAAATCCATTTCTTCCAAAAGTCGCTAAATCCATATTGGCACACGTAGTACAAGTAAGAGCGGTAAGGTTAGACAACACTTAATTGTATGAGAAGCTTGATAAAAGCTTAAAATAAATAAACAAAAAATGGAAATTCAAAATGGTAATCCAAGAGATCAAATACGAAATAGCTCAATGTAAAGAAGGACAATCACAATTCACAAAACTCTGAGGCATATATGATATATGGAATGTGAAGATCAGCCACCTGACATGTTAAAATCTCCATAATCCCAATGGATTGGCGATGCAAAACATACAACAAGGGAAGGAAAACAAAACCACCCCCGTGCTGAATTGATCAACTAAAAAATTCCCAATTATGCAAAAGTGTTAAGGGTTCTTCAGGAAAAACTCTTGAGCAAAAGGGATGTCGTGAAAAGAGAAATCGGAAGAGGCTAATGGAGAGAAATGTACCCATTAGGAGAAAGTTTAGAACTAGAAAGAGAAAGGCAGAAAAGAAGAAACCTTTCCGCCTAGAAAGATCACCTCCATGTCCACTGAAACAGATTCAGCCATGGGTGTTCTCGGCTGCAGCTCTGCCCTGTCTTCTTCTATCAAGTTTCTTCCTTTTTGTGTTGTTTTTTAGCTATGTCAAAATGGGTTATGCTATGCATAAAACATTTATAGAAAAAGAGAGAGAGAGTGCAAAGACGCAAAGCGGTTGTTCGGTTGTTTCTCTCTCTACCTTAACATTAAACCTACGGTTAACCACCACCGACGCGTCTCTGTGACTCAGGTCAATTTTTAACCGCCAGCCAACCATGTTTTACAATCACTAAGTAAAAATAAACAAACCATCCTTTAAACTAACAACAATAATCTCATAATTTAATTATGGGTCATGCTAATACTTACTTAAAAAAATTAATAAATTATATCTAATCATTAAATCTGAAGGCAAAAATGTGTCATATTTTTTTTTATGATTTTCTATTATTGCTATCAGTTGTCAGCAAAAATATTTAAATAAAATTTGATAGGAATAACTTTGCTCCTCTCAAAGACCCTGTTTTGGGTGGATGAAATAAATAAAAAAACAATTTCGTTATGAATATTTTATAGATTTTTTTATCTTACTTATAAACTAAGTATATGTATTAATTAGAGCTTATAAAAATACAAACTTATTGTTGACTTTAGGTAAATAAGCTTAAAATTGATAAACACAAATACTAATATGTAAAAAGTAATTGTGTCTTTATCTTTTGTGGTGCCATTTGTCTTAATAAGAAAGTCCATCAAAATATTAATAAGAAACTTTTGCCATTAGTATTTTAAAAAATAAAATAAAATGTTGGATATGGTAAAATATAAAAACAAAATGTGTTTCTTTGTATATCTTTTAGTTTATGGTTTTTGTTAATTAAAGTGACTACTCAACTACAAAGGCCATGACACACTTTTCAACGATGTTTTTCATTCCACCTTACATTAATTCCAATTTATTATCTACTTCCACCCTTTTCATCTATTTCTCTATTTAACTATACAAAAATAATTTTACCTTAGTATGAAGTTAATTTTTTAAATAAAAAAAATATTTAAGCCTTGTGATATGTTAGCAAATATTATGAACTAAGAAACTTTAAATTGCACATATAAAAATGAAAAATTTAATTTAAATACTTAGATAATAGTAAGAAATGAGAATGAATATAGGGCTTGGTCCTAGTTGGAGGCTGGCTAAGGGTAGGTGCCCCTAACATACATAACATAAATCACAAAATTCATTCCCCACATCGACGATTATTCTTTTTCATATTCAACTCAACTACGTAATTTAACAATTCAAGAATTGAATTAAATTCAATTGCTTTTTTTTTTTTTTTGCTGTTACTATTTCTCTCTGTCACACTTTTTCCTTTCTCAAAATTCTTCTGACAAATGGCGAAGCAGAAGAGGCAGGACCCAGAAGATGGGAGCAAGGGTCTGCTCGATCTCATGCCCCTTTTCGCCAAGGAGTTGGTTGCCGGCGGCCTCGCCGGTGGTTTGGCCAAGACCGTCGTCGCTCCTCTCGAGCGTGTCAAGATTCTCTTTCAGGTCCCTCAAATATTCTTACCTTCATGAATTGTACCATTCTTGTTCGCTTTCATTTCTCTTTTTTCCATCTTCGAGAATCAAATATACTGCTCACTAGACATAGAGATATAAAAATTAGTTTTAGTGTTAATATGACCTATTTCTAGTCAAATTTGTTTCTGTCTTTTTCAGTTGTCTTCATCCTCTCAGAAGTTCTCGTGTTTTTTTTTTTTTCTATTGCAGACGCGAAGAGCTGAGTTTCAGAGCACAGGACTGATAGGATCAGCTGTCAGAATTGCCAAAACGGAAGGGCTTATGGGTTTTTACAGGTAGATTCTCAACCCAAACTGAGGTTTATTGAGTTCTTTGTGGCTCCAATGTAGTAGCATTCACATTTGTCCGTGATTTCTGACAATATCAAGAATTGTTATGTAATTGTGATCGTGATCATGACTGCAGTTTATAATCCTTTTTCTCTCTCACAATCTTAGGGAGGTGTATCATTTTTAAGTATCTTCCGAATTTATTTGCAGAGGAAATGGAGCAAGTGTTGCAAGGATTATTCCTTACGCGGCTATTCATTATACGTCTTACGAGGAATACCGCAGATGGATTATACAAACTTTTCCTGATGTTTGGAAAGGTCCTACCCTTGACCTTGTGGCAGGCTCACTCTCTGGAGGGACAGCTGTACTTTTTACTTATCCACTTGATTTGACTCGAACCAAGTTAGCTTATCAGGTAGCGTATCTTTTCAGAAATTAGTAATCTATTTTTTGGGAAAAAGTTTTACGCGTTAATGTGTTTGCATTTGAAACTGCAGATTGTTAGTCCAACAAAGTTGAGTGCTTCGGGGATGGTTAATAATGAACAAGTTTACAGAGGGATCATTGATTGCCTTACAAGGACTTATAGAGAGGGAGGCATTAGGGGTCTCTATCGTGGAGTGGGTACGAATTTAAATCAGCTTATATCCATGTCTCGTATTTTTGTATCATATATCACTGTTGCATTTGTAATGCAAACCTCTTAATTTTGTTCATGGCTACAGCTCCAACTCTTGTTGGAATATTCCCGTATGCGGGTTTGAAATTCTACTTCTATGAAGAAATGAAGCGCCATGTCCCTGAGGAGTACAATAAAAGCATCATGGCCAAACTCACGTGTGGATCTGTGGCAGGGTTATTGGGTCAGACCTTCACATATCCTCTTGAAGTTGTTAGGAGGCAAATGCAGGTAATTTTCGTCTTCTTATCACCCAGAGAATGATTGGTAGATATCAAATCAAGTAACATGGTACAATTATTTCACAAAAATATGGCCAGATTCAAAAACTCCAGCCGTCTGATAATGCCGAATTGAAGGGAACTCTGAAATCTATTGTTTTGATTGCCCAAAGACAAGGCTGGAAGCAACTGTTTTCAGGGCTGAGCATCAATTACATAAAGGTGATACCAATAATAGCTTATTAAAAGTAACAGACAGACACCCTAAAATCATTCTGTATGGCTAACTGTTGAATTTTGTAATTCAGGTTGTTCCATCTGCGGCCATAGGCTTTACAGTTTATGATACTGTGAAATTATACCTGAGAGTTCCATCAAGAGAAGAAGTTGCAGTTGAAAATTGAAATGGTAACCAACAAAAGAATCAGCCGGGCATCCTCACAATTATTTTTAGTATAAATGGGCCCCCTTCCCATTTTAGCCTGCTAGGCTTCAAACTGGCTTCTTGGTCTAAGTCAATTTGACTGCTATTCATACATAATTGTAGCTGCACATTGCATTCTTTCAAGTTGTACAGCTAGATGGAGCTTACATTCCATCTTCAAATAGGATACAACTTGTACTTCTGTTCACCTTACCAAGGAATGATCCCTTGACTGGGTTTCATTCATTTCTTCAGTTGAGAAAACACCATGTACGTTGTTTAGATAGATAGGAAAACCATGTACTTGTAAATAGAAGATAAATTCACTCATTTGAATGAGGAAGCAGGGAATCATTTAGAAATGTTGTTGATATCTAATATCTCCTCACTGCATATGGTTTATTCTAAGCACTCTCCAGAATTCTATTACCTTCCAATTTCCGTGTTCTATTTTTCTCAACTAAATACTTCTTCTACAAATGATTTTGGACCGAAAATGGCTTGTATATATATACTTCAGGATTTAACATCAAAATATAATGTGGGATAGAAAGACTAATTTTGAGAGAGTTACTGCTTAAATTACAGGGACGCCAAAGAACACTCACCCTATTCCATCTATAAGATTTACGTGCTATCTAAATTCTAGGCTACTAGAAGTACATTACTAAGAACGCTTTATAGCATATTCCAGGAGGCAAGATACAAGAATATTCAGCATACAGATTGTTTGTTGCATGGAAATTTAGCTCGCTGTCAACCACTTGGTGTGTGTTTGGACACAAATCCAATGCTCGCCTCTAGCAATAAAATCTAGCCCATTGTTATATTTATGCAGAAGCAACAGTTTTGAGGCTTCCGCGTCAATCTGAGTAGACATGGAATCAAATAAGCAGTTAATCTTTACTAACAATCACGTACTACAAAGAGAAAGAGACTACACAGGTCGATTCATTGATGGAACAAAAAATTCTTTGATCTGCCTGACTATAGATTCGATCCTAACATTTTTGTCTGCAAATAAGACACAATCTAGCAGTACAGCATCGATAGTATGTACAGTTGAGCACTTTTACCAACGCTACCAATAATCTCCACAGGAGCATTTTCCATCTTTAAAATGATGGAATCGCTTGTTATCCCTAACAATTAGCTCCCTTCCAACAATCTTGGACATGATTTTGATTGCATTGTGGCAGTCTCCACAGATACGTAGGTTCTTGATGATTCTAAGTGTAGTCCTCGGGGGTGTACTGATGAGACCATAAGCAATTGCCAAACGTTCGCTATGATATTGCAAGGCCTTCTCTTTTTCCTCCTCATCAATGTCATGGAGGACATATCTTGTATCCGGCACATAACCGGCTTCCCTCATCTGCCCACTCAAACCTCCCAGTTTCTCATGAGCCTCTTCTTTATACGGAATAGAATACCGATACTCACTCACCCTATTCTTCTCCTCTAGCATGTTAATATCATGCTGCTTCTTTCTTGGAGGCATGGGAAGTTTATCAGCAATGCTTTTTAAAGGATCAAGATACATTAACAACTCCTTGGCACGATCTTCAAGATCTAAATTCCCATGTATTCGAGCAAAATTTCGAAGAGACTCCCAACCCTCAGCTCCAACCTCAATTGGTATCTTCTCAATGAACTCCTCAGCTTCATTCAATCGACCAGCATTCCCCAGAATGTTTACAACCTCCAAATAATGCTCCATGCTAGGAACTATTCCATTCTCCTTCATGTACTCTAAGTGTAAAAGCCCTTCTTCCACAGCTTCTGCCTGTGCACATGCAGCCAAAACCAATTTAAAAGTTTCCCCATCAAATGGCACCCCTGCTTGCTTCATCTTCTGAAAAGCCAATAAACCATCACACGCTAAACCATTAGCCGTGTAGCCACCAATCATCAAATGCCACGAAGCGGTATTTCTCTCCTGCATCTGATCAAACACTCGGCGTGCATCCTTCACACTGCCACATTTGCTGTACACTCCGATCAACCTGTTGCTCAATTCAACGTCCCCACGAAAGCTCGATCTTCTCAGGAACTCATGGACCCTTTTCCCCAATTCAAGCGACCTTGTATGCTCACAAAAATTCAGGAGCGCAAGATAAACGCGGTAATCAGCAGCAGCACCTTGACCCATGAGTTCCACCACTTCATCGTGCTTACCCTCTTCACACAGGGCCACCAAGTCCACATTGAAGGGTAATGGGGCGTTATGGTTTTGATGATCGAGCTTCAATGTAGTTTCATTAGGATGGTTCCCCTTACGCAAAGGAGGGGTTTTGTGAGTGAAACGACTAGTGTTGGTGCCGTTTCGGCGCCTGCTGGCATCATGAACCGCGTAGGTGAAGATAGGAACGGAGGAAGAGGAATGGGTGAACAAGATGGAGTTTGCTGTGTGTGAAATGGATCCCACAGAAGCCATTGCTACGTTGAGTTTGAGCTCCATGCGTTGAAGCTATCGGAAAACAAAATATCTTCCATTGTAATAATTTGTATGCATCTTATAAATATAATAAATTATAAGAATTTAATCATTTAAATTAATATTTTTATTTTCATATAAACTTTTATATTGTGTTTCAATTAATATTAAATATGAATTGAAAGACAATAGGACATAATAAAATGAAAAAAACATATCATTCTGTTATTTATATAATTTATAACAAAATGAAACAAATACTCTTCTATTTTATCGTTTGGAAAAAAAAAACATAGATTATAATCAAATCTTAATTTCTATATCATCTTTACTTTAAAAATAATTTATATTTTATCTATTTTATATCCTTACTGTATATATAAAGGTAAATTTGACATAATTATCAAATTAATTTATTTTCTTCATATATTTCGAGATGATGAGAAATCCAAACAGCGAAGGAGGCTTTAGTCATGGATTATCAATTGAGTGTGTCACCATATTTCCATTACGTTATTTTTTATTTATCGTACAAATATTTATTATGATATATATATATATTGATTTTAATTTAATACTATATTTTTCAATATATGTTTATGATTGTAATTTTTTAAGTTTTATGTAACTCTGTTTGTTATATAATAATGTGACCATTATATTATTTATTTGTTGTATGATGTATTTTAAAGTTGTTTTATTATTATAATGCAAAAAACTTTGATCATATACTAAATGTAAACATACATAAAGTTTTAATAGAAAATAAAGTACTGAAGTATATTATCATTATTTTATAACAATTAAATATTTTCTAACTGGGAGACCACTCAACAATTATATTTCAAGATGATTTCTACTTACCTGAAATTTATTTAAAAAAGAGAAATTTGTGAATATTTATTAAAATTATCACTATAGCAAATGTACACGAATAGAATAGAATATGAAAAAATCAGCAAAGCAAAAGACGAAAACTTAACAGAAAAAAGTACAATACACTAAACTAAAATAACAAAGTAAAATAAGAGATGATGGTTGTAAAAATTAAGCAGAAAGTTAGAATAAAGATAAACAATTCACTTTTTAAATAACTTAAATCTGATTTATCAGACGAAACCATTGACATTTACAACTACAGGTATCTGAGATGCTGCTGCTGGCATAATCAGCATACTTGATGATAAACAATTATTATTCCTACAATACAACAACAACTAGTATTACATGTTTCCTTGCCTTCTGAGAATTATAAGTGAAATTTCCCTAATACAAACATATTTCATCCTTCCAGCATCTGATCAATGCATTTTGTGCTGCAAGAATTTTTGTTATTACCTACAACTGTTGGTTTCCCTTTTGAATACAGATCAGTTGTTCAGTTATGAAACTCCAAGTCATTTAGCAGGTCATCATCTACATCCCTATGATTTGCTAGCAGCAGCATTCTCTGTCTAAACTTCAACTAACTCATTTTGGGGTTTAAGCATGGCACCTGTTATGCAGAAATTCTGCAATGCCAGTTATTTCTGATTTACATTAAAAGATGCACGACTTCTTCTCCCTTTGTGCTCATGGCACCTTTTTCTTCCTTTAACTGGTTGTCTTGTACAGGCAGAGCCATCATTTAAGATGATTCCACAAATTCTGTTAGAGATGCTCTCATCAACAGGACTCCCTACCAGTGTTTGTAGGGAATCTTCTACACAATGGCTAACATTTTGGTATCTGTATCCGTTGCCCTTTTTTTGAACAGAAGCACCAATTCTCCTCCCTTTGTGCTCATGACACCTTTTCCTTCCTTCAACTGGTTGTCTTCTACAGGTGGAGCCATCATTTAAGATGATTCCACATATATTGGTGTTTGTCAGGCTTTCATCAACAGGACTCCCAACCACTGTTTGTGAAACATTGCTCTCTGACTTGGGTACACTGATTGCTTTGGCAATGGAAACCTTAGCTCTCATTCCTTTGTGTTCAGGACACCTCAATCTTTTCTCAGCTGGTGGCCTTCTACAAATTAAACCATCACCCAATGCCACTCCACAAATTTTAGCATTCTCCTGTTCCTGAACGACACCAGTGGTACTTTGAACTATCCTAGGACGTGATCTGTTAAAACTGAATACTCGAGTTAGGAAATTATAGCTGCCATTGTCTGCTTTATCTAGCTTGTCATCTTCCTGAGGTAGCTTGCACGATTTAATTCGGATGCCCACTTGCTTCTGAGTGAACGGTAGTAGCACTTTGGCCACATCTGAAAGTGTTCTGGTGCCTGAAGTAATTTTTTGAAGCTTTTGAAGAATTTCTTCAGGCCTCCGGATACCATTATTGCTTGTGTTCCATGCATAATCAAATGTGCTGAGCAGCTGATCTTCTGTTCGCAGGGCATCTTCCTTGTTTTGCGTCTGCTCAACAAAAAAGCATTTTTTTTTCATGAAAAATTTGCATTTCTTATTCTGTAAGATTCAAATGCGCATTTCTTCAATCTTGTCAGCAAAATTTCAAAAAACGCAAAAATCCACATCAAGTGCATCATTTTGTTAACAGTAACATATCAAAATATGTTCATTGGAAAGCATATTGATCTTATATATTAAAAGAAAGCACATGAAATGTGAGATATGTACTAACCGGAGCCCATCTATAAACGATTGAGAATCCTTGTGAAAACACTTCCTGAAACAAGGGGCGCCCCTTTTGGAGAGAAGAATCATCTGAACAGGCACTTTCCAAGTGAGCCCCAGTTCTGCCATAACACTGGAGTCTTGTTCTCACATTGTCAGCTTGTCCAAGGTAAACCACCACTATGCGGTCCGGGTGAGGGGCAAGCTTGGAAATTTTACGACCCAAACCACCACCGGACACCGCAATTCCAAGCTCATACACCCCTGGATTCGATTCCTGTGGGAGGTTATGAATCCTGTATCTTGCACACCCTTCCTTTCCTTTGGAATGATCTTCCCAATCAGAAGGGCCAATCAGAATCTGAAACCAAAGCAAAAGCAGCTCGTAATATGAACAGTTGAAAGGTCGACACCACATTCCATGTCCATAGCAACCTCGTCAAATCAAACAGCCATTAACTGTCTCCCTCGGAAATAGAGGATTTTGTTAACACGAAAGAAAAACAAACACAGATTGACATAATTAAGAAGCATTAACACAAGACATAATAAACAGAACAAAGTGCAGATTAAAACCTTCCATTGGGAGAAGCTGGAATCGTGCTTTGTGCTGTTGTATTGTTCCCTCTTCAATCTTGTGACGGCCAACGCCACCATCATTCACTAGCGCCGTCACTCAGTGGTTGAGTTATGGCCGTTGATGAAGCTGCTTCCTTGCTTCTTCCATTAAAAGCTTCCAAATCCAATGCTTCTTTTTGTACTATTTTATTCCCCAAAGTACCCTTCTTTCCATTCCATCTTTCAAACAGCAATGATGATGTGACCATTATTTATTATAGTTAATAATATATTATTATTCTTACATTAATAAAATATTATTGTTGACTTTAATTTTGATGAAAAAATTACAATATGAACCAATTAGAAATGACACTTATTATAACATTTAATTAATACAACTATTATAAAAATAATAACTACCCCATTAATGTATACATTATATATTTTTATTATTGTGATAGTTTGATGGTTTTCATGATAACAATATTAAATAATTTAAAATAAATTTTGACCAATAATAATTTTTACCGTTATAATATGTAAAGTATTAGAAATAATAAGTAGTATTTGATAAATATAATTTTTACTGTTATATTCGTTTTTTACTTCTCCCCTAACATATTAACCTTTTATAGAAAAAAAAATTATACTTTTTATTGGTATAATTTAAATTCATTATTTTCAAAATTTTAATTTTTTTTTATCTATAAGTTCATTCACATATATATATTGAAAATATAAACTTTTATTTAAAGAAATAAAGCTGTACATGTTTATTAGTAATTGTGGGTATAACGGACCTTTTGGCTTGAACTTGTTAATGAATTCAATGAAAAGAAAAATTTATAATTTTAAGAAAATAAAAAAAGTTTTAATCACTAAGAAAGATGATATAAATTTTAGTTGATAAGGATAATTGGATTTTATTTAACGCATTAAAATACTCTCAATCTAATGGTAAATAATTATTCTTTCATTAAGTGACTATTTGTTCTTTTTGACTAATTAATAACAATAAATCATGTTTTTAATGTAAATTTTGGGAATAAATGAGATAAAATGGGGTAGAAATATTCATTTTAATCCTTGATATTATAGTAGTAATTTTAACCTTTCACTTTATTAAAAATTTACTTTAGTTCTCAATTAAAACAAAATTCACAATCTAAGCGACCTTTCCATATAAAAGAAGGAAGATGCATAGTGCACCAATGAAATGAAGGAGATGAAGAATAAATGTAAAAAAAAAAATGGAAACTTGAAGTACAAGACATTTTTTTTTAATTTTTTTACGATTTAAAATAAAATCTAATTGTCACTCACCGAATAAAGTTGATATAATTTAATTAATTTAAACACATATTTTAGTAATGTAAACAACATATTTCAAAGTATAATTTTTATTATTTTTTACTTTAGATTAACTATTAAATTTGAAAATGTAAATAATTTTAATTAGTAGAATAGTTAAGTTGTTTAATAATGGAAATTTCAGATCTTGGTAATTTTAATTCTAAGAAATTACCTTTTTATTATAAAACTTAAGTGATGCTTTTGTTTCATGATTAGAGCTTTTATGCATAATGTATGATATTATTTGGCTTGTATGTTTAATTTTGTTCATTAATGATGTGAATACGAGTTTAATTTATGTAATTATTTTAGAAGTTTATTTTAAACAGTACTAATTAAGACTTGTTGTTGATAGGTTAGATCTTGTTTCAAATTTCAAAGTCCCAAAAGAAGAAGAAAAGTCCAAAAAGATGAAGGTGATGAAGTTGAAACATGGATTTTGATGAAGTGGTTTAGGTTGTAGCACCCTTCCATGGCACATGGTTATTTATATTGTTTTTAATAATCAATGAACTTTAATTTTTACTTTTATTGTATTTTTAATAATCAATGAACTTGGATTTGGTTATTCAAAATTTTGATATTTTTGATATTTTTTCTAATGAATTTATGTTATTTAATTTTTTTCTCAAGCAAAATAATATGATCATTTAATTTTACAGTCTCAAATAGAACATCATAAATATAAAAAAATTTCAACCAAATTATAATTAGTGTTTGCGGCGGCAATGGAGAAATAGTGTGGTGATGTTGGAAAGGAAGGCAAAGATGTGGTGGTGGTTGCTGAAAGCAAGCAGTCGCCGTCGCTTTTCCCTTTCTTCTGCCCTTCATCACCGTCGCTTCTTCTTCTTCTTCTCTCGTATGTTCCCTATTCACTCAATTCATTCAAATCTCTCTGTTTCTGCTTTGACTGTGAGTTGTTTGTGCGAGCTGGCAGATGTTGCAGAGAGGGAGCAGGTTGACACTTCCACACTCACGAAACCAAGTTTTATCCACCCTACTGCCGCTGTTCACTCCGATGCCCTCATCGGCCAAGTACTTCTTCCTTACTCTTTCTCTTTTTTCAACCCAATGCTGTCTGTCTTTTCTTATTCTTCTTGCTTCAACCAAAGTTTCCTCCTTTTCTGCTGAATTTCTATTGGGTAGTTGAAATTCTATTTCCACACTTAGATGTGTATCACACTTTAATAACAATGTTGTCCATTCATCAAACATGTTTTCACTTCTTAATGGATGTTGTGCTTAGGGTGTTTCGATTGGTCCCTTTTGTTCTGTTAGCTCCTCTGCAAAGCTGGGGAATGGTTGTCAATTGTATCCTGGAAGTCATGTTTCTGGAAATACAGAGCTAGGGGACAATTGCACGTTGATGACGTGAGTTCAGTGTTCACACCTAATATCACTGTTTCACATAAGGTTTTGGTCCGCTTAATAATACTTTTTTGTACCATTATATGATAGTGGTGCTGTTGTTGGTGATGATTATCCTGGATGTACCGTCATTGGAAGCAATAACACAATAGGATATCATGCCGTGATTGGTGTCAAATGTCAAGACATGAAATACGGGGTATGCTTCACATAAACCGGTGGAGGTTTTTATATTTTTTAGTTTTCATGGTTTTTGCATTGACATTGCTAACTCTGTTGTTAACATACACAGTCATTCCATGGAATCTGATTAATGAATTAAGAATCGTGCTGTCATTGTTTATTGTGTTATAGATATGTGTTCTAACATTTCTTTACTCAGGAAGAATATATATTGGGGGTGAGGGGTTGTTAAGGTTAATTGAAAATGCTCAAGAAAAGTCTATACACAGTGCTTGACTTTCAGTATTTCTACTTGAGAATCTTGTCAAAATCCCCACAAGGTCTTCTTATTAATCACTCAACTCAACTTGACTATGTTTTAAATATGTTTCTGTATTGCAGAAATATTGAAAGATTTTTTTCCAGAAACAAAGCCTTAAGTATGGCTTGGACGCACTTTTATCTGTTTTAATTTGCTGAAGTTTTAAAATGCGTTTCTGTTTTCAGTTATGTTTTGTTCTTCTCTTCCTTGAGTTGCATTCCAATTTATTAGCTTTTCAATCCATTCTTAATTGACTGGTTTCAAACTTCATATGTTTTACTGTAAATTTTTCCTTCACAGAGATTCATGCTAGCAAAGCAGATTAATTTAATTTCTTTTTCTTCCAACTTGAATGAGAAGTCTTGTTCAATTATTACAGTTTGTTTTTATTCTGGACACAATAATTAAGCTTAAGCTTGTTCAAAAAGGCATAGGAATGGTATTAATTGAATCATTAACATCACCCTTGACATGGAAGTTCATTGTGTTTGAAGGATGGACACATCAGACTACTGTGCTCTTCAAGACCATGTTAAGGATCTAATCATAGTAAAAGCATAGGCTATTTGGACAAAGTGCATGTATTAACGTTGTCTTCTTCTGGCAATAGTCCTCTTTGTTTTTCCTTTGTGACTTCGTTACTATTTGCCGATGTACTACATTTCTTTGTGGGTGCAATTTATGAGAGTTGTCAATATACCTATTTATTCGGAATATCTTGATATTTGCAGGACATTATTTAACTGGTTATGTTGTGCATCCGTATTAACCCGTGAACGAATCACTTTCAATGTATTGGTCATGTTAAGTGTATGAATCACTTTCAATGTATTGTTCATGTTAAGGGTAGAAAAGTTATGTCATTCATGTCTGGCTTATTTTTGAAAAAATATAAGTTCTTTAATGTGCCTGTCATACAGCCAGAGGATGATTGTTTCCTGGAAGTTGGAGACAATAATGATATTAGGGAACATACTTCAATCCACCGATCTTCAAAATCAACTGATAGGACGGTAAGAAGTCAGTTTTGTTAATTTTTTATAGTAAAGAAAAACAGAAATTTTCAGACACAAAGTACATGTACCTTCTCATACTCACCATGGTCATATGATCAGGTTATTGGTAATGGAAATTTTATAATGGGCTCTTGTCATATTGCCCATGATTGCAAGATTGGTAACAACAATATTTTTGCTAACAACACTCTTCTAGCTGGGCATGTGGAAGTGGAAGTAAGTTCTGAAACCTAAATCACTCTTTTATGATAAATTTTGCTTTGTTATTTTGTTGTGTTTTAAGCATGGAATTTAGAAAATAAACTAAAACTCTTCGCATGTAGGACAATGTTCACACTGCAGGTGCAACTGTTGTGCACCAATTCTGTCATCTTGGTTCTTACTCGTTTCTTGGTGGTGGTTCTGTGGTAGGTTTTTCTTTTAATCTCAGTCTTGAATTATTCTGTTTTGTAACAAGAGATACATAACTCCTCCTAAACACAGATAAGTACCCCGAACATTTGAATCTACGGAGAAATTCTCAGCCCTTTTTGTTTTTCCTAGTATACCTTGGTGTTGGCCATGTACCAGCTGTGTAAATAACAGTATTTGTATAGAAGTGATCTTTTTGACTTTGGCATTAGTAATCAATACCCTTAAAGAACTTTTTAAGAAAATACCTTTCTACCATGCCAAATTGATTTAGAACTACTCAGGTATGCAACTACAGTGTCATGTTCTTACATAAATGAAGGTTACACAAGATGTCCCAAAGTACGTGATGGTAGCAGGAGAAAGAGCAGAGCTTCGTGGTCTTAATTTAGTGGGCCTTACACGATGTGGATTCAGCACTGCAGAGGTTTGATCACTTTTTAAATTTAGTCGGCTTTAATTATATTTTCATCAATACTAAACAATTCTTTTGGGTAATGTTTCAGATCAGAAATCTGAGAACAGCTTATCGAAAGATATTCATGTGCGTGGATGCAAATGCTGGGTCTTTAGAAGAAAGAATTGCAGAAGTGGTATCATTTGTGTTTGTCTATTTCTTTAGGGAGTTGGTGATGTATCTGGTGTGTTCCTTAGGGTGGATTTCTCATGGTAAACTTATTCTGCAGGAGCTGCATGAAGAATTGGTTGGCGTTCCTGCTGTACGTGCTATGTTGCAGTCTATTCGCAACTCCTTTGCAGAAAATCGTCGTGGAATATGCAAGATTAGACACTGGAATGTCTCTTGAAGCATGCTGAGGTCACTTTATATATATTTTTGTGCTTGACATGCTCATTACATGCTGTGAACGAGAACGACGAGGATTTTCACCAAGAAGCCCACAGAAGACACAGTTTACAGTGAATTTAGTTTACGATGGAGTTTTGTTCTTTTCATTGTTATACTATGTAAGACTTTTGTATAGCTACTGAATATCATTCTGAACCCAGGAATCTCGACCCTATTCTCCATATAATAGCCTCACTTTGCGTAAATTGTCACTTTTCTCTCCATCAAGTTTATCTTGAAATGCATAAAATTTCACGGTACCTGATTTCTCTCTACGACTAATTTCTTGCGTACTATAATATTTAAGCTTCCAAAAGGACCAGAAAGCTAAATGGCAACAGAAAAACAAATAGAATTACAATTTTACAGAGCAAGCTAAAATATATTAACAAAGGATTGAACCCCAAATTTGAATGCAGGACTGAATATTCTATACATCATTCCAAACAAAAATTATATTGCGCATTTGAATGCAGTTCTATTTCTCATATTCCAATAGCACTATAGAATTAGTTTGGTTTTGATTTAACCTTTATATTTACAGGTATTTAAAGTAAAATTTATTTTAATAAATACTAATATGTATATCGTAATAAAAAGTAAAACATAAGAATACAGATTAGGGTAACTATTTCCGAGAATTGTTTTGGAGAGAAAAGTGTGTGATGTTCAGAGGAGTGGGCTCAAACTCCACGCATCAATGGCTTCTATGGGAACATCTTCTTCACCCATTCCTCTTCCTCCGTTCCTATCTTCACCCAAACTTATTCTTTTTTGGGTATACCAATACCAAAAAATAATAAAAACCTAATTTTTACAATTTTAAAAATGACCATATTTCTATATTTAATTTACCTATCGGTTTTAAAAATGCACTATAGAAGCTGTACTGTTACACTTAAGTATTTTGTATTCTCTGAAACCTTATCCTTGAGTTATCCTCAGTGATGGCATCACTACTCCTGGCATCCCCTCCTCCACTCTCCACCCAATTGCATACTTCCATGTCTCACCTTTCCTTCTCTCACTCCCAAACTCTCTTCTCGCCACTCTCCACTCCCTTCCCTTCCCTCTCAGCGTCTGCAACCTCCACTTTCTCCCCAACCCCTTCTGGTACATTCTGCAACACTAAATTCATTTTTTCAACAACTTTGCTTTATTATGCACAAATTCTGACACCCCATTTCCCAATGTTATGTATTTTGTTATCTCCCAGTGTACTGCGGCAGAGGGGACAGGAAAACTGCAAAGGGAAAACGCTTCGCCCATTCGTTTGGGAATGTAAATTTCTGCTCCCATTTTCTCTTTTCTTTTTTAGTTTTTAGTTTTAATGTTATGCTTTTCTTGGTTGTGATATTGTAAATGGGATTGGGGATTATTATTATTAGGCGAGGCCAAAGGACAAGAAGAAGGGTAGAGGGCCACCAAGGATTTATGCTCCACCGGCACCTTCCAAGAAAGACAGATTCGAAGACAATGAGGTGGTGAAGATTGAAATTGATGAGTCCCTCTTTTCTGGCTAATTTTATTCCCTTTCATTCTTACACTTTTCAGAAGATTTTTTATTTCCTGCAAAAGCTCATGCTCTCAACTGTGCTTTGTTGATAACATGTTCAAAATTAAACAACTATATTAAGTATGGGCTGGTGTCTTAATTGTTATGAATGTACTGATATGGATGGTTGCCTTCCTGTCTATGCCATGCTGGTCCTGTCTATGTGATGATTTTTAAAGTAATTGTTAATCTATTGGTGTTAGTGTGTGTTGCCACCAGCATTGGACACACAAACTGAATTCTTAGCTCTGTATATTTTACTCTACAATCATTCATAAAATATTGCTACTTTGGGAAGATCTACCTTTCGGTTCATGGGAGATCTGCAAAACATTAGAATTCAAAAGCACTTTTCTTTATGGCGAGTGGTGTCGGTTGCCTTTTCTCTTTTGCTTGATCAACGTAAAAATATTGCTTTAGTAGAGATCACAAATACGTTCCACTGGAGGAGTCAAATAGGATCATTATGACTAATAAAATTCTCTCTTTCAGTGTTTAAGACAAGTTAAGATCCAATTTCAAGAATCAAGATTATTGGTTAAACTATAATTACTTCAAATAATTTGATAACACATTCAAAATACAACTAAAGTGTTATGCTTGGCAAGATAGCAGATACCAACATCTAAGTACCGAGATTATTGTAAAATGCATATACAAGAAGTCATGGACAATTTGGCATATAAGAATCACTCATGAAAGCTTGAATCAGGATTCTATTCTGACTAGTTTAATGTTGGAAGATCTCTTCCTTTATCACTTTTCGTAGCCCTAAAGAGAAAACCAGCAAGGAATATGTACATTACTGAAAAATGTACTTACAGGAATAAGAAATTATGAAGATCAATTTAAAAAAAAATACAAAGAGGTTCAAACCCAACCCCCTTTATAACGGCGGAAAAGGTCTTCTGATTGGGCATTTTTTAAGGCACTGCACGCAATTAGATAGACCCAGATGAGGACTACAACTGCCACCATCAAAAAGATATTGGCTTTCCTCCACTCTTCTCTGAGATTCCCCAGTAGACCTGCCTTACATGCATTGCAGTTGTAGCAGAGTTGATTCTGGTCATTAGTCCACAAGTAGCAATCAGGGTCTACCATTGGATTCACAGGACTTATCCACAGTATGGGGTTCACATAATTGTATCCGCAAGCACTTGGAGGTTTACAGCATCCTGACTGTAATAAGTGAGCAGTGGATTAACATGACTTCTATTTTGTAAGAAAAAACAAGAGATATGACTATATTACCTAATACGAAGAGAGTTGAAGTATAGAATATGTTTCATGTCTCTCAAAATTTAATTAAAATTTGTCTTAGTCTTTATACTTTAGAAATGGTAAGTTTAGTGTTTCTACTTTTTAGTAATATGTCAATTTCATCCCTCAACGTAGTATTTTTAAGTTTCAGGAATAAGATATTGCTGATAAAAAAATGTTTAAGGAATAAGATAGAAAACCAGGTCCCACCCACTTCGAACATCACGGACACTCTTCTTTCCCAACTCCAACTACTGTTATGCTATAGAGAAACTTCACAACTAAGCCACTCCAAAGGGAAGGAGCTAGAAGGATATCATGTTTCACTGATCCCTAACAATCTCATCTCACCTAATAAGAAATCTTATTCTTAATTATTCAGACTCTAATGAAAATTCTAATTTAGCAATTTAAAAGCCATGAAGTCCAAGGCTTATTGGTGTGAATGGCTACATTAGTTTTAATAAAGATCAGCAATTGAAGTGTCCTTGAACATGCAATAATGATGCGAGTCTGAAAGGCGTGGATTTAGAAAGAGAAAGGACTTAGCAGTGCAAGTAGAACTGAATACGGAGTTGATTTCAATAAATTCTAATAACTTATAAAGTCATCATATTGGTTATCTTAACTATAACATGGCTAACAAAGTGAATCAGTGTCCTTCTTTATCTTGTATAAAACAAATGGTAGGAGAGAGAGTAACCTGCAAAGGAGAGATATGCGAGGTGAAGAACTGATCAGCAGATATGTAATCCTGCGTGAGCTTAATGCAGACATTGGAATGAGCCAAACAAGTCGTTATCTTGTTCCAACTCCGAGAAGTGGTGACATGGTTCCTTAGCCAGGGGGAGAAACCATGGAGCATGGACTCCTTGAAGCCTTTTCCGGGGACATAGTAGGCTCCGTCGGGTGTAGTAACGATGAAAGAAAAGAGGAGGATGAAAAGGAGAAGAGCGATGAGGATGGCCATGCAACAAAGGTAAAAGGCCAAGAGGCCCTGCTTGTTCCAGTAAGCACCGACAAAGCCAGCCAGAGAGACAAGGAGTACGAGGAGGCCAAGGATGAGGACGTGCCAGCGGAAGTTGTGGATGCACTCGTTGTCTGGTTTGGAGGCCAGCCATACACCTGCACCTATTATGGGTATTGAGGCCAACAGGGCTATGAAGTTCAGCACCGCAGTGATGTTGTTGCTTACTCCCATGTCAATGTCAATACAACAAATGGGATGTTAAATACTGCTTTTCTAGTTTGCAAAATGTGTTTTTGTAAACTAAACTTCAGAGGTTGGAGTGTGTGGAAGTATGAAGATGGCTTGTATTATTCTCTTAGGATCAGAAGAGGACTCGGAATTGGACATAGATATGCATAAATCTCCTCTGCCTTTGTAAAAGTTCACTTTTTATTATTATTTCGTATTCTTTTACAACTGTATTAACTTTTTTATTTGAAAAAAGTATACAAATAACAGAAAAGGATGCATATAAACTACTAAAAAACTCAAGAAATTAAAGTAAAAACCTCTGCTTTCTTTGTTATTATTCATACTGAAACATAAAAAGGAAAAATGAAACGTGTCCTCCTATTACATTTTCTTTTATGAATTTAAGGTTTATGATTGTGATGGCCGTTGGTCATATTCTTGATGAATACCTATGGATCATCACACCATATTAATATTTTAATTCTTTTTTAAATTAAATTATGAATATATATTATTATATTATTAAGGTAAAGTTGTTAAATCATTATTTTATTTTAGTGGGGTTGTAAAAATATCACTGTTCATTTAAAATTTATGCAATTCGTTGCTTTCAAACTTGACTTTATCAGACCAACGCCCATTTTATAGCCTTTCCTAACACGTCTTTTGTGCATCAACATTCTAACCAAGGCATTCTTGTATCACACAGGTTTACATAAGGATGTTTTACGACACAAAAATTGAGATGACAAAGTTCATGCTCTTTATTTATACCACAAAAATGCAATAAATTAGCTGTTCAAAAAAAAACTTTATCGGAAAAGAGGGTGGCTAATAGAATGGGTTAAATCCACTTACTTATAATATTATCGTAATTATAAAGGTTAGAGTAGGCTAATCGGACATTAAGAATTTTTACAATAAAAATTTATTAAAATATAAGATGTGATCTTTAGGTCCATGTTTAAAATGAAAAATAATCTTATATTTAAAATTAATTAATGATAGATAGTATCGGTTTGGTGAATGCGAAGTGAAATGGAAAGAATTTGAATTAAAATTAAATTCAGTAATAAAATATGTGAAGTCAACTTATGCAAAATAGTATTATTTTATTAGACATTGTTGTAAAAACAACAATAAAAAAAAGAAATGAAAGTAAAAATAAATTAACATTAGATAATGGAATAAGAAAATACCATTGTTAATGAAGAGTCAAATAATAAGCGCATGAAAATTTGTAACTTTAAAAAGTTTCTTAAGATAAGAACTAAAGTAAGAAAAAACTTTTAAAACTCTCAAATATTCTCTCACAAAGAGATTTTCATTGAATATCCAAGGATCAGTTTACAAAAGAAGGATGATCCCTTATATAAAAATAGAGTTCATCCTAGAAGAAGAAGAAGAAGAGACAATAAAATTGAATTAACTTTGTTAATCAAGAGTTATCTCTTATAAACATGATTAGTACATGATAATCTTTTAAAATTAGAGAGTGTACATGAGAAATGAGTAGTTCCTTAAATATAGGAAAAACTAATGATGATTCTCAAAGAAATCACATGTTGGGTGTCTATCTACTCCCTAATGGATACAAAAAAGATTCTTGAAAGGTTAAATGATCAAATAAAAGAGTCAAACTACTCCATGTAACTTGAAGAAGACATTTGGTAGTTTAGAAGTTCCAAAAGACACTCTTAACTTTAGGAGTTCAAGAATTTTGTCCAAACTCTCTCAAGTTCATAACATGAGGTTCTAACTTCTCTCAAATTCATGTAAAGACTAAAGACTACTAAACTATATATGTACATTCTTCTATAATCTCCTCTTTCAAAGTTTAGATTCTCCTCCTATTAGTCTTTCTTGAAATCTCTCTTTTACTTCTTTTTTGCTATTTTTTTTGTGTTTACTCTTCTTAACTTTCTTTTCTCTTTTTTCAACAAACTTTTCCTCATCCTTATTTATATTAATATGTATGCTGTTTTTGCATGAGACATCATTGGTGAAATTACATCTCACTAGATCTAATATTTGAAAAGTTGCATTTTCAAATTTTAGTGATCCCACTTAAATTTAGTTTTTAAGACATTACATTATTATCTAATTAAAAAAATATCTATAAAATTCAACGTTACAAAAATACCACAATAAATAATAAAAAATTATGATAATATTTATATTTATATTTTAATTAATTATATAACTTTTAAAAAAAATATTTGACCCAGTTTATAATACACGTATGGCATGGTGAGTAACGTAATGCAGTATTGGAATTTGGCTGATATCTCTTAAAAGAATTGCAGATTAATGGAAAAGGCAGCAGAAAACAACAAATTTATAACATGTTTAATACAAACAATAATATTGATACGTCATGAATGACATAATAAGTACAAGTTTTAAACACTTCAAAATGACAATGAGACAAGAACCGATGTGTATCTGATGTGACAGCATTTACTTTTCCACCAGATCATGTGCTGCTTCTTATGCCATTACTAACTTCTTCCATTTTTCCTGCTAATCTTCATACCAGAACTGCATTACTTCTTCTCTATTCATCACTAAATGGTTTGTTTTTCGATGTGTTTCACCTAAAACTACAAAACCCTCAATAAAAAACATGATAAGAAATTGTAAATTTTTTTGTGCTGATCATAATGCTTAAGCCTGTGACAACTAGTTCATCCTCCTCAAGGAATAATTTGTCCCAACCTCAGAACAATGTCAGCCCCGAGAATCTCTCTCTTCTGGTAGGTGAAAAAGTCTTACTGTGTTTTCATGTGGTTGAACTATATATATATACTAGTGAATGGGACCAATATAGTAAGAATGTGTACGAGATGTCTCAAAATGGACAATTTCGTTTTCAGTTTCTTATTATGTTTTACTTCTAAGAAAGATTAATCATAAAAAAAATCATTAAACACTTGTAACACGACAATAAAGATGAAAACCGTTTCACTATAATAGACAAAGTATAGCTAAATTAGCTGATCTTAGTTTAATTATCGGACAAAATTAAAATGCGATCGACAAAAGATACAAGAACGGTCCAGTTTCATGTTTTGGCGTTTACTTGTTCTGAAGATACTGCAGAAATAACAGATGGCAATTTAATGGACAAAATTAAATGATGCATGCGACAAAAAAATATTGGTCCAGTCGAATATTTATTCGTTTTACTTATCATTGAAGATATAGTTGTTCTTCAAATTATGTTCTATTATTGTCAAATAATTTCTTGAATTAGTTGTTAAATCTAAAGCTATATTTTTCAACTTAAAAATCATTAATTCAACGACTATAAGTAGTTTTTGTTGTACTGAGATTGTAGAATTAGGTGATGGTAATTTAAATGGGCAAAACTAAAAAAAAAAAAAAATGGCAGTTGAATATGACGTCAATTTTGGTAAAGGAGAGAGGTTAAATCCCACATTTTTCATGCCATATGATCACAGATATCTTTTTGGTGACAGATTAAAGTTAAAGCAATGAAATGTAAGAAAATTACACAAGACCTAACCTACTAAAAATAAGTGGTTTAAGTGAAACCAAGTGACAGAAGAAGTAGCATATTGGCAAGGAGCTTTGAGAATTAATTATGATGTTGAGAGGGTTGGTGATGCCTGCATTAAGACGCTTAATTTGTTTGTATTACCATTTTTGCTCTGCATTAAATTTCATGTAAATTGTAGGTATGTCTGTATTATCCAAAATAAGCTACACATAGTTATATTACGTTTGAACAAAGACAAAATGGTACCATCCACAATTTTCATGTGAACCATAATAGAGCATGTATATATATATAAAGCTGCTAGAGTGAAAAGTCCAAATAATTGGACACCACACAGATGGTTACAGGTAGTAAAGAAGACACGGATTGTTGGTTGAGATGTCACTATTTCTAAAAAGTGCTCATAAATATGGCACATCATATTCAGTCATCCATACAAAAGTATATGTAACCATTAGTCTTATGCATGATCACAGATATTAAGAACCTTTCTTTTCTTTGTTTAGTTAACCTAGTTATATATGTTTCCTTTTGCTGGCATACATAAAATCCTTTAGAAAGAGCCATGGAATTATATATACATATTAGCTATAAGGAAATTTTCTCATCGATCAGCTGAATGGATTTTAACTTAACACAGAGGGATACATCTGACAAAGGTCCCTGGGTTTGATTGGCACATAATATTCTTGATATTCAGAATCTTGTGGACAAGCTTCATTTTCATTCTATCCTTATCTTCACATTTTTAGTCAAAGTATCTGTATAAAATCTTAAACTTGAATACTAAAGCATCGATCATATATACAGTGTATTGCGGGAATCCCGATCAAATATTGTAGTAATTTTTGTTTGTTTTTTTCTTTCCATATGTGCTTCTGCATCAAAGGCTTTTAGTTTAAAAAAGGGCAAGTTAGGTCTTAACAGTTTAATATGTTAAAGTATAATCGGAAGAAAAGATATGACAAATATTTTACCTTGTTTTGTGGACTTTCCTTAAGCTTCGAAATTAAGAAAGCATCTGCTTGAAAATACCAACATCTAAAGTTATCACACCTTATGTATACTCTATGTAAATCATATGACACATGAGTTTTGTCGGACCAATTTAAAGTTTAATTAATTAAAAAGCTCTAGCTTGATGTAGAATTTGACTAAGACTTAAAGCCAAGCTTTCTGGGAAATTCTACGTTTTCTTGTAAGCGTTTGAATTTTCTTTCTTGGTTTACTTCAAACATTGAAAAGCAAAATCAATTTCCTTTGATTGTGTTTGAAGTTTTCAGTATTTTTGTGCACATCTTACCCGCCGCCATATTCAGTCGCAAGAGTGAAGCAAAAGGAGACAAGGTGATAGAGTATTACATTAAGTAAAATAACTAATCTAATAATTAACACTAAACTGGCCAGTTTTTTAAATCATATTGCTTAATAAATCCTAAAACAAGCATGTTATAATCTTTATCCCTCCAACAGTTTGTCCTAAAGTCTCTCATTATTATAACTTCTAGTACAACACCTTATAGAACATCTGCTACACATACCAAACACGTCCTTAATTATATACTACAATCACCCAATTTAATGTTAGAACAGAACCCAAAACTATTTACTTTACCAAACTTGTTGAAGTATCTTCTTGGTATATAAGCTCATATTCCGACACATTAACATGAAAGTTTTGATTTTAACATGGCTTTTAATATTATTAGATTGTTACAAAAACATCTTGGAACGATTGCCAAGCAACTCACTGAACAAATTTCTTTCTTCGTTGAGGCATGTTTCCCATTCCTGGATGAACAAAACTGGACAAAACAAGAAAAAGAAAGAAATTCTAAAATGTATACGTGTTTATTTAATTCTGAAGGCTGTGTGGAGTCCAAATCTTCTCAACAGAATCCAATTTGCTTTAAATTAAACCGAACATTATAAATAAATAAAAATTGATTTCAAAAGTCAGGAAACGAAACTTCATCCAATCATGTACTTTTTTGCCATCACCAGTCTCTATTATGTTGAGTTATTGACATGGCAAAGCACTAGTTGTGATTAAACTTGTTCATTATGCATTGAGAACAAACTTTATTACACTATAGCATTAATATAATAAGCATAATATTCGATAGGAAGGTATCGATGATGATGACGATGACTTGTCAACTACGAACAAAAAAGTATATAAAATTTCATAGTTGATTAATAACTCCGTTGAAAAGACTGAACTAATTTGCTATGATACAAACAAATTTTTGATTATAGATATAACGTAATCAACTGATTAATGACTACCAATATTAAAAACATCAACAACAAAAATGTGTTTTCTTTGAAAAGATTGATGATCTTTTGTTTAAAAGTTTATTGATACTGGACAACATCAATTCATGAATAGTTCAGTTAAGTCACGCTAATTGGGCCAAGAAGGAAGGAACCAGGGGTTGATTTAGTTTGTTCCATGGTCTTAACCTTGCCCTTGGAGACTGAAAGAGTGAGTTCCAGATCAGGAATTGCTGCAATATTATTTGAAGATTTCATCTGAGGATGAAGCCACATAACAGCTTCATGATCTGCACCTGGTTGAGCTTGACAATAATTATCATCATCTTTCTGCTCATCTGTCTTGGTTTCTTGAAATTGAAGAAGTGACAAGGTGACATCGTTCTCAATTTCACCTTTGGATTTAGTAGGAGAAACTAAATCACCTGACTTACAGTTAGAGCTGCCTCCAACCTGCCATAATTAATCAATATTTTGTAAGCACCAAAGTCCATGATATATATAGAGACAAGATAATTAAGGAGTTCATTTATACCAAGTCAAAAAGACTTGAACGTCTCTTTTTCTTGTTCAAGGTTGCAAGACGAATAAAGTACTTCTGAGCATGGCTAGCAACTTGTGTTGGGGTTCTTGTAGTCACATAGTTTCTGGAGATACCCCTCCAATCGCCTTTTCCCAGCTTCTCGAGTCCAACAAGGAATGTTCTGTGCTCTTCTTCTGTCCATGGCACTCCTACATTATATATTTATGCATGCACAAAGATTATCATGTATACATTAAAGGAAACTAATATAAAATGATGGGTGAACAAACAAAGGAAATATTTAGTACTTTTTGATAAAATCTGATTTTTTCTGAGCAAGAATAGACGAAATTCGCTGGTACTTCCATTACATAAAAATCCACAGTAACGAACAAACTTTAATGGAGAAAATGAGTGATGTAAAGTATGCAAACAAAATAGATAAAAATAAATTAAACATAATATCGGAGGAAGACAATTAATCTAGTAGTGACCAATATTGTTACCTTCTGGAGGAATAGATCTATAAATGTGGATGAATTTCACTGTGATGAGCGTGATGCATACCTTTCTTCCTGTCTTGTGCTCGAACAATGAGGCCATCTGAATCTGATAGATACCCAGCAGAGGTTTTTTCGGGATGGTCGTCAATAGATATTCTTGATGAAGAAAAGGAGGAAGATGGAGAGGATAATAAGGGCAAGGAATCCATGCTGAAGCTTTTCTTCATGGTAAGAGAAGAAGAGTTTGATATGTGTAGTTGAACCCCAAAGAGACGAACTCCTACAGAAGTTGCTCTGAAAGATGAGCAGGTCCTGGAGTTATGACCTATGTTTCCACAATGTGAGCATTTTCTGCCCATTTTTCCCTCCTCAGATGACACCCTCAGCAGCAGAATACCTAACTGTGTGTGTGTTTGAGAGGGAGCTTGAAAGAAAGAGAGAGAAAGAGAGCAGAAATAACAGATATATTTGGTGGTATATGTGATGATGATGATGAGTGAGGTGTGGGGTTTGTGAAATTGGAAGCACAACTATAGCAATTAATTGGATGGACATTGTTTATTGTTGAAATATGCTTTTACAATAATTTTCTTTTCCTCTTTTATACACAAAAGAAATCATGAGGATATAGATACCTTATCTTATTTGTGATAGTACTAGAGTTTTAGGGTTCCACACATGATGATGGGTGATACACAAAAGAGAGATGTAATTTTCTAATGCTTTTAATCACTTCATCATATCTATAGGCCTGCTAATTAATTAATTATTACATATCATTATTATAATTAATAAAATGAACAAATTATTTCCCTGTTGAAAAAAGACTAATTGAAATTTTCTTAAAGATAGTAATTACTTATACAAGTACCATGACCAATTGTGTGTTTTCTTAAGTATGGCTATGAAAACGAATTTATATATATAAGTTGAGGGGAAAAGACATATCACATCAAGCTTTAAAAGCAGCATGCAGATTGTTTTGCAAAGGTACACTTGCCATAATTAAAATCTGATATTCATATAAGAGATTCCTGTTCATGTGAAAACCTCATTAATCAAAGCATTAAGAATTTGAATCCAAGTTGAAGATTGTTTACTTATAATTTGTGCAGCAGAATAAGTTTGAGACTGATTTGGCATTATCTGTGAAGGAATCTTCTTCCAAGAAAAATACTGCTGTGTTACCAAATATGCAGTATATATGATGTTTCTTATCTGCTTTCTGAACTTAGTCATTGACCTATCAAAGTCCTGAAGGAGCACTATCTGCATAAAATAAATATAATACTTACAGTCTTATAAACACGTCCTTTTCTGTGTGCTTCCTTAGGACGTGACTGGAGATGGAGAGATGAAAAAGGGAGGGAGAGAATAGAAATAGAAGGACAAACAATCTGAAATAAAAATATTTTATTATTATTACGAATTTAATGACATTTTCATGTAAATATTTTATTTACTTTTTCTAGTTTTTATGACAAAAATAGTTATATTCATTTCTCTTTTCAAAGAAAATATTTTGATAGCACCTGTTTTTTAATAGTATCTTTTTATCATTTATGAACTTAAGGGCTTTATTAAAAAATGGTTTTAGTATGTAATTATTATCAATGGTTCTTGGCTGTCATACATCATTAGAAAATAACATATTCCGTCATAATTTGATAAAATTTTAGAGCATAATTAATTAGTATTGCATTTTTAAAAATTAAAAATAACTTATAGTTTTTTTATTTCAAATTAATAAAAATAAAAATAGGACACGTAGGATTGACCAAAACAAATTGAATGCGGAGAAAAAAAAATAAAAAAAAATAAAAGGGCTTACGATGGTTAGAGAAGGCCCATTTGTTAGCAAGAGAGTGAGGAACTGCAGCAGCAAGCTATGGCGGAAGAACCCAATCCTCCACAACCTTCCGATCCTCCATTACCGTTTGATCCTAGTCGGAGTATCTCTCTCTCTCTCTCTCTCTCTCTCTCTCTCTCTCTCTCTGGCTCTGTTGCATCTTCTAATTTCTGTTCTTCGTTTTTCTGTCTTCTCGCGCATTCAAATTTTGAGTTTAGGGCTTCGATTTGAAACATCAGGCGTGAATTTATATCTTTGATTATATATATATCCTGTAATTGACATTGCAATTTGGATTTCTGCACTTGATTGATGATAACTCTATTTTTGTTAATTTTAAATTGTTGTTGAAGTGGTCGGTATCATCAAGAGGAAGGCGTTGATCAAAGACCTAGCTGCGGTATACCATGCCGAATGCCTTGCTTACTGTCAAGAGCTTTTGGAACTTCAAACCAAATGGGAAGAGGTGAAATGCAAACTCTTTTTCTTCTATTATCTATTATATTTCTCTGATTAATTTTAGAGCCTCGTAAACTGTTGGCATTTTAGTGGTATAAGAAATAGGATAATGCTTGGTACACATTACCTCAGGTGAGTCATATCTTTGGGAAGAAACAGAAAATGAGTTGTGACTGCTAGTTTAGCATTATTTGAGAATATATCTCATTTGCAAAATAGTTCACCTGACTACATGTAGAAGCTTTTAGATCTGGCTTATTGAACTTGAGGAGTGTGCATTAGGAGAATAAGCGTTTGAATTAACTTATCTTTTGAAACAAGGAGGTAAAATATAAATAAGAAGTGAGAGTAGGTTATATTAGTGCTTCAGTTTAATTGTGTCAATTGTTTCAGCCATTTATCGACTTAAAAACTCCAGAGGAAACCAAAAAGGAGACGGCACGACCCTCTAAACGTGCAAAAAAGTTGCGATAGGTATGATTTTCATACTCTGATTTCCTTCCAAATATCCTAGAATATTCTTGTTTTCATGCAAGATCTTCATTGCACATGCTATAATTAATTACCAATTGTCCCAGTTTTATCAGTTTCTTGAAAATAAATGGTGAGTAAACCTTTTGATGGATTCCTTCTCTGTTTTGGTTGCATGGGAAGGTGTCATCCGCATCATTTTATTATATTGGAAAGCAGCGTTGTTCATTAGATTTTTTGCATTTCAGGTTTTCAGAAGAACACCTTTTGTTTGCCGTTAGTGTTGTTGTTCTATCGGAGCACGTATTTAACGTAGAATTGATGTGCTTTTCCAATGATACTGAGACGTCAAGTGGTGGGATTTCATCCATCAGTTTGCAGTTATAGAGAATTTTCCCACTGGTCGATGAAATAGATAATGCGCAATATAATTTTTGTTTGGATTGATGTATAGAATATTCAGTCCTGCATCCTGCATTCCGATTGGGGTTCAATCCATTGTAAATATATTTTAGCTTGCTTTGCAATTCTATTTGTTTTTCTGTTGCAATTTTAGATTTCTGGCCCTTTTAGAAGCTTACATATGTTACTACGCAAGAAATTAGTTCATCTAACTACATAACACATAATTTTAGCTTACAATTGCTTGTGCAGTCCTGATCAAGGAAGCAACTAAGGTTGTTTAGTTCATCTAACTACATAACACTTTGGTGATCACCGCAAATGAATAGCATCATCACATTGAGAGACAGAGCATTCTAAAATGGCAAACAGTCCTGGGCAAACTTCTTTCTTGACCTCTTACTATTATGCACAAAAAAGAGATTACTGCATAACACTGATATATTTCCATTTATGTACGAATGTCTGCTGCTAAGCAGCAAATATGTAATTTCCATCTATGTAATTTTCCATTTATTAAAGTCATTTATTTTAGTATGTTCTGAAAACGGGTTACAAGGCAAAAAAAACTAATGGGTATCCACTTTATGTTACTAGACGAGTACTATAACTGTTTTGTATGAGCAACAAAATTTAGTAGAAATTAAATTTGTAAGACCTAGAAAATAGAAATTAATAACAAATGTCAATAGTAGTGTTTTATAGTGGCCTGCAGATATATGAGCAACCTATGACCAAAATTAATAGAGCAAATAATGAAATTACCCCTTGAAAGATACATTACTGGTTATATTAATCTTGGAAAGATGAAAATTACCGCGTACATGGTTTGGTTTGAACTATGCATTGGACAGGTGAATTAGTCCTAACTTAATTTTGACCCAAATAGTATAGGTGGCCTTTTTCTTTCCAAGTAATCGTAATATAACAAATATTTATACGATAGCCTTTTTTTTTTCATATCAGAATTCGGTTTTCGAGAAATTAAACTCTGACCTTTTATTGGTTGGAGGTGTTGTCAAAATTTCAGTAGGTTCAAGTTAGTTTTTGTAATTTTTTCTTTTTACTTTAAAATATAAAAAATGGTGGAAAAAGTTCAAAATTCGGTTGCCAGAAACTGAATTCTCGTCAGAAACGATTGGCACAGTATATGCTATTGAGAAGAAAAAACCAAAATGTGCTATTTGGGTGAAAATTTCCTAATAACTACAAAAGATCTCTTTTATTCACCTAAACAAATAAAACAAATCTCCACCTTTTTGTCATCTTTTCTATTCTTGTTCTATTATTTTTCTCCTAAACAATGAAAAATCAACTTTCCTTTTTCGTTTTGATTAAATTAATTTTAATCTATTAAATGTGACTAGAAGATGAGAAAAAAGATCATTTGCTTACATCGTCGTCGAGTAATAAGCTATAATATATAATAAGTTTAACAATTTTTAATTAGTTATCTACGGCATATATTGATTTGCCACGAGAGACAACAAAACAATTTAACTGGAGTTTTGTGTACATATTTCTATAAAGGGCAATGCTATAAAAAATTCCATGCAATATGATTATAAGAACGAATTTCTCCCTCCAGATTCACTGCTGATTCGTGATAATATGTAAAATAGTAAATATATTGCTAGAACTCTCATTCATATTTCTCTCAAGCAGTAGAGAGCTTCCTAGAGTACACAATGTACATAGGATCTGAGCGTCCAGGATTAGGAGATATATCCACAGCCTACACAAAAAAAAAAGATTTTAGAAAGGAATTTAAAGATTAGTGCTACTTCAACCTTGTCCCCATAAAATGTGTCCTCCTACAACTAAATGGGAAAAATAATTGTGACAGTGCAAATAGCTAAGTGTCTTTCATTTGAGTATGGAAAGAAAATATCAATTATGGAATTACCACCTGAGGAGGTTCAAATCCTCCGGCATAATGGAAATATGATCCAACAATCATAACATGATCAGCATCCCCAGTTGATGTCCATATAGAAATGGCCTTTGTCCAGAAGCATCGGTTTGAAAAGCTAAAATCATCAATGAAATCATCATGAGTAGAATAGGACATGCCAGTACAAGATCAATAAAAGATGAAACGTCATCTAAAAGAGAACTGGCACTGGTGTAAAGATGAAATGTTTGTTTATATGAAATATGAAATAAAGGAACATTTGTGCAATTTGGGAGTGAATCTTAGTGGTTGAGGACTAACAGATGACTGTTAAAAAATTCATTGACTGTATAAACTGGCATCTATAACTAAAAGTGATACTTTTATGAAAATTAATGGTGTAAAATAGTGAAGCACAATTGAAGTCGCATCTTTCTGAGTATGAAATTTCTGGCAGATTGCTTTGTGCCAAGTTCATTGGTTTTAAACATTTAGGTTCAGTCTAAAATACACCAGTATATCCATATGTCTGGCACTTATCCTTGCTCGTGTAGCCTTCTTTAGCATATTTTTCCTCTTTTTCTAGACACGTCAAGGAAACTCTAGACATAATTTCCTAATCTGGAATGTTGATTGTAGATACCAGATGCCTAGAATGGTCCAGAAAGTTTCTGAGTACAGATTATTTAGTTTGGATCAGATGATTACATATCCCCGAAATTGGTGATTTCATACGAAAGTGCTTGGAATATTGATTGTAGATACAAGATGATTAGAAGGGTGGTCCAGACAATTTCAGAGTACGGATTATTTAGTTTAGTTCAGATGATTAAATATCCACGACTTGGTGATTTTATACGAAAGTGCTTCGTGGCAATTATCAGATTTTCTAAAACTGATAGGTAATTCCAAAATGGTTGAAAAGATTATCACCTCATTATGGCTTGTCCACCTGGCTTGAGAACCCTGCACATCTCCTTGAAGACATCAAGTGGCTTTGTAAGGTAATCAACACTGACCTGAAGGGCATATTCAATTCTTAAGGTTTATTAAATCACTGACATATATGCTAAGCAAGAATTCAGACACATTTCTAAACCCAAAACAGTCCTATTTCTAGTGCTTTAAATCAGATATTCTAGTAAAGAAACAGTCCATGTATTTAACAAGAGAAGTCTATTTTCATCAATACACTAGTATCACCTAAAACTAGTTAGCAGTTTTTAATCCAAGATATGACATTTCTTTCGACCAAATGCTAAAAACTTAAGAGTGTAATAAATGAATCCTTAGCTTTAATCATCAAGAAGATAAAACTTATTACAAAATAGTAAAAGAAAAATAAAATTTAAACAAAGTACTGACAGATGGGCAACATAAATGTGTAATATAAGCAAATTACATGCACTACTTGAAATAATTTCAAACATCAAAGTTATGTTACATGGAAAAGTATTTTTACCACATTAGTGATGATGTCGAAAGAGTTATCCTCAAATGGCAGTTTGGGGTTCACATTTAAGTCTTGCACAGCATATTCTGTGAGAACCTACAACATCAACAACTTCAATTAATAGGTCCACGTTTCTCTTTCAAAACTAAAATGTTGAGAATCTTGAGATATAGCTGTCACTATTTTTTATTTGAATTCAGACAATTGGACCGCATATAGATATGGAAAAATGATCTAAGAGTCACCTTAAGAATACCAAATTCAGTTTCAGTTCCAAAAGTAAAGATCAATGATCACCACATTACACAGTATTATCTTACTGGGTTCCTCTTCAGCTCTTCTTCATTCATGCCTAATCCCACCACTCGTTCTTGCTTGTATCCTGGTGGAAAATGGCTGACCTAATGCAAAGTGGAGATTTATGACAATATATATATGCAATGTAACATTGGAGAGACCAGAGTTATAGTACTAAAACTCTTACCCAACTGCTACACGTATCCAGGATGCTTACTCCAGGAGTTTTGCTAGGTGGGAAAACTTTGGAGTAATACTTAGTCAGAGCAGCAATTGCAGGGTCATCAATGTGTGTCACAAATCGAGGTGCTTCATAGAACAAAGAATCTGGTGTCCTGAGGGGAAATTTTCTTGATATTACGCACAGAGATTAACAAAAAGAAAAGGAGGATAAGAAATATTTGAAGCCACAGGTGGCTTACAAACAGCTAAAATCGGTAGTTCAAGATAGCAGATATAATGACATTAGAAACAAAAGGAACAAGTCAAAAGGTGCAAAACAGAAATTTCAACACAACAATTACAACCATACAATCACTTTCTATTCCACCTCATTTCTTGCTGTTTCTCTCTTATTTTTCCATCATATCACATATCAGTTATCAAATTTGTCTCTTTCTCTCTATCTTTTTTTTTTTTTACTTATGATCACACTCTTCCTTCCACCCTAAAATGGGGTGTATAAAACTCAGTAAGTTCGTTTGAGGAAAGAAGTTTTAAAGATGACCCGCATGCCAACATTCCTTTTTCAGCAACAAGGAAGTGTGTAGTATGATCCAATATTGCTACGGTTAAATAATCCATAAGGTGCTAGAAATTCTATTATGTAAAGACACTAGGGTAAATCTCGTTTATGTGACATGGGTTTCCTAAAGTCGTATTTGTTTTTGCAAAGAATAACGAAACACAATGCAGAAAGCAAAATGATTACTTTAAGGAGAAAGCATGTAATAACAGTTCTTGAAGCAACTAGTGGAGAAATTTACTCATCAAAGCGCTGGAAATCCTCCTCTTTAAAGGGGAACTGGTCCGGCCAATCGACATCCTTCAGTAACTGTAAAATGGGAACTTAGCGCAAACAATGAGAGAAACAAACACAATTCAATTTGCAACCAAATTCAAACAACAAGTGGCACACAAGAGTTGAGTAGCATGGCATGTTCATTATTGGGCTATCAGCATGCACAGATGATGAAACATATAATTAGGGGCAAGATTATTAACTATATGTAATGCAGCGTTTTAGACTATGAACCATAAAATAAACGATGACCTCATCCACTGAGGAACCACCCTTTATCCTTGCGGAGGCAATGAAGGAGTTGGTACCCATAGTGAGAAAGTAAGAGAAGAAGGAAACTCCAAGACCCAAAACCATGCGACGAGGTCCCTTAACTTTCCAATTCAACTTCTTTAATGGTGGTCTTGAAAGAGTGGCAAAGGTTGAAGAGTGAGAAACGCACACAGAACCCAACAATGGCAATGGCAACCTTAGTCCAACAACATTTGCCATCTCCAAACTAATTCCTCAACTGTCACCGCTGGATTATCCTTAGGCTTCATCTCACCACACACAAGACCTCATACATTTGCACCACGTGCCCCACTACCATCCCTGTAAATTTTCCATCAATTTTTTTAATTTCCTATGCCTTTTGCGTTTCACATAAAGTATTCTTCAAATATAATTTTCTTATCCATATTTTCAGGAAAATATAATTTAACCTTCACATACAAAAATTAAATAGTATTTTAAGGATTATCATTAATAAAAGTTCATTGATTGTAAAAACGAAGGGTGAATCTTGGCATGGGCCATCCACTTACAATATTACTTCTTCTGTTGTAAACATAGGCTTGCTAATGTAGTTTCTACATAAGCTTAACTAAGGATATATATATAATTGAAACACATGATAAGAAATATGCTATAATAAGTTGATCAGAAAAGAAAATACAATAATCTATTATATATAATATTTAAAAATACTTAATTGTATGTTATTCTAATAATATATAATAAAAAAATAAAGATGTTAAATTTGATTTATTCAAAGCTTTTGAATAATACATTTCCTATGTTTGATAGAGAAGTGGGAGAAGAAACTCAAACAAGAAAACGACAAATGAAGAAAATTAAAGAATGGTTTGAGATGGGAAATGCAAGTATTAGAGTGAGTGTTAATTAAGCATATTGTGATGGAAAAGGTTTTCCTTCTTCAATGTAGCTTTTACAATGTAACACACAACTTAAGATCACAACCAACCAAATTAGGTTAAGAAATTTCACTATTACTTTCCTATGCATTATTTATAGTTTCCTAAGGAGAAAAAGAAGAAGATGGACATGTTTTTGTCTTGTGTGAGAAAGAAAGAATATTAAAATAAATAAATAAATAAATAAAAATATTGTTAATATTTTTATATAACAAGGGTTGGGAAGTTGGAAAGAAGAAAGAGTGAAAAGAAAGAGATGGAGCAGGCCAAGCCCAGATTCGTAATATCGGCATCAGAGGCCCAATCCCATTCCTTTCCCACCGCCAAACTCCTCCCCTCCCTCGTCCCCTCCGCCCACTCCCTCGCCCGCCCCCCCATCTCCAACTTTCCCGTCGCCGCCGTCGGCCTCGGATCCTCCGGCCGCATCTTCGTCGGCGTCAACGTTGAGTTCCCGGGCCTCCCCTTCCACCACACCATCCACGCCGAGCAGTTCCTCCTCACCAACCTTTCACTCCACGGCGAGACCCGCCTCGACTCCTTCGCCGTCTCCGCCGCCCCCTGCGGCCACTGCCGCCAGTTCCTCCAGGAACTCCGCGACGCCCCCGACATCCAAATCCTGATCACCTCCCACGCCAACCCTAACTTCACCCCTCTCTCCCACTTCCTCTCCCACCGCTTCGGCCCCCATGATCTTCTCCCCAAAACTGCTCCTCTCCTCTTGGAGCCTCGCCACAACGCCCTCTCTCTCCCCACTCCCATTCCCCACAACAGCAACCCTAATCTAACGCTTCCCGCTTTGGAGGCGGCCAATAGTTCCCACGCCCCCTACAGCGCCTCCCCCTCCGGCGTCGCCCTTCTCGATTCCAAGGGGACTGTCTATAAAGGCTCTTACATTGAGTCTGCTGCTTATAACCCCAGCTTGGGACCGCTCCAGGCCGCCCTGGTCGCCTTCATTGTCGGCGGAGGCGGTGCCTATGATGAGATTGTGGGCGCTGTGTTGGTCGAGAAGGAGGGGGCCGTCATCAAACAGGAGCCCACGGCGAGGTTGCTGCTCCATTCCATTTCCCCTCACTGCCATTTCAGGACCTTTCTTGCCACCTCTTCTCATTCATCTTGATCCGCACCACCATCAACAACATTGTTTTTTCATTTCCTATAAACCATTAAAATACAGTATGGATATGGTGTATAATAATTCCCATGCTATCACTATTGTGCCTCTCTGCTTCTCATAATTATTATTACTATTGTTATCCTTAACTCATCTCTCTTGCCCTTATTTATTCATTTCTTTATGTTTATCATTAAAATAGCCGGAAGAACCCATCATGGTCCCTGTTGGTGGTGCCATTCTTTGAAGGAAGCCTTTATAATGCAACTTTAGGGAAATAGTTGAAATCAGTGTCATCCTATCAAAATAAGTTGTTTTTAATGCTTCTTTTTGGACCACCTTCTATTTTCCATTGCTCCAGTTGGTTGCTCCTGATATTGTAGCAGTCTTTCTGAGCCACCTTATGCTCAGATATGTTTTGCCACCTCATCAAATGTACAAATATATTTCTCTCTGGGAATCATTCCTCATGTTTATTCCAACCCTCATGAGAACCCACCACCACCACAATCGGAATAATTTCAGACAACTTTCTTCTTTCATTCCCATCAATCCTGCTTTTTTCTTAGTACCCATTCAAAGTGTCACTGTCCAACTCTGAGCCTATGGTTGATGTTACGTTTTGGACCAACTGTGATTCAAGAAATCAGGAGGAAAGCAGAGTAGACACGTTGAGTTTATCTACTCAGTGATTATTTGATTTAAAATTGTGGTCTCGGTTCCAATTTTGTCGTAATTAGTAATTTTGTTAGAAATTGTGGAAGACTGAGACATTATGGTTAAAATCAAAATAATAGTTATAATATATAAACCTCCTTTTTATCAAACACTTCATAATCATTATTATTTCTCTTCTTATTACATTATATAATTTATCACTCATATGCTTTTTCGTCTTTCTTTATGTATTAAAAAGAATTTAGTGAGTGCAAAAGCTTTTCCCTTATCTGTGACGTAGATTGAGTCGAAATAAGAGAGAATATAAATGAAGTAATTGTGATGAAGATAAGTGTTTGTGAATCGTGGCTTATTCAACTACTAGACTATGTGCCCTGTATTAAAATTGAATGGTGGGGTAATTGGAACTGACTGAATTCTGATTTGAACTTTGTGGAGTCTTGACTATCATGCGTTTCCTAGCCCTCTAAACTGCCACTCTGATCACACCTTTCCACGAGTGAATGCCTATAAACTGCAGCAGAAATTGGCAAGCAAGTGTTTCGATTCCGACGCAACGCAACTGTTACTTTTGAGCTATATATGCAGCCAGTTACTGACTTCAGAAAATACAAAAATGACTTGGTTCAATTTTCTCAACTCTTGTTTTACCCGCAACAAAGGCAAATAATATTCTCAACTCAGCACATGTCACAATAAACTGCATTACATTGGATTAAGATAGCTTCTGATCTAGAGAAATGAGTAAAAGATAATACAATTTGGATGAACAATGTATTGAATAATTTTGAATCAAGAATCAAGAAGGGAAGTGACAAGGAATATAAATGACCCTCTACAACCTCATGATTCTAAATGAATTGTGGCAATAGCATGCATCTGTATAGGGAGAATGAACTTGGTTCTAAGGCAAAGTAAAAGAAGAGGAAACAGGTTGTCTAAGAGGGACTTTGACAATATCTCTAAGACCCTTTACAACCCCTACCTCTTCATCCATGGTAAACAGATCTTCCGTTTCCCTCATCACAGCATGGACCAAGTCAAGCACTAAGGCCACACACATACCTACTATCACATTGTAGGTTACACTAGTTAGTACAAGCAAACCAATGGTTATCAACAGTAGAAAGATAACCACCAACCGCTCATCGATCTCAAACCTCAAAATCATCAAAGGGGTGTCTCTTAGGAAATATAAGTACAGCCACGCAATCATCATAATAACTAGTATGATCAAAGAAACGGGGTGTCCTAGTAAGCTAAGGAAAAGCACAAACAATATGATGATGACGTAGTTGGCACGAAAATGTCTGGCATTTGTGTTAATTCTTTGGATTGAACCGTAGAAGGAAGATGGAAGTTTGAGATGAGAAGGTTGGAGCATTTCTTTCCATGGTCTTGTTGTGCCTAGACCCGTTTGAATGCGTTCTTTGGCCTTTGAGACGAAAACTGAGTTTGGATTCGATGAAGCCTCTGCCTCTTGTGAGATTGTTCCATATGTGTTCATTTTGTGTGTTTACTGAGAAGGTTGGAGAGGGAACGCAATTTGGCGGATCTTAGGAAACAACCATTGCTGGTTCAACTAAGGAATCAGACAGCGACATAATAAACCCACATGTTGTGGATCTCTTCGCTTTTCTAGGACAAGCTCTCATCCCACATGATACACTCAAATCAAAACACTAATTTTCTTTTTCTAATTGGAAATTCAAAATTCATGATAAATAAATATTTTTTTACTTACAATTAACAATTTAGATTGCTATATAAGGTTATTAAAAAAAGGAAATTTAATGTAAGAGAAAATTAAAAAGAATAAATAGTAAAAAAAAGATCAGACGTACATATCAAAATGAAGGGAGGTGATAGAGAGGGTTGAGAGATATATTTAAATTGCTAATATATCCATTCAAAAATGTATTTAAAGTTGTGCATATTGCAAAAGTGACTCATAAATGCTAATAGAACTAGAAAAACAGGCAAGCGTCTTCATCTCTCCTTATTTTATATTTTTTTTGGATTAGACACATTGAAAGTTTGCAATAGTTTTCTTTATGATATACTTTTTATGTTAATTATTTATTATAATGTTAATGTTGATTTTAATTGCTAGTTTTTTTTTTTTTTTATTAGCCAATCCAAAATGTAAAATCATATTGCGGAATTGGTGATTTTTGTATTGACAAAATTGTTAAAAGTGCATAATGAAATAAACCCCAAAAAATCGTTTTTTTTTGGCAAATGGTGAAAATTTATTTGATATTTCTTGAATGAAAAAAAAAATTAAATTGAACAAGTCATACTTATCATGATTTTAGTTTAAAACTGATAACTGACAATGTAGATGCACATGAATTCTGTAATTTTGGAATAAAAAAATAATTGTGAAATGAAAATACACCAATCAAAAAAGAAAATCTAAGAAAAAAAAAAAGTGTATACCAAAATTTGTTATTTCCCAGATTTATTTTTTATAGATACTGCCGTGATTTAAATTCATCATAAACCAAAGTTTACTAAACTATCTCAATCAAATGTCGAAACATCAAATAATTTGTAAGTTATATATAAATTCGCAAACCTGATCAACTTAATAAGAATACTCAATCCAACAGTTAGATTAATGAAATTCAAAATTAATAAGAAATATTGAGTAGAACGAGTTAGGCAAAACTTACCCTGGTGAGAAGCACATCATTTCCCTGACTTAAATATTTTTAAAAAACACACATTAAAAGTTAAATTAATTTAAATATTCTGCAGCCAAGCCAGATTTAGCAAAAGAATTAAATCGTAACATTTAATTTCACAGAAGTTTTGAAGTAGTCGATTACATCAGCTAATGAATGGTCAAGAAGGAGACAGAACAAAGAATTCTGCTTGGCATCCTTGTAAAACCAAAAAGTAAAGTAGTAAATATACAGAGTACATATATGATAAGTTTCTCTGGACTACAACCTTGTTTGGGGTTTCCCTTTGTGAGACAGCTTATAATACAAATGCGTGAATACAAGATACAGCCACTATGCTTACACGGATTCTGCAGGTCTTTCCTTGGCAACGGAGGAAGGTTCAGCAAGCAGATCGCCAATGCCCACAGGTGGACCAATGCTGCATCGTGCCGTGTTATGTATCTGGATGGCATCCTTTATTTTTTGAAACTGTAATTTACAAAAGAACCATTAGCTGATTAAGAAATTATGGCAAGTCTTCACCTTCATGAGAAAAACAGATAAGTGATCGTGTTTCTATGTACTTGGTTATCCTTTTTTTCTTAATTTAACCAGCTAATCAAACACTCAAATAGGTATTATTATGATCATCATCCAGCGGTCAGCTATTGCTGTACAATTTAGCTCAGGTCTTTATGCAAATGGTACAGGATGTTAAAAGGGAAACTGCATTGGAATAATCAATATTAAAAAACATTATTCATCGCTTTTATGCACCTTAGCTTTCTTTCCTCGAGTTTATGTAGTATATAATAATGCTTGGCAAAATAAGAACGTTGTTCAATTTGTGAAAATATTTTATATTTTCATTTCACATTTTAATAAACAATTGCAGAAAGATAATCATTTTTTACTTTGTTTCTTGTTCCAAATACTTACACAGGAAATAGCTAGTGAGAATAATGAGGATTCTATTTTCATTGTTTCTTACATTTATCCTTGAAAATAGGAAAGAGGTAAAAAATAAGATAACAATTTTCTAATTGTTTACCAACACATCAGATAGCAAGAAAATATTTCTCAAACAAAATATGTCTGAGTTTCAGTATAAACATTCTTGGGCAAAGAATAAGCACGAATCAGCAACTGCTGCTGCTCATCTACTTAAATTGAAGCCAGAAATGCTAAGCATAACTAGAACTAAATTGTAAGAATTACCTTGGCAAGTGAACATGAAAATGATTCAAGTTGCCCCTCAGCTCCACGATAAAAGTGGAAGAAAGGAAGTACTTTAACATTCAGCCTTTTACACATCGGCTTATTCTCATCAAAATTTACTTTGAGAAAAAGAATTTCAGGGTTTTCTTCAGCTGTTCTGCACAACTGCCAAGTCCACAACAAGATTCAGGATAAGTGTGATATAATTTCAGCAGCATGCAAAAAAAAAAAGAAATTAATTCTCAAATATCTTCCGAACTTAGATTCGTTCTGGCTGTGAAGATGATAAAACAGAACATACACTGCATGAATACTTTATTTTTTGGATCTGGAGGCATACAAACAGTGAATTCCTTTGTTTTATAGGAAAAAGACGACCATCAAAATTGAATAAAAAAGGAGAAATGTGTCTCTCAATTCCCAGAACCGAGTCAAAGCAAGGGGGCCTAAATTTCTCTGAAAAGTCTTACCCTCCTCCCTGCCCCTCTCTATAACGAAGCTCTCATCAGCACCACCCTCCAAATCAATATCTAACTCCCTCCTCTTCTTACACAATCCGAGAATATTGTAATGAGTGTATATTAAAGAGGAATGTGATGGAAAAAAATGAGCTCAACTATCTACTTGCATTATAGCTGATGAACTTTTCTTACAAGGAATGGAAGGCTGTGGACATATAGCAGAATTACCGAGGAGCATATAACATGAAAACGCAAATGGAATTCAGAGACTAGGTTTTAAGGAAACAGAATACCCAAGAACATAATGTTGACCTGCAGATCAGTACCAGTCCTCAAACCAAGTATAACATGTTATCCAAGTTAGCCACATTTGACACATAACCGGCCCTTCACATAACTGTTATTAATCCTCATATAAAAGGAGTTTTCTTTCTAAAAAGGAATTTAATATGTGGCCACTAACAATATCTGATCCAAATTAAGAAATATGGTTTGAAGGTATGGGTGTAGACTGCAGACAGTATCTCAACTCTAGCATAGCCTCTTTCAAATCATCACATAGACAGGACCAGCATGGCATAGACAGGAAGGCAACCGTCCATATCAGTACATTCATAACAATTCAGACCAATGTCACTATCTACTAATTAAGACACCAGCCCATACTCAATATGGTATTTGATTGACCATGCATATTAGATCACTGATAATTTTACATCTTGTTTAATTTTGAACACGTTATCAACAAAGTACAGTTGAGGCATGAGCTTTTGCAGGAAATAAAAAATCCTCTGAAAAGTATAAGAATGAAAGGGTGAAAGTCAAGAAGCAAGAGGACCTTGGGGAATAATGCTCGGCAAGAAGCACACCAAGTTCCATAAAATTCAACAATAACAAGTCTATCTCCAGCTTGACTCAGAGCAGTAAGAAATTCTTGCGTGGAGTGAATATCAATCATATTTGGTGCATTCTTTTCCCACCATTTTGGCTGACCAGTTTCAGCAACAGTTGCACATACCTGAAGTGAAGTGAGTAAAAATCAAACAAAAGGCTGAAAAAAACACATTATACTTCAGTAATCCATAAAATTGAATAACAGTCGAGACATAGTAAAAGCAAAGTATAGTCATCGGTTTACTGAGACTTCCTTCTGCACTGTTTTCAAAAATAATTAACTCATTCACATATAAACTGTATCAATAAACACCAAAGGAAAAAATATCCTAGCATTGATTCACATCAGTAAATGAAACATGCTAGAGTTCATAAGTTGTCTCAAACGGTCGGTCTAGTTAGTGAGAACATTTAAGTAGAATGGAATGGACCAAACACAAACTCGCAATGGAAAATTGTCGATACCAATAGCAAACAGCAAATAGCAGCGGCAGATGAGCATCAACCACTATTTTTTTACAGATGTCCAGAGATAAAATTAGAATAAATGTCACAAAGAAGCTACTTCTAAAGACAATGTTGGGCGCAGTCACAGAGTCTAAATAAATAGCACTCAATTGCTTGTGCAACCCTGATCAAGGAAGCAACTAAGGCTGTTTAGTTCATCAAACTACATAACACATTGATGTCACCCAAACTAATAGCATCATCGCATTGAGAGAAACACAACATTCTAAAATGGCAAACAGTCCTGAGCAAAGTTCTTTCTAGACCTGTTACTATTATGTACAAAAAAGAGAGTACTGCATAGCACTGATAAGTTTTCCATTTATGTAAGAATGTCTGCTACTAAGCAGCAAATATCTAAATCAGCAGACACACACTTCCAATAACGGCCGGGCAGGGGGAAGGAATTTTACTCCTCCAATGGTAACAAAAAAATGGTTATTAAAGTAATTTATTTTAGCATGTTCTCAAAACGGGTTATAAGGCAAAAAAAACCTAATGGGTATCCACTTTATGTTACTAAATACTATAACTGTTTTGTATGAGCAACAAAAGTAACAGGCATTTAGTAGAAATTAAATTTGTAATCATGGCTAGACCTAGAAACTAGAAATCAATAACAGTGCCAATAGTAGTGTATTGTAGTAGCAGGCAGATAAGTGTGAGAGCCAAACTGTTCCGGCGTGTATATCAGCAACCTATGACCAAAATTAATAGAGCAAATAATGAAATTAACCTCTGAAAGATACATTACTGGTTATATTAATCCTGGAAAGATGAAAATTACCGCTACATGGTTTGAAATGGGTGAATTAGTCCATAAGTTAGGAGTAATTTGATTGGTGAAATATATGTAATTGGGATAGTTGTGCGGCAATTTCCACCCTTTAAGCACAAACCTCTATGGTTGAGTACAAAACAATAGTGATGGTAACAACAGTAAAGTATATTAACACAGGAGCCGTGAATCGAAAAATGGAAGGGGAGCGTAGTTGGAGAACGTTAAGAAGAAGAGATGCAATAAAGTTAGTGAATGAGTGGGTGGTAATTGAGAATGAAGAGAATAAGGGAAGGGTTAAAAAGTGACCTTGAAAGAGAGGATTTGCTTTCTGGGCGCGAAGGCAAGAGTGGGAGGAGGCGGTGGTGCAGGAGAAGAATAGGCGAAAGGAGAGAAGAGGGTGTTGGAAGGCAAGGGGAGGGTGGTGAAGAGAGAGGAAGAGGAAGAAGATAATCGGAATTGCAATCGGAGAAGGTGAAGATGTGCCATTTTTACACGCTCTGAGAGTGAAGAGCGCTGCTACAACAGCACATGAAAATGGTGATGATATGATATGATACCATACGATACGATATGATAGAAGAAGAGAAATCAATGGTCTTCCCACATTCATCATTTCTCATTTTCTATTTATTCCAATATAAAATTACTTCACTCTTTTCTCACTTTAACCAATTTTTTTTTTCAAATTCAACTTCTCAAATAAATATTATATTCATGTACATACAAAAATACTAATGTCATTTTCAGAATGTTATACGACAAATACGTATATACATATTCAGTGTAAATTAGCTTTATATTGTTATTCAGTCAAAAATTATGAATTGAAAGAAAATATTTTGAGGAAAATTATTAGAAAAGTAAAAGATTAGATAAATACATATATTTTAAAAAATTTAAATTAGTAATTGTAGTGGCCAGACCTCGGTCGTCGTAAACAGATAGTAAAGGGTGAACCACGTCAGCTGGGTCCCACAGCATGGGCCAAAGCCACGTGGAGTGGACCCCGCAGGCAGCTTAGATTAGCGGGTGATTGGTCATCAGTGTGTCCCCTCATAGAGGGGTGATCAGTCATCGGTGTGTTCCCTCGGAGAAGGGTGATCGGTGTGCCTCCTCATAGAAGGGTGATCAGTTATCAGTGTGTCCCCTCATAGAGGGGTGATCAGTCATCGGTGTGTTCTCTCAGAGAAGGGTGATCGGTCATCAGGGTTTTCCCCTCAGATAAGGGTGATCAGTCATCAGTGTGTTCCCTCAGAGAAGGGTGATCATGTTGGGTATGAAGCCAGGATCAATTGGGTTGGGCTGAGTAGACACTATGTTTTAGTGATTGGGCTTAATCATTGTGTCCCCTTTATTATCTCTATTTATCTCTATATTAAAGAGATCATTGTACTTGTAATTTATGTGCAACAGAATATAAATAAACCTAATAGTTGCCCGTGTGGATGTAGGTTGCAGTTGGCGACCGAACCACGTTAAATTCTTGTGTTGTTCTTGATTTTCTGCAGTTGATTCGTGATTGTGTGTAGCTTCCGCGTGCGTTTTTCCCAACAGATCAGTCATCGGTGTGTTCCCTCTGAGAAGGGTGATCGGTGTGCCTCCTCAGAGAAGGGTGATCAGTCCTCGGCAAACGCTAAGCTTTGGCATAAGAGATTTATCCTTAGAGTTGCATGTAATGGCACGTCAGGGGTTTAAGGACCCGTCGGAGATTAGTTTAAATCATAAGGATGGACCCCGCAACGTGAGGGTTAACAATATGCTGTGATATTCGTTCATAAAGACAATTGCTTGAAGATAGAAGGTTACCGCCATACATGCCAAAGATTAAGAGATAAAAGATATTGTTCCTAGTAATATGTATTGATATGCAGGTGGCGACAGTAGCACTCCAAATATACAAAGATACGCTGTTAGAGATTACACACAAATAATAGCATTCTCTCACCCACGGAATATTTTCTTCCTAAAGATAATGTTCAATGTAGGGAAAGTCGGTTACTAAGGATAACCTAATGACACCCTATAAAAGGGTCTTAAGGCTCCAAGGGAAGGTACGCAGTTTTGAGACTATCACTATTTTACTATACACTTGGTGTTTTTTGCCCTAGTTTTGACTTGAGCGTCGGAGTGCACACAGCCGCGAGGGCGCCTCTCTTTCTTTCTTTGCAGGCAAGTCATTCAGTGAAGGAGGAAGAAGAAGGTGCTGACGATCGTAGAGTTTGACCGACAGCAGGTCAACCGGCAAGAACAGTAATATTAATAAATAAGAAAAAATTGATGAAGAAAATAAATAATTATAAAAAAATTAATGGAAAGTATGTGATAGTCCAAACAAATTTTCAAAGTACTCATTATATAAATGTCAAATTTATTTATATTCGTAAACATTGATATCATATGCATAAATTATAAAAAGAATAAAAAGATGTTACTTCAAATTTTATTTTCATACATTTTTTTATTCCCTTTCCATCATGATCTCAAAATTAATTTTTCCAATTTATCAACATTTTATTTTATCATATATATTAACACAATTCAATATTTTCCATTCATTTTTGTTACACTTATTCCTTTTATCTCCTTCTTCATAATTTTTCTTATTTACATTTTTTAATTTGCTTAAAATATGTGTACTAGTAAATAATTATTTCTTTAAATATTTATTTCTCAAAATTAGCATATTACATAGACATATTTTTTAAAATTAATGTTTTTTTACAACTCAATAAATTCAATTACATCAGACACTTTCCATTCTTTATCTAACTTTTTACTTGTCTGAATAATTATATCATACACACCTACTAAATACGCCTAATTCAATTTTAAAATAATTTTTTAAAAAAATTTTGTACACTTTTATTCCAAATTTTATACTCAAAATATTTCATTTAAATTCATTATTATTTTTTTTAACTTATTCCCCTTTTTCTTCTATTCCTTTATTTTTTTTTAAGAAGTTCAAAATTTCGGTTGCCAAAAACTGAATTCTCGTCAGAAACTATCTTCGTAAATAATTGGCACAGTATTCGCTATTGAAAAAAAAAAATGTGCTATGTGGGTGAAAATTTCCCAAAAACTACAAAAAAATCTCTTTTATTAAACAAATAAAAAATAAAAAAATAAAATTTTCACCTTTTTGCCATCTTTTCTATTTTTGTTCAATTATTTTTCTCCTAAACAATGAAAACTCAACTTTCGTTTTTTCGTTCTGATTAAGTTTATTTTAATCTATTAAATGTGATTAGAAGATGAGAAAAAAGATCATCTGCTTACATGGTCATCGAGTTACAGGCCATAACATATAATAAGTTTAACAATTTTTATAACAATTACTTTAAAAATCACGCAAACAATATTTTGTGATTAAATGACAGTATAAAACTGCTGTAAATTGTTAGTTTACAACTATTAAACTCTTTAAATAAACAGATGTTCAAATTAGTGTCAATTACAAGTTCTGCATAAAGAGTGTACTATGTTATGTGAAAAATAGATGGAATACAAAACAAACATACACTGACTCCAGGAAGCTTTTGGTTTAGCTTTTCATCAAATACTTTCTTGCAAGAATAATATTCCAAAAACAAGGATAACATTAGGTTTATCCTAATTGTTTATACTTTCTAGCAGTAGCTTCATTCATCTAGCAGCAATGACTTAGCAATAATTTCTCACCTGTAGGATGGAGTGAAACAGATTACCAATTGTAGAACAGAAAAAGTAGCCCTATTGATTCATTGAAGAAGACAGCCTTAGGTAGTTTAATGACATCCAAGACATTTTCCAAACTGAAATGGAAAGAGGAACAGAACAATCCAGTGAAATGCCAAAGTTAACAAGGAAATCACTGTTTGCTATTTGGGAGCTGGGAGACAGGTAGACAACAACCAGTAGCCACTTGAAAAGTTGAAACACATAAATTATCACTGCTAAAAACAGAATGGTAGCAAAAGGGTAGAGTAGAGGTAGGTGTTGTTATAGAACTCAGCATCATCCAAAAGGGAATATTGCATGTGGATCCTAGTCAACATCCATTCACAGAACCTAATAATATAGTAATATATGTTATTTGCGTGCTGTTCCTACCAGGCTTCCTGCCATAACCGAATGTCAACAGTATTTATTAAATTGTAAAATGCATTTGCAAAAGTGCAGGCAATGTGTCGGTGAAATCATGAAATTAGGAGGATGCATCCACAGATAAGGAAAACTGAAGCAATTCAAACTAAAAATAGTTTAGGCCATGGAAATAGTAAATTATACACTTAATCTTTCTGCAACATCTCAACTCACCATTTCAGAGCAACTCTACTACAAATCTCAATGAGTTTTATATGGGACAAAGTTCCATAGTTGTTTTTGGTACTGTTCTGCAGTACAAAAATTAAGTTTCATCTCAACAACCAGCATAATAAGTTTGCATTAAAGGTGAAGATAGATTATCAATGTGAAACTTCAATTCTGATTGTAAACCAACACCAAAAGTACCTGTGTGACCACAATCTAGGCTTGTCAGGCAGTAGGCACAAGAACAGAATCCGGAAACGAAGCAGAGCCATCGTTAGGCACACCCTTGATGTCAAGAATGGAAGTAACTAGATTATAAATCTGAACATTCTCAAAGGAGGGTATCTTCCTCCCTCTGGGAAACCTAGGACCATGTCCAATAAAAATAGTCCTCATGGAGAAAAACGCATTGTCATAACCATGAGCACCGCCACATTCTTTCTTACCCGTTCGATTCCACTCAACCTTGAAACCCTCATCAGCCAAACCAACAATGGGCGTAATCCGATCGCTGTCCGAATAATGAAGCCTCTCAGGTAAATGCTCCTTCAGATAAACCTTCAACTTCCCCCCATTCTCAACCTTCCCAGAGCTCAACCCTTCGTTCATCTTAGCAACAACATACGCTGGATCAACAGAAGGAGGGGGGCGAATAGCAAGCAATGGGGTGTAATACTGGACCCAATCTCGAGGAATCTGGACCCAAGGTGCTAAATCATTCAAAAAGACAAGCTTTGTATCGCATGTACCAACCATGCCATGGTCACCGACCAAAATAACATGAACATCCTCGAAAACGCCTCTTTGTTCCAAGCCCTGGATGAGCCTCCCAAGCAGGGCGTCGATTCTGGCAACAGCATCAGTGATCTCAGAAGCATCAGGTCCAACCTGGTGACCCTGATGATCAGGATCCTCAAAATAGAGAGTCATAAAAGAGGGAATCTGATGAGGGGGTAAATCGAAGTAGCTCAAAACGGCGTCGACTCTGTCCTCAAAGGGGACAGAGCCATTGTAGGGTTGGCAGAAGGCCTCGGGGCAAGTCCAGGGGCCTTTGCGGACCTCGGAGCCCGGCCAGAAGTAGGTGGCGGCGGAGAGGCCGTTGAGGAGGACGGTCTCCCAGAGGGGCTGGCCGAGCCACCACTTGGGGTCATGGTTGGACATGGAGAACTTTTCGTTGGTGATGGGGTCATAGAAGACGTTGTTGACTATGCCGTGGTGGGGAGGGTAGAGGCCGGTGACGATGGAGTAGTGATTGGGGAATGTGAGGGTGGGGAAGACGGGGATGAGGCCGGTCTCAGCCTCCGTGCCGTTCTGAATCAAACGATGGATGTTGGGAGTGGGGGTTTTGAACTGGTATCCGAAACGGAAGCCGTCGGAGGAAATGAGGATGAGGACGGGGTGAGGGAGCGACGAGGAGGAGACGGAGGCTGAGGAGAAGTAGAGGGCCAGGACAAAGGCTGCCACCAGCCACATAGAAGCCACCACCATTATACTCCAGTATCTCCAAGCTGAAGGGTTCCTCACTGACAGCAACGGAGTTCTCGATCCTTCTTCTTCTTCTTCTCCCCCCATCACTTTATCTTCTTGCTTTTGCTCGCATGTTACATGTTACCACCAACTCATACACAAATACCAACAAATATTTATATTTAAAATTTGAAAGTCTTAATTTTTTATATTTATAAAATAAGAGGGAGAGGGAAGGGAAACCTAAAACAAATGTGTTAGTTTCACTCTTTCATAGTTTGATCGATTCCTACGTAGGAAGCCAAATGAAGTGTTCGGTTTCCCCTGTCATTCTTCTTCTCCGTTCCTACGCCACTCGCACCTCCAAACCCACCCCACCGGAGATTCCTTTTCAGCCCAAACTGGCTAACGCCGTCAGCCTCATCGGTCAGCTCCTCACGCCCCTTCAGTTCCACCAATCTCCCGACGGCAACGCCTGGGCCGCCGCCGTCATCACGCGCCAGGAGTCCCCTTCTTCTTCTTTACTCTCGTACGCTGCTCTCTCTATTTCCTTTCTCTTCTTCTCTGCTCTTCCAATAACTACGCTATCTCACCATGTCAGGATTCCGCTTATATTCGAGGGTGATCTCGCTCATACCGCTAAATGCCATCTCAAACCCAACGATTTCATCCACATTGCTGGAAATCTCACCACTCATCCTCATCCACCACTCCCCCAACAACACCAACATCAAACCAATATCCAGGTACCTTTCTCTTTCTTATACTATCTTATCTTCTATTACACTCCCACTTCTCATCTTCACTATCTACAATAGGTTATGGTGCAAACCCTCAACTTTGTTCAAGGATATCCCCAACCTACCAAAACACTTCCTTTCTCGCGTAAGTCCTCCCGTCTCGTTTATTCCCTTAATTGTCTTCTCATCTCGCCAATACTTCATTTATTCACACCGCAAAAATGCGTTTCTTTCTCCCATGGATGTAATTTATGTATGCTCAAACATTCATTATACTAATTTCGGACTCAATGCTTTTTTGCCTTCATAATTTTATGTTAGAATAAAGAAAGGCTAAATTAGACGGTTTGTCTCAACTATTTGAGAATTCTAAAATTAAATTAGTAAAAGAAAAATGTAATTGGATCCTTGATCCTGCAATTTTTTTGTAATTGATGTAGTCTGGGACAGCGAAATTATCAAAATATGATGATTTCTGATGATGGTTTTAGAAGCCCTAGGGACCAAATTTTTTTTTTTTTACAAGATCATGGACCTGATTACAATTTTTTTAATTTGGAGTCTGATTTAAAGTTTCTAAATAGTTCCAGGGCCTACTGATTAATTTAGCCAACAGGAAATTTTAGTTGAAGGAGGGATAACATATGCATGCTCCTAAACAGAACGAGAAAAGAACCCGTGACTCCGTGAGACCAGGCTAATGCGAGGATGATAGCTAGTATTCATAATATTAGATGAAAGTGAAAATTTTGTTACAGTGTGTGGTGCGGTTTTAGCAATGACTTCCGTGAACTTGATATTTCTTTTGGACATGTTCTGTTTCTTAGAAAGTGAGGAGCATGACATCAATCCATCAAGGAAGAATATCCATGCCACGCAGAGTGAGGAGCTGGACATAGACAATTCTTGGAAGGATCTCCTTGATAACCCCGTTGAATGGTGGGATCTTCGTTCAACAGAGGTTAGGGAATTTTCTCCTTGGTTGGTTTTGTCATGTGCCTTTAATATTTGGCTATGATTGGTGATGCTTCCTTCAAATATGTTTTCTGACATCCGTTACAACTTAATGTAGAAGAATCTAAAAGGTGCAGCTTTTGAAAGAAAGACAAATGGTGAATTACTCTTTATCAATAGCTCAACTCCCAAATGGGTCCAAGAGAAATTAGAGTTAGTGACAATTGATCAGAAACCTGAACCAAAACACCCAATATGTAAGTATATACGCATTTAGTATGTCTCTTGACCCTATTCTACTTTATATGTAATTGGCTAATTGGATTGTTTGAACATTCCAACAATTTGCAATTTGATTTATTTTAACAGCCATTGCAAAGAAAAACCCAGATTCTTCAACGAGTTCTTGGATAGACCTTCTAGATAATCCAAAGCAGTGGTGTGATTTCCGTGACAGCAAACAAAATGGATTGGTAGGGAACTAGTGATCAATGACTTGACGTGATGTATCTTTCGCTCTTATGTCTTATATATCTGGAGGATCCTTTTATCCCTTTATCTACTTAGTACAGGTAAATCCAAAGTACCCTGATTTCAAGCGCAAGGATGGCAGTGGTTCCCTCTGGCTTAACAATGCTACAACATGGGTTTTACCCAAACTGAAAGGGCTTGAATTTGATGTTCCGGTTATTAAACCCAAAAAAGCAAAGGATAGTAAAGGTTTGTGTAGATAGCTTCTCTTGATCATAAAAGCCTTCCTTGCATCATAGTCATAATTGAAATGCACGAGAATTGGTGCAAACAAATTTTTGGTCTGATTAGGTTCACTTCTAATTCAAAACAAATTAATGTTTTGATTTTTGTAGCTTGGAGATGTTCTCCATTTATATGTTTGCCCAGTGTCTCGTGTTTGTTTTGGCCCTGCGACTTATGATTCCTCAAGCGTACCTCCATTTTTCTTTCCATTTCTGTTTGGTCATCATATTTTGTTTACGCATGTCTCAACCTGGTTTTAGGTGGTGACGTGTCCTGGAATGATTTGGTGCAAAATCCGGCTAAATGGTGGGATAATAGATTAGATAAGGTAACTCGTTTTCTGAATTGTCCTTGTGTTCTTAAATCTTTACAAATTTATATCGCTTTATTAGATTTTGTGTATTGAGTTAATAGTTCATTTTGATCATCAGAGGAATGAAAAAGCTCCTGACTTCAAGCACAAAGAAACTGGTGAAGGGCTGTGGCTTGATTCTTCACCAAGCTGGGTGTTAGCAAAATTGCCACCTGTGAAACCTAAACAAATTGTAGAAACTGACAGGAAATCGACACTGGTTTCGTAAGCTATGGAGAGAGAAGCAGAGAATGGAGTCACTTACTAAGTTGGATTTATCTTTTGCTTATGAGTTTTACATCCATGCGATTAACTTTTTCCTTACTAAAGTTCTGTTTTAGTGACACCTTTAAAAACTTAATATTCCAACCGATAGCTTACTCAGCATTTGACTTGTAGTCTCTACTACAAGGCAGATATATTAGTTGCTTCTGATATTGAAGTAAATTTTTGTATTGCCCCGTCTAGTAATTATTATACATTAATACAAAATTACTTGTGTTATTCAAATACGTGTATTGCTGTTTTGCTTTACTGTGCATCAAATGAACATTTAATCTACTCTAACTTTCTTTTTCTCCCCAAAATGTGGACTTCATGTGGAAAAAAAATCAGCATATTTCTCTTAACTTCAATGATGTGCGACTTCTCAAAGCTATGATTTGTTATTGATAGGGAGGCCAGTGCGTGTTACAAGAAAGAAAAAAAAAGGATATTTTTGCATTTAGCCAAACATCCATTAAGCTCTATTTAAACGGAAAACCAAATAAACGCTTGGGAAGCTTTTGTTCAAAGCTATAGTAACTTTTGCTGAACTTGCTTTGTAACTTAAGATATTTAGAACTCCCATCGATAAAATCTTTGACAAACAAGTGCTTTATCCTCTATTATTATGATGGACACAATCACCAAACAAACAAAACTGTAGAAAAGAAAGTTTGCTTATGAATTTTGATGTTCAAATTTACTTTTCAAGATGGAGTTGGCTTATCCATGATTACCTTTATTTGTTTATTGTTTATATAGATGAAAATAGTAACCATTCGGAACTTTAAAGGGAATCTTTCCAAATTCGAAGCTAATTCCATCACAAGGAAAACGGAAGAAACAAAAAAATGTGTTTGCAGTAGTGTACAATTGTAGGAGGTGGGGTATCACAAGAATGACTAAACATACTTTACCTAATAATAAGAGTGTGCGAAAAGAGTACATTAGTTGTGAACAAATAAAATAAAGCATTGAAGTTTGATTAATTTGGTAAGAGAGCAACTAAAAACAATAGAAAGAATGAGAAAATATCTATTCTTTCCTGAGACTTGACATGACAGACACCATTACTCTCTATGGCTTGTGGAGAATCCCTCCAGCCAGTAAAGCAGCTTCCATCACAACATGTATTACTTCAATAACATCATCCACATTGCACGTGTTTCCTTTGAATGTAGGAGCTCTCGAGTTCTTGAAGTTATTCATACAGTTTATCAATGCTTGGCTGCACTCTTGGCTTAGGTAGTCATCTGCATACCACCATCATTAATCAATTACCATTTCTCCCATTCAGCTCTGCCTAGATCCACAAACGAAGTTCTACGACTCTATAATAGTTGCTTTTGAGGTTATTTTACATCAAGTGTGAATCTAGGATGGAAAACCAACCCACTTAGTTAATAAGCGAAATTCGATTTTATATTTCAATCACACAACTCTACAAGATTTCAGTATTGGACAAAATAGTTGTTCAATAAACTTTTTTGTGGGGTACAAAGTTCACTGTTAGCTATTATCACTTACATGTCCTCTTATTCATTTTGAGTGTAGGAGAAGGGATGCAACGAGGGTCATCTTCATAATCAAGCCAACTAAGTTGGCTAAGGAAGCTCCATTACAAACTTACGGTTGTAGAATCAGTCATCCAAAAAAGAAATAAATAGATGAAAGATCACGATTAGTTTCTATTTATGTCCATCAGTTTCATGGCATTTACTGGACTCATTAGTATACTCATCAAAAGCAATTAAGTAAAGAATCCCTATCAACTCTCATCTTTATTTCATTTTAATTGAAGACTTTAGAAATAATTCCTTGACTTAGCCTGCTTTTGAACATTGGTTTGTACAATGATGAGATGCATATTTTGCCTTTTCTTCTAATATAGTGTTTGGTCCAGCTCTGTTTCTGCTTTTTCTTCTAAATGAGTGAAACTTTAATAGTTAATTTCCTTAAAAAAAATCTACTTTTTGGGATATAAGTTCATTGGAAAAAGCTATTTTACTTTTAAGAGCTATTTTAAAGTTGTGTTTAACCCACTTCCTCCTTTGAGAAAAAGAGAAGCTAAGCAAGAAGCTAGACTACACACTACCTAACTCCCTCTCTCAATTCTCACCCTGTCCATCCTAACGATTTTCTAAGCCATGTGCTTGCAACAGCAAGTGCACTGGCCGATTCAATTTCCTGCCACATCTATTTCAACAGTTCATTACCATTAGAGCTAATTTAGTACAGATTCAGTTATATGTTTTATACAAAAACTTGTACAAAATAAGTAATCATGGATCATTCAAAACTGAGTTTTAAGATAATACCGGACCTATCAAAATAAAGACAAACACGGTACAAAAAAGGACTGAATTGAAGATCTACTCTGTGAAGGGACATGATGATTCCACTCACAAAGAGTCAGATCCGATAGATTCTGAAACTGGAAGCATTCAAGCAAATCTTGCTCAAATGCAAGCTATAATGTAAGATGTACCAATTAAGAAGAAATTAGAGAACTCACTGTTTTTGGCTTGCACACATTGATCATGCTTCATACAACAAGCATCAAGGCCATCACAAGGTCTTTCACCGGGGCATCCACTATACAAAAGTCCACAGTATTTGCCATATCTCAATAATGGAGGTACTGTCATTCCAAACTCCAAAGTGTTGTTATTGGCTCCCATGCCATAGTAAACAAATTAAACCTTAATCCAATCAGCTAAATCTCCAAACTAAGAAGAAAAATAGTCGTGTACCTGAGCAGAAACTTGACTCACATTGTCTACTGCACTCTTTGCTCTGCAGATGAATAATAAAAAAAGAGAGAATTAGGAAAGTACTAGCTGTATATGTCAGTTTAAGGCTTAATTAAATTGTTTGGAATTGGATGCTGTAAAAATGAAGCAAGAAGATTACCACAGAGACAGCTACTCCAGTGGTTTCAGCTCCTATGTTGAGGGCACAGCCAGGAGTGGTTAACAAGTTAAAGGAAAAAGTACAATAAAAGAGGAGAAGAACATAGTTGTTGAGTGAGGAGGTTGGAACCATGTTTTGAAGAATAAGGGGAAAAAGAGAGCTTACTTTTTAAGTTTGGGAAACTTGGTTTTGCTTAAAGGCTCTGATTTATAGGATGAAAAGGTGTGTTGGATTTGTGAACAAAGTTTTCAACACATGGCAGGTACAGTGACAGTCACAGCCACAGGCACAGCTGAGAGAGAAAGAGTGAAGGGTAGGTGATTTGTTTTGTAGTGTCTCGTGACTCTATTGTTTGCATTATATTAATTCATTATTTCTTAGCCGCTTTAGCTGCACAACAAACTTTAATGCATTCCCATTATGCAATTTTCACAGCATAGAAATGTCTCAGCATATTATGATATTGCAGAGAAAAGGCACTAACAAATTTAAAATCTTAAATTAGTGACAAGAAAACAAACCCTTATCCGGTGGAGGCTGCTTTCACTCTCTCTCTCTCTCTCAACTCGTGAACTAATTGCTTATTACTTCCTACCTATTTCTCCATTCAGGGCCAAACAACCATTACTATTACCATCATTTCAATACTCAAATAAATTTCTTTTCATATCTTTTAAATTCTATTTTACTTTATTCAAGGAAAAAATTCTACCTCACTTGAAAACTTTTAAAGAATATGTATTAGTTGAGATAGAGTCCATCACGTCCCCACAGTATTAGAAGTTGGACTGTTTCTTCCTGCACCTCCATATCTTCTTCTGCCACCCTCATACGCAACTTGAAAATATATTTTTATCCTTCTTGTGTCACTCCCATAGAATAGCTTCTGGATTATGTAATTCGGAAACGCATTTGAAAAAGACTTCCGGATTACATAATCCGGAAGCTAAAAAGACTTCTGGATTATGTAATCCGGAAAGTAATCATACATCTAAAAAAAGGCTTCCAGATTATGTAATCTAGAAGTTAATTGCAAATTTGGAAAATGACTTCTGGATTATGTAATCCGGAATATTAAAAAAGGGTATTTTTGGAAATACAGAAATTTATGGAGGTGAGAGAAGAAGATATGGAGATGTAGGAAGAAATAGTCTAGAAGTTGTCCAATAACATAAAATTAATGTATTAAGGTAAAATAAAGAGATACGTAATAAATAAAATAATATTATTTTAGTAAAGGTATATATTAAATATAATTTGTAAATGATTATAAACATTATAAATAAACATGATGATTATGCAAGAATAAAACACGTCATCAAAGAATTTTTTGTAAAATGACTAAATATGAAAAAGAAATTAAAAGAATAACAAATGACGAGTAACAATTTTTTAAAGTAATAAATAATAAATAGTATCTAAATCTTATTTTGTATAATGAATAACTATTAAAAACTAAACAATTTAGAGGGCACTATTCTTCTTTAAGACTAGGTTTGGAAAAAGTAAATTACTTTCAAATATACAAAATGTAAGAAACCCATAAGTGATTCTTTCTACCACATCCGATTTGGACACTCCACCAACTTTTCGTGCATTCTCATAATTGGTTTATATGTTCTACAAAATTCAAACATGCATGCAAGAGACAAGTTACCTAAAAGTATTTAAGGATGTGATGGCTATAAATATAATTAAAGTGTATTAACAGTATAAAATACTTTTACACTAATTTGTTATATATAATTAACAGCATAAACAGTTTTATTGTTGAAAGTTAAATTCATTCAGGATACACATCCTTACATGAGTCAGAAAGACAGAGAAAGAAAAGAAGAAATTCCTTTAGTCTTTCCAACAATCTTAGTTCATTTTCCTGCAATTTGGCCCTTATTGTCGTTTCCCAGACGAGATGTTTACATCATACACATATATGCATGATGCACCCAAAATACACATATATGTTTATTATCCACATATAACCAAGTTGAGCAAAAGACAAAAAGAATTAATATATTTTTTGGTAAGGAAAAAATGGGCTATTGGGGTTATGATACGATGAAAGTTACTTTTTACACTACTATCTTTTTTTTTTTTAATTAAAAATTCTATTCAAGTGTACAATTAATGAAAATACTGCCACCTCAACTTTATCATCCTTGATTACCCTTTTTTTCTCACCATTCCACTATTTGCATCAACCCATTTCAGAACAAGAAATAAAAGACTCTCTTTAATATTTGCAAGGTTCCATTATCAAAACATGTCAAGGAATGGATACTCGTCATTTTCTTTTTTCATGTTTTATATATATTTGAACAAAATAAATTAAATTTCAGATTTTTTTCCCGTAGAATTGCTCGAGTATCTATATAGGGAGAGTTGATACTTAATGGAGAAATTTGGATCTAATAAGTCTCAAATTATGAATAAAGAGAAAATTTCTAATTCAAAATCTTAAAAATTTAAGTTTAGATTTTTTCTAAAAATGGTAATGTGGGGCAGGTCATGCAATCAAAATTCCTAACCTAATATAAAAAATACTTGATGGATTAACTATTTTAATTCATTACTCTGTTTAGATTCGGTATGAATCAAGTACATGATATACAATAAGCACAATTCACATATTTTAAAATTTCATTTTAATCCCTAAAAATAACACACGACCAGGTCAACCAACCATAAATATCATTTCTCCTCTACATATAGCTGCTGCCTCCATAGTAAAGACAATTGTTGCATGGGTTCTTGAAAAAGCTAATCAAGATAATTCAATTGTTTTTTTTATTAATGGAATTTTATTAAGATATTTGTATCTATAATTTTTTTTAAAATATTTTTTCTTATACCGGATGACCCGTCAACTCTTATGGAAGGTGGGCCAACAAAATGAATTTACATTTCTTATGCGGGACAAGTTATGTACAAGACAGATCAATCTGTAACATCATTCTTAACTTTTTTCTTATATATTATATATTTACACTTAAATTTCTCACATTTTCACCTTCTAAAATTTTTTGTCTATGCAAGTTTCAAAAACATTGATTAGATTTAAATATGAAAAAGAATAAATAAATATGAACCATTTTAAATATGTAATTATGTGAAATTTTGAAATAATATATTTGTTTGGTTTTTGGTAGTTTGAACATCAATTGAAATGCATGGGAAAGATTACTAACTTAACATTGTAATTAATCTCATGAAGGCGACATGACAACCAATTCTATACAAAATAAGTTGAGCATAGACAAGTTGGATATGTTGCATCTCTAAACAAGATCGTGTGTTACCAATCTATTGAAAAAGGCCACTGAGTGGTAAATTGGGGTATTTATTAGGTTAATGTTGGTTACTGTGAAAATTCCTCTCATATTACTGTCAAATTAATTACAAAAAAGTAAAATAAATTATTATAATGAAATGGTTGAAAAGTTTATAGTCAAGGTCCATCTAATATAATAAACAATATATTAAAAAAACACTAAGTAGTATATGTGATATATTAAAAAGTTTTCAACATCTATTGAATGTCCAAACACAGGATCTCGTTTTGGACTTATATTATTTAGAGGTAAATAAATTCATCACTAATTGGTAAGAGGGGCGAAAATTTTGATTGTTTGGATATACGGATTTTGAAGAAAGTGTGAGATTATTAATTGAAAAAAAACACTTATTATATATTTTTAATTTTAGTGATGGATTTATTAATTCCTGATAATCTTATTTGTTATAGTGAGGAAACAATCATTGAAGGCACTGAGGTGAAATGGCCTTTGATGATTGAATCATTATCTATAATGAAGTCGTTGGCAAGGTGGATGACAGTGAAGGAGACAACACTACAAAATGCAATGGAGTCACTAGTGATTGAAAAAGAGACTCTAAGTAGAAAGATAACAAAAAATATCAATTATGCAGAGAGATGCTTAAAAAAGAGAGTAGAATCTCGTTGTTAAGATAAAGAAATTCTTATGTATATGTTCAGGAATAAGATCCATATGCTAATTGAAGACAACATAATAATTTTTCATGTTCTAGGGCTTTCCGATGGAACAAGTTCTAACTATATTTTACTATAGCCATACATGCAGTAGGTGCTTGAGGAAAAGTTAGTAGTGTTGATATGGTTGCAGAAAGGGTGGTGTTAGGAGAGGTGCCATGCCTTGCCACCTTTCATGTTGAATTTCTTGAGTCTCCCAAAGAACATGACCAAGATAAGGATGAACTTTCCACCATTGCTCCATCTTCCTGAAAATCCAACCCATGAATCTTTGCACATACCATCGTCTTTCAACTGTCTTCCGCAGCTGTATCCCATTGAGAACCCCACGTTCCCATAAGCACTGCACATGTTTCTCACAACATTTACTTAACACAGTTTGCATTGATTCAACATATTGCAGAAAGAGAGAAAAGAGGGTTCCTTGCCTGATGACTTCTAGGGTGATGTTAAGGACATTGAAGTTGAGGGGATCCTCTTTCAAGCTTTTTCTCTCGGTGATGCAAACCAGAATAATGAATATGGCCAAGTAAGAGAGTTGAGATAATACAACACACTCCACTGCACTTTTTCCGTTTCTCTTCACATCATTTTCCTCTTCTCTTACAGGTAAAAATGTAGTGTATGGAGGAAGGTACCTGTTACATCCATGGAATCATATTAAATAACTATCTCCACTGAAGTGTTTGGTTGAGTGCATCTTTAACAGGTATCATGTTCCTCGATATATAGTTATTACTTGATTCTCATACTCACGTTGCCAAATTAAATTCAACCAAGTTTCTTGGATCTCTTCACAAAGATATGTTATAATATATGCATGTGTTTGCAGTGAATGATATTTCAGAACTCCTTTTCTGAGCAATCAAATCAATACACATATATTCCACTTCCATTTGTAAGTGGGTGTGGTAGTACAGAATATATGCAAACACACTCATTGAAAAAAAATGGAATATTTCGTCAAAGAAGCATTGGAATGTTCATTTGACAAAAGGAAAGCACAAGGATATGAGAGACCACCATCAAAACTCAAACCTTCAGGAAATGCACTATAAACTACTACAACAAACAACTGCAAAAAAAAAAATATAAGTATTGTTTTCAACCTAATTTATTTTTACATTATTAACTAATTAAAATTAATTTAAATAAGATTTCTTAAAAATAACTATTATAAAACATTAAATTTTTATTATATAACAATTCTAAATTCAAAATATATAAAAAACATTTGCTCTCTAATTATATTTCAATTAAATTTTATAGTAATATAATATCCAAGATATTATATTCTTTAGTTCCATTGCAGGCCTTGCAAATACCTTGGTGGAAATTCTAGCTGGTGATCACAAAATTTTGTTGCACGTCCTATCATGCAAAATAATTTATGTCAACTATAGGAAGTGCTAAATGCTTTACAAATATCAATTCATGTATACTTAGGATACGATAATAAAATATTTTTATTAAAAAACGAGTGTATATATATAAAATATGCGACACCGAACACAATGATTTAATAAAAGGAAACATATTATTTGATACACTTTTTTATCTAAATCCATTTTATTATATTACAATAATAAAAAATATTATAATGAAATAATAATTTATAAAGTTGAAATTTGAATATTATGATGATTTTTAATAAAATAGTGAGATTTGTCGCAAAAATGTAACATCTTGTGTTGCTAGTAATTTCTGAAATAAGCTTCCAATTGTAGCATTCTCTGTTGTTTCTTTTCTAAATTCTTTAATTAAAAAATAATATCTTTGAGCGACAGTGTTTTTCAAACTATTTTTTAAATAGTTTTTTTAGTCGGAGAGACGGAATAAAAATATACCAGAGATGACTTATTTTTTAATCTTAATTACATTAAATTAATTTTAAAAATTAAAATAATTACTTAGTATATTAAATAAATTAAAATTTTATTAATATTTAAAATAATTTTTATCATTAAAAATTTATAAAATAGTTTTTATATTGATATTTAATTATTAATTACTAAAATTTTAGGTATTAATTATTTAATATTTTCAATTGTTTTTTTAAGAGTAATTTTGAATTAAAATAATAATATCTAAAATCTTATAGTGAATTTAAATACCAATTTAAAAATTATTTTATACATTTTTATTGATAACAAAATTATTTTATATATTAATAATATTTTAGTATCTATTATCTGGGCATTATATTAACTGATTTGTTAATCTCTTAAATTTTGATTTGTAGTTCGTGATTTTATTTGCAGGAGAGATGAGATTAGTGACTTACATCATGACAATGAAGAGCACCAATATGGCTGAAGAGAGTGAAGAGAGATCGAAGACAGATTCACCACTGTGTCTGGCATTTGTAACTTGGAACAACGACCCCACCACTTTCTCATAAACACTCAAACCCTCCATAGTTTTGGTGTTCCACTCCAAGGAGCAAAACATCACAAACTGTATTACATTCAAACACAAAACAGTAGCAACCAGGAGGCAGCAGTGAAGAGCAGATAGCATATGATCATAGCCAATGTCTTTGAAATTCTTCAGCAGGTGCGAGAATTCCTCTCTTCCGCTAACCTTTCTTAGACCCATTATCACAAGCCTCAAACATGGTGGATAAAGGGTGTTACCTAGAAGTATATGTGGGAGTATAAGGAGGAGAAGCCCCGAATTGTTCTTGAAAACCATCATGTTCTCGTTGGTGGGGACAAAACCACAACTGGCAAAAGTGGAAACTATGGTAAACAAAGAAAATGTTGCAATCTTAATGTCTTTGTTTTTCAGTACTTGTGTTGCACTTGGTACCAAGGTCATGTACAAAGACACCAAACTGAAGCCAACAAATTGAACCACCAAAAGGTAACCTAAAACTATAAAAGTCAGATAAGTAAAACAGCTATACTTAAGTCTATCACTGTCCTTAAAGGGAACCATGGTGCCCTTTGGAACGTTAATGTCACTAGGCTTGTGGTTTTTAGATTCTGAGTGAGAAATAGAGATTAAACCAAGCTCAACATGGTTGGCATGAATTGAGGGCTTCTCTGTGGATGAAAAAGGATTGGTCCTAACTCTGTTTTTAACACTCTGAGTGAATTTATACCTAGCAAATAGAAGGTCAAGCATGGAAGTGAAAACTTCCCCGCCAACAAACATGAGAAAGGTGAGGAGAATGAGTTGAGAATTGGAGAAAACCTCCATTTCAACTGCCACCATGCTAGAAACAGTGGAAGCAGACACAGAGGTGTAAAAGAGGTCAAAGTCCTTTGGTGTAAGAGTGGTTCTTGGGTTTGAGAGCTTGAGACCAAGGTAACCAAGCAGAGAAAGTATCCCGAAATAACACAGTTGAATAAAGAAGGGGTGGACATTGAAGGCTAGAAAGAGAAGCAAGAATCTGAGTTCTTTTTTGGTGAAGTTGACAAAGTTGGTGATCATCATTGTATTTAATTGAAGAAGTAGGAGCAAGAAGGATTTTGGTGTGGATTTGCCTTCAATGGAAGCTATTTATAGCAACCAAGCATCTCTTCATGTGGCTCTCGTTGCCACACTGTAACCATGTAATAGGTTGCGCAAACAACAACCACAAACATGCATCAATATTCATTAAAATATATATATATATATACATAGCTAACTATACGAATTTAACTAAAGATATAAGTTAAAAAAATATAAATATTAAAAAATATTAAAAATTTCTAGAACAATATTTACATATTCTTTTTTTTATCACGAAAAGAATGCTAAATATTGACGAAGGTGTTATATTACTTTACTGTTCAAATAATAATTAATAATTAATTGTGAAAATTGGACATTAAATGTACTTTTTTTTACTTGTCATATTATCCGTTGGTAACTACTATATTTCTAACTTTTTTTATTTCAATGTGCTTTAATAAAACTTAGACTTTCAAAATTTGTTTCCTTGTAATAAGAAATGACCAAGTTTTCCACTTTTTAAACGTGTTAAAAGGTTATTTATTAAAATTTCAACTATATTTAGGTCCCTTATGACCGACCATGTACAGCTGGTGTTTTTGTAAGAACATTAGAATACTCTCCTAATATTCTTATTTAATATATTTTTTATTACTCATAAAAAAAATTGTGTTTGAGTCTCTATCATTAAAACATAAAAATAATTTTATCACAGTTTAAATTACTTATTATAAATAACAAATATAGTTAAGTTTTGATGGTAAAAAATAAATATTTTAATTGCAATACACTGATTAAAATATAAGTATGTACTTATGTGTATTTATATAATAATCCCTTAATTCTATCTCAATAATATTAGATTTTGACTTTTGACAATCCAACATTAATGTGAGAAGATGGTTATGGTATGGATGGTAATTAGTGGCGACTGGGCATGACTTTCCTTTGCTAAACTATTTTATTTTATTTTATATATTTATAAATTATTAAAATAAAAACTTTATAATTTAAATAATTGCTATTTGTATATTATATTGTTTGAAGAATATACAATATTACCGTAATTTAAACTATCTTTATTTTTTTGTGGGTTTATATAAAACAAAACACCTTTATAGAAAGGATAACATAGAATAACTCCTCATATTGCATTGTGCATTATAGACACTATCTACAAACATTTCCAACAATGTTTTTTTTTTAAAATCTAAATCTATTGTAAATATGTGTGGTGGCTGCTGTCATATTTTATATATATTCTTCTTTATCCCACCTTCCATCTTTCCACTTTGAGTAGCTCTACTTTTTATAATTTATTTTATATCTAAAGTTTTCCTTCATTAATATAGCTTTGTAAATAGAAAAACTATATAGAAGTTTTCATAAAGTAAGTTATCGAAAATTTCAAGTCAAATTTTCAAAAAATATAACATCAAATTTGATGAGTACCAAACTTGTTCCTTAAAAGAATGATAACATGATATTGAATAATTTTTCTTAAACAAGGTCTTTGAAATTTCTTTTATTGAGCGTTTAAGTTTTTTATTAGTGAGACTTTAAAAAAAATATCAATAGCTAAATGGCATGCTACTATGCTCTTCTAATTATATAACATTTAAGTATTGGTGTAGATTTATTTCTATTAAAAGTCTCAGTAGAAACTTAGATATTAAATTGAAAAAATTTCAAAGATGTATATTGATATGAAAAATTATTTAGAGAAACCATCTAATGTTTCAATTATATATTTACATCAAGAAAAGATTAAAAAAAAGATGTATCTCATAACATAAATTCTTGTGTATAGGCTCTGGAATAAGATCCATATATTTGTAGTCTAGTAATAAATATTGGAGGAGATGATAATTGAAGACACCATAAGAATTTTTCATGTTCTAGGGCTTTCCGATGAAACAAGTTCTAACTATACTTTACTATGGCCATACATGCAGTGTAGGTGCTTGAGGAAAAGTTAGTAGTGTTGATATGGTTGCAGAAAGATTGGTGTTAGGAGAGGTGCCATGCCTTGCCACCTTTCATGTTGAATTTCTTGAGCCTCCCAAAGAACATGACCAAGATAAGGATGAACTTTCCACCATTGCTCCATCTACCTGAAAATCCAACCCATGAATCTTTGCACATACCATCGTCTTTCAACTGTCTTCCGCAGCTGTATCCCATTGAGAACCCCACGTTCCCATAAGCACTGCACATGTTTCTCACAACATTTACTTAACACAGTTTGCATTGATTCAACATATTGCAGAAAGAGAGAAAAGAGAGGGTTCCTTGCCTGATGACTTCTAGGGTGATGTTGAGGACATTGAAGTTGAGGGGATCCTCTTTCAAGCTTTTTCTCTCAGTGATGCAAACCAGAATAATGAATATGGCCAAGTAAGAGAGTTGAGATAATACAACACACTCCACTGGGATTTTTCTGTTTTTCTTCACATCATTTTCCTCTTCTCTTACAGGTAAAAATGTAGTGTATGGTGGAAGGTACCTGTTACAATCATATCAGACAACTCTCCCCACTGAACTGTTTGGTTGAATGCATCTTTAACAGGTGTCATGTTCGTCTTAATATTATTATTAAAAATCCTGACTCTCTATACCAGGAATAAAAATGGTTAACAGTACTTAACATGCCACTACACAACAACTGTGAGAGATGAACTAGGGTATATAAAGTATTAGCATACAACTCAAAGAAATAGAAACACACAGATTAAAAAAAATTACACTATAAATGTATAACCTATTTTTCTTCTTAATTTGGTATATTATTTTTACACTCTTCCTTTTATGTTAAAGAAAAGAAAAGAGAAAAAATTTAATGGTGTCAAAATGTGTATAATTTTATGTTAAAAAATACCAATAGAAGACCCATTTGTTACAGATTTTGATAAAAGAAATAACTTTTTAAAGTAAATAGTTTGAAAAGGTTTTATTTGGCCTTGAAAATAATATTTGGGCTTGATGATCCTAGTAGAGATATTAGTGACTTACATCATCACAATGAACAGTACTAATATGGCTGAAGAGATGGAGGAGAGATCAAAAACAGATTCACCAGCGTGTCTGGCGTTTATTACTTGAAATAATGACGCTATCACTTTCTCATACAAATTCATACCCTCCATGATGTCGGAGTTCCATTCCACGGACCAAAACATCACAAACTGTATAACATTCAAACCAAACACCGTACAAACTAGAAGGCAACAACGAGAAACAGAAAACAAATGTCTATAGCCCAAGTTTTTGGAATTCTTTAGCAAGTGTGAGAATTCCTCTTTTCTGGTAACTTTTTCCAAAACCATTAGCACAAGTGTGAGACACGGTGGATACAGGGTGTTACCTAGAAACACATGTGGTAGGATAAGGAGGAGAAGCCCCGAATTGTTCTTGAAAACCATCATGTTCTCGTTGGTGGGGACAAAACCACAACTAGCAAAAGTGGAAACGATGGTAAACAAAGAAAATGTTCCAATTTTAATGCCTTTATTTTTCAGTACTTGTCTTGCACTCGCTACCACAGTCATATAGAAAGACACCAAACTAAAGCCAATCAATTGAACCATCACAACATAACCTAACACCACGTAAGTCAGATAACGAAGACAGTTATACTTAAGTCTAACGCATGCAACATTATCAGAAGGTGTGTGGTTTTCTGATTTTGAGTGAGGAATAGAAACTAAACCAAGCTCAATTTGAGTGGCATTGGTTGGGGACTGGTGTGAGGGTGAAAAGGGATTGATGGTAAGTAATTTGTTTTGGGTGAGTTTATTCCTAGCAAGTAGAAGGTCGAGCATGGAAGTGAAAACTTCCCCGCCAAGAAACATGAGAAGGGTGAGGAGAATTAGTTGAGAATTGGAGAAAAGCTCCATTTCCAGGGCCACCATGCTAGAAGTCGTGGAAGCAGAAACTGAGGTGTAGAAGAGGTCAAAGTGATTAGGCCTAAAAGGGGTCCTTGGCTTTGAAAGCTTGAGACCCAGGAAACCTACCACAGAAAGGATGAGGAAATAGCAAAGTTGAAAAAGGAAAGGGTGGAAATGGAAGGCAAAAAATGGAGGCAAGAATCGAAGGGTGCGTGGGAAAAAAGTAGAAAAAAAGAATAGTGTTTTGTTCATGATTGTATTATATTGAAAGTACAACAAGTACGCCCTAGCTAGCTTAGTTTGGTGTGGATAATTATCCTTCAAAATGGAAGCCATTATATAGGAACAGAATTCAGAGGATTGTGCAAAAGAAGAGAAAGAAAATGCTTAATCATTCATCTTCAGTAATGTTTTAAAAACAACCCAACGTCATATTTATACAAAAAGGAGTGGGTGGCGCCGCTACTTACATATAAAAAACAACACTGATTCATCTTATTAAAATCACTGTTTATTGACTTCAACCAATCATCACTCCCTAAAAAACACCTTACTACAAGTGTTGAAATGTTAACATTTATACAAACGTAAGACATACGTACAGATTATTATTGTTATAATTTTTACAGAATCCAAGTATATATAATTGGTTATTAGTACAAAAGGCTACCCAACATGCCTGTTCCAGCAGCCAAAAAAACAGGTCAGATAAACCCATATGAATCTACTAAACACCCTGAGAAAGACCTTACTTAACCATATAAGGTCATACACAAATAAGGTGTGTAAAAAATGGTGCATCTAGGCAAACCAAATAACAACAAATGATAATAACAACATATTACTTCATGCAGACTCACTCTCCCTCTGTTATCTTGAGAATTTTTAATAAGTCATTCTCCACTTTTCCCCTTTTGTTCTAGAAAAATTGTGACAGATGCCAAAAAATGAGTTCCATAAGATTCCAAAACTTCATAGCAGTATATTTGGAACAGACAAAACAATGTCTTTCAAATAGGAGTGAATTCATAACCTATTAAGTTGATGATTGCGGTGAAGTAGCAGGCAAACTCTAAAAGAAACCTATTTTTACATATTTTCTTGTATTTTGTTTCCAAGTAAACTTATACTATCTAGGTTAAGTGTATTTTGGTACCACTCGTTCCTATATAGATACCACAAATGGATAGATTATTGTGATAATACAAAATTCAAAACATTAATATTTTTATTTGTTTTATTAGCAAAAGAGAATTATATAAATAGAGAAAGAAAGAAGCATATGGGTCCACCAATATACAAATTAAAACACATGAATAGTACCAAAGATGATTATTGAGTATAAATACTTAATAACTATCACTATCCCTTAAAAATGGTATGATTATAAATACTAGCGTATAAATATTATTAAGTACCTCGTACCCATGAAGAGTAATGATATGATCATAAACAACCAGCTGGCGTATTTATATGAAATATGACTAAAACTGTTTAATTATATATAAGTTAATTAGACCAAAGTATAGTTAAAAATCCAAGCGATAGAATCGGAGCAATAATTAGTCATTTACAAATCAAAATGTCTTCATTCAAGTTTACGTAATACGACTTTATTCATTATTGATTTATAAAAACACTTTTTTAACCTAAAATAATGTCCTTTGTTTAATCTAAGTAGTCGTTCCTTTTCAATTATTAACGTTTCAATATTTTTTATTTCAAAATTATTGATGTACTATAGTATAAATTTCAAGTCTCATTGATTTTATTTTATTTTTTCAAATATATCACTATTTGATGACAATATTGTTATTAAAACCATATCAAATAGCCAATTATTAAAATCATGTCAAATGAGTAAATTTGATCTTTATGGGAATTGTTGTAGCTTACATGAAAAAAAAAAACGTCGTTGACAAAAAAATAGACGAACAAATTATATTCCAACATTTTATTAATTAAGTGTACTTTTAACTAAACATAACATTATTAAACATTTCTTAGTTTATATGCTTTAGTCTTAAACATTAATAGATTTAGAACGGATAAAGTGACTTCATTCGCTGACTGACAAAACATCAACTACTATTTTAATTTACCACTAAGTAGGTTTTTTTTCCCACAATTAATTTTCTAAAAGATAATTTATCCATATGTGAATTTATGAAATATATGAACATCTTTCTATTAACCTTGGAACCTTTATTTGTGGCCTCACTTAATTAATCATACCAATCTTACTCATTAAATCATTAAGATTATTTATAATAAAATATTTGGTATTGGTAGCTTTTGTTGATTGGTTTCCCAACTATTAAATCTAAAAATTAAGGGAACTTCTATAAGATTTTTTTATAATATTGATTTATTAAGGACTGATCAGATTATATCTATGTAAATTTTACAAAAATGTTATACCATCAATAACTTTACTTTTAAAAAAAATACTTTTCTATCTAATGTTAACTTATAATTTTATATCATAATCATTTTTGTCAAATTTTATTAAAATTAATCAAATAACAAAGTGATTAAATAATGTATATTATGTTTTATATTGATTTTGGTCCATATACATGTAGTATTAAATACTTTTATATTAAAATAACTTTTTTACATATCATATACATTGAAAGAACTTCATGATCCACTATTGAATGGTATGACATTTGGCAAACATTACATTAGTGTAATTTGATATTTCCTCATGCAAACTTTATAGACTCTTGATTTTTAGATATGCAAAATTTGATATTTTTAGATTAACCAAAAATTGAACACTTATCAAAGATGGGGAAATTGAACGTCTTAAAGCAGGTTAATTGTGTTGTTCATTAGTCATTGCTGAAGTATCTCTTGTGTTCTTCGGGTTTCTTGGTATATTGTCTTATTGGTGATATTAATCATTTTAATTCGTGACTTTGATAAGAGGTTTATGCTACACGCGAGAAAAATGGTGTCTCTATTCCAAAGGAAAGATTCATATTATTGTAATCCAACTATCAACATTGTTACTTCTACGGTGTGTAAAAAAGAAATTCAATCACATGGTTGCTGAAGCTTTCTAAGTTGTTTAAATTAGCAATAACGAAACTGATAAAAAATTACTGGTAATTTAATATATAAATAAATTGAAAGTTAACTTACAATGCAGTATGAGTTTAAATGCAGTAAGTAATATTGGAAATGTAAATATAAAGAATGAATTGAGGAATAACAAAGACTTTAATAGTATTTATGGACTTGGCAGAGATCAAAGAGAACCAACCTGGAAAGGAGAACAATTGCCAATGATGATTTACACAAATCCAAAACAAAGAGTGAATGCTACCACTATCTGAATGATTCCAATTGCGTAACAACATAAAAGAGGTCAAAAAATTGGCCTTATAATTTTCAAAACACTTTTCCCAGTATATCATTGAATTCGACGTTTATTTTAAAATTAGGGTTTTATTTTAAAATTGGGGAAACCGACCAAGATGATATCTTTATTTCCCAATCAGAAATGTTTTTTTTGTTCAACTTAAACCAGTTTTGCCTTCAATAAAATTGGTAACAAGATTCAAAGGCATTTTAGACAACACTTTTACCCAAAAATACCAAAGAAGTGTTAAATAACCAAATCAATAAAACAGAGTCAGAATACAACATTAAACTGCATCTACCTCAATCTCTAATTTCTTTCCCAACTTTGACATCCTCACCACTAAATATACGTGCTTTCACAGTTTCACCTCAAAAGATTTTTTTTTTATCTAACTTATCGAGTTCTATTAGTTTTTGAAGAGAGGTTGGGCTAAAGAATATGTTGCATATAAAAAAGTTTTTATAAGACACTTATATAATATTGTCCCAGTGTCAATTTTCATGAAGACAAATAAAAGGACCATGACTTGTTTATGCAGACAACAAATATAGAACCCTTATTCCGGTCAGTTTATCTCACAAATTAACCAAATACTCTTATCACATATGTAACTTTTATCACTAATTTGAGGTATATTCAGGATACTATTAATTTTAAAGCATGGCAACATAACACAAATTTGAAATGAAAACAGCCAATGGAGAGGTTTTATAAGCCTTTGGCAATTAAGAAGAAAACACATGTGTAGCCTGGTATCAAGGTCTAACTTTTATCACTCCGAATTATTACAAAACCAACCTCCACAGTCTCACATGAACTTCCTGTACGGCCTACCATTATCTTCATCTTGCATATGCTGTAACAATAACAATTGAAATTTACACTAAATCATATGGTTAACTGCAAAAAAAGCATTCAGATGTACACCCAAAAAGCAGGTTAAAAAATAAAAGTGAAAAGAAAATTTAAGAATAGCACGCCATTCATGGTCACGCGTCCTACGGTTGAAAGAAGATTACAACTGAAACATGGAACAGAGTCAAAACAACTTGAACACAAAAATAACATTTGATATGATGAGTGGTGTGAAGGCAAAAGATTTCAAGTTAGCTCCACTGAGACAATATTTGTAAACAGTTTAGTTACCGCCCATGATCCATCTCGATTTTCTCAAAAATTTAAATAATGTAACCAATTAAATTAAGCGCACAAAACTGGTGTTTAAGAAGGTTGGTTAGACAGAAGTGATTGAGGATGGTTAAGACACAGGAGAGCTTAAACTCTGAAAATAAAAGGATGATATTCCTAAAGCCCTAATTGTGAAGAGGAAGTAAGTAGATGAATTGGAAATTGGTAGGGGCAGTGTCCTCTGTGCACACAAATACATACATACATACATTGAAATTGAAATTGAAATTGAAATTGAAAGAGAAAGATGTTAAATATGGATAAGATAGGGGATAGGGGACTGACGAATTCACGGACAATGCCCTTGTAAACAAGGACGGGAATGGCGATGCCGAAGATGCCAACAAGGGCGAGGTTGCGGCGAGTCCAACGGAAATTGAACTCCAGATTCTCTCTGGCAGTGCCCCACTCCTCTATGAATTTGTTCTTCTTTGCTTCCATTCCTCCTCCCATCTTTCTCTCTCTTCTTTCTCTCTCTTCTTTCTCTCTCTTCTTCCTATTCAGATCCAATCGCTCCTTCTCTTCTTCCTCCTTCCCTTCTCCCCTCTCCCTCACTTACCACTCTTTACATCCATGGGCCTAGGCCCACTCCCTTCTTCATTTATCTCATGCTCAAAATCTCCAATCTGGGCTCCATTTAAGAATGATTTTTGGGCAATTTCTTCCTACACCTCTATATGTTGGAAATGTTTAAGTATACTACAATTTATAATATATTTTTAAATTATTTAATCTGAAATACAATTTTATGTTTAGATTGCATAATATATAATAAATCTTATCTTTAATGTAAAGTTAATCATAACATGTTTTAGTTATTATTATAATATAAAGATTAAGTGGTAGAAGTTATGAAGGAAAATGAAATGTAATGGATTTAATAGATTTTAAGGAAGAGTGGTTGATTCATTGTTTCTTTCTTGCTGTTTCCGCACGTCAAACAACCTTTTCCTCCTCCTCTTCCTCCTCCTCCTCCTCCTGCGCCTTTGTCTTTCTTCCAAATTCTATGTATGTTTTTTCTTGTTCCTTCTCCTGTGGAACTTCAAATCGGAAGCTTCTTCAATCAACGCACCACAAAATCTTTTTCTTTTCCTTTATCTTCCTTGCCTCGTCTTTTTATTTAACGTTTTGACTTTCCTTCGCAGAGCTACCTGTGGAAACATCTTCATCTTCTTCCGTCTCTCACTCCCTACCAACCACCCAAGCTCCTCTGTTCTTCCTCCCCTTCCCTTCAGGTTCGCCTTTCAACATTTCCATTTCCATCATTTTCTCTTTAATTTCAAATTCTACCTACCTCTGTTTCTTACTTTTCTTCACATCTATTTCCTCAGTTCTTGTATGTTGCAAACAAATACAGACCCCCATTAGTAATTCTTCTGTTCTAATTGCATATTATGCGTCTTTCAACCTCCGTGATTTAATTGCAAATAGTATGTCTTCTGTTCTACCGCACGCGAAGCTCCCTTAGTTGTGTTTAGTTCCTTTGGTTTATAGCCAAGTCAAAAAAAAAAAAAATTAGCTTTGTGGGTTACATGGGATGAGACAATAGCCTCGAGTATCTGTCCCCCACTGAGTTTTCAAATCAGTATTGGGGTTAAAGGGTTAAACTTTAACCAAAGTAGATCTTATTAGTTGTTCCCTCATGTCCATTATGGGATTCATGGGGTTCACTTTTAATTTTGTTAGATGTTTTCTCCCCTTACACTTTTGAGCCATGTATGAATCAAATTAAAAACAAAAATGTTAATACCAAACCTTTGCTGTTAATCATTGTTTATGAGATTGTAAGGACGTTTACCTCTCTCTTCAAATGAAACCAGCATACTGAAAGGATCAAAATATACATTCCAAAACAGAACTTAAATTTTGGCTAATTGAGAGATTCTAACTACACATTCTCTCACACACTCTTTATGCACTGCTATAGCGCCACACTTCACTGTAGTGGTTATAGTGGCCGCAATAGCAGCCGATGGTGTCCAAAATCCTGAGAATACCATCCAATATTAATGTCAGGAGGGCATTGTCTGACATAATTTTGGGTAAAATGGTTTTCAGCTGGTATAAATCCTTTCAAATTTTCTTGCCTCACGTGTATCCTATCCTACCTTGAAGCCAATACACGATCCTATGTGATCCTCCGGTTACCATTGATTTGTGTGTCTCTCTGGCAATCTGTATAGCAGCTTTTTTTACTTCTCTCTTGTTCTCATTTTCAGGTTTTCTCTTGTAATCTTGTCCTCTTGTTCTTATAAATCCGTGTTTTTTTTTGTCTGTTTGTGTTTCTATTTTCTCGTCTTCACTTTGTTCAATAAGTCTATGACTCTCAGGTCTCATTTTTGTCCTCTATATCTCTTTGGTTGGACATGATATCGTTTATTACAATTTACTTGTACGTTAACATAAGACCTGAGACCTATAACTTTTTATTGTTAATTATGTACATTTCTCAATATACGAATCTTTATCTGTTTAGTGTTAATTATGTAAACTATATAACTAGTTTCAAAACAGTGGTCAACCGCACTATCTATGCACTGTAGCATTTTTAGAGTCAGCCACTACCCGGGATTGATAACTATGCTATTAAGAAAGAATTGAAAAAAGTGTGTCAAAGAACGTATTGCAACCATAGCTTTATGTTTTTTTTACATGGAATTTTGTCTGACATTAGGTTAGCCCTTAGATTGTTTTAAATTTCCCTCCCTGTTTGCATAGCCATATTGGGCTTCCTAACCCCTTAATGCATTCATCCTCCTTCTAATAGGACCCTGGATGTTAAGCTAGTGTAATGAAGGTATACAGTATAAAATGCATAGCTCTTTAGGGGGATTAATGTAACAGTCCAATAAATATGACAATGAGAAGTCCCTTCCAGTATTGGATATATTCAATAATGGTTTTCTGTGTGATTAAGAATTTCATAAAGCTTATTCTGTAACAACATTAAGATTATTCTGTATTGTTATTTGCTTCATTAGTTATTTAAATATATGTTCTAGGAAAATCAGATGCATCGTGGTAATTTTTCCCTTACACCCAAGAATGAAGTCAAGGACTTGGCAGGTTCAAGTTTTCACAGTTACAAGCAAAGCAGTCTTCTGGATCCCATAGACGTTTCTTCATCTTCGGATGATGAAAAGGACCTTTCTATTGATGATGTGTCTAATCAATTAGTCCTTTATGATCCTGTGGCAAATGGAAACGATGCAATTGAACTTGCTCCTGATCCTCTCCAGTGTGAACCTCCAATGCTTACAAGAAAACCTTCACATTCAGTTCCTAGAATTTTGCCTTCAGTTGGTGCTTTCACTGTTCAATGTGCATTCTGCTTTAAATGGAGGTTGGTTCCAACAAAGGAAAAATATGAAGAAATCCGTGAACATATCCTTGAACAGCCTTTTGTTTGTGAAAAAGCTCGTGAGTGGCGATCAGATGTATCTTGTGATGATCCAGAGGATATTTCTCAGGATGGCAGCAGGATCTGGGCTATTGATAAGCCAAATATTGCACAGCCACCGGCTGGATGGGAGCGACTGCTAAGGATTAGAGCTGAAGGAAGCTCCAAATTTGCAGATATGTATGCTTCCGTTATAGACCCTTTACTTTGACTGGTTATTGGAATAGAAAGAAACACCCTGGTGGAATGATGCAATACTTGTTCTTTTGGGTTAGGAAATATCCTTTAATGTAAACTTTAACTTGTTATTGTAATATTTTAACATTTCAGATATTATGTCGCACCATCAGGCAAGAGATTACGCTCAATGATAGAGATACAGAAGTATGTTCTTGTTGCTTTTGTTTTACTGTATTTGCAATGTTCCTTGAAAATTACCTTGCCTTTTCTGAATTATAATTATTATTATTAACATTTCCATTTTTCTTAAAATTTTCTCATGGCGCCTCTGTATTTTTAGGTTCTTGTCAGAACATCCCGAGTATGCAAGAGATGGGGTTACGCTTTCACAGTTCTCATTTCAAATACCAAGGCCATTACAAGAAAACTATGTGAAGAAGCGCCCCGCTAGACTTACCTCTTCATATGAAGTCGCTGGACCTGTTGAACATGAGCAAGGTACATACAATTTATAATAAATTATGTGTAGGAAATTTCAAATGTGAGGTTTTAAACATGATGTACCAAAATTTATATGGATAAAAAAATTAAAGTAGAAAATGTGTAATTTATTTTTCAATTTATCTTTATGGCCTCACGCGAGGAAGTATTCTATTTTATGGTTTATATTTTATTCCAATGGATATGAAAGACATGAACTTCTCGAATGTAGCAAAAAAAAACTGTCAATCTAGCAACCCTTTTATGAATGAAACATGTGAATACTAAGGATTTTAATGCATTGTTATAATGGTGAGATGTATGATGCAGTGAGTCCTCTAGCATGGATAGACCCAGAAGGCCATGCTGATTTTCATGCTGGAAGACTGAGGCTTCCTGCTCCTTTCACGGGATCCCATGATCTTGACCCTATCAGTATCAATCGTCCTGCAAAGAGGCAAGCAACTCAGAGCTCCTTTCATAAAGAGGACCTGTAGTTAGAAGCTTGTCTTCTCGGTGGTTAAATCAGAAGGACCCTCATGAAATCTCAATATTTCTTTGGATACAGCATTCAAGGTGTAATATGAGCTTGCCAAATCATGTGGATAACAGTCCAGAGAAGGACCACTTGTCCTAGCGATTCAAGTCTCCTAGAATTAGTTGCTGAGGAGATCAAGATCTTGGCATATTCATTGTAAAATTGTATTTTGTATGTGGAATTTTCTTCTAGTGTGGGAGGACTTTTATTCACACGAAAACGGGTGCCTGCCCTTGTAGAAATTTAAGACTTGAGTAACATTCTGATGTGAAAATACGGCGATTCAGCAAGAGGGTTATTTGTTAGTAATAGTAAGTTGATGGTGTTTGTTCGTCATTTAAGCTTCTTTTATGATTTTTTCTTCACGCCTATTGTTTGATTGAGATCTTAAGCAATAAGGGAAAAAATTTATCTTTTATAATGATGGTGCACTTGTTGTCGTGAAAAAGGATAGCAATAATAACGATGATAATAATGACATGGGCACATGATGATGATCATTTTGAGGACCAGTCATGAAAGCTTAGGCGAACATGCGTTCTGTAGTGAGTCTTATGTGGGCAAAAAAAGGGTATGTCATGATTTTGACACGAAGCTTAGAAATTTAAGTCCCTTGGCAGTTTGTGGCCCTGTCATGATGGTTTCAATTGGTATTTGCAACATGATACTCTGTGGAGTGAACAGGTAGAGACTTGGGAGAGGCACCCAAAAGCTGGTCGATCCAAGGCTCGTTAACGTTGGGATTGAAATTGGGGTGGGTGCTTTCAGAAGTTTTAATACACATGTGGATGCATTGAAGGCCAAAACAAGCACTTGGAGTTGGTGAGGGCCAGTGAATTAAATGACGAGGGTATGAATCTTGTGTCAGCCATGTGTGAAACAACTCCACACTTGTAGTACGCACCAATTCACAAATGAGTAATTTTTGGCTTTACATTATCAAATGAATTTGTCAAGCAAGGGTTACCCTAGGCCAAACATTGCTCTATTTTTAAAATAACCTTTACAGAAGAACACAAACCTTAACTCAGTTAAAAGAGTTATATGTAAAATGCCCAACATGCTACAAATCACATATTTATTTTATTTAATGTCCTTTCACGTTGAGATTATACAAATGTTTGGCACAAGAGATGCCACTCTAGACCTTCTTCTACTTGATAACTTCAACAACAAGACGAGTAAGACCAAGAAGTAGTTGAATTGAGCCAAAAGAAGAAATTTTTCTCTTCATTGTTTCTTTTCTTTTCACTCCTGTGAAACACAACTGCATTTCAAAAATTGAGATGTGACAATAAATTTGATTGGGAAAGGTGGAAGCTATGCGTGTGCATGACATGGAAACAATTTAATTGGGCCAGCATTGGAGAATGAGAAGAAAAGGTTGTGGAGGAGTAGAAGTGCAACAAGGCCCAAAAAAATGTTGAGTAGATAAGTAGAGTAGTTGGTTTACATTTAGTGGTCACGGATGGTAGATGCAATGATGAGGAACTTGAGCATATGTTATTGAGCAAACCTTATTTTGGGGTCACTTTCGGCTTCAATTATTGGAAATTTGGAAGAGTCAAGTGTTGTATCTTTGTGGTTGGTTGTGAGATATGATATGATGAATCTCAACAAATTCCATTGTCACACTCTTAACACACACCATGTGCTCTCTATTAAATGCCCTTTCCCTCTTATCTCCTCCCACTCCATATGCCTTCCTTGCTACCTGCACCTACTGCTTAAATTGGTTTTAACTAGTTATACAATTCAAAAAAATTATTTTATTTTTCAATAAATACATGTGAGTTTGTGGCCGAGCGCGTTAATGTGGTGGAAGATTATTGATATTTGGAGTTTATTAGTCTTATTGGCTTATGTTTGAGGTTGGAGGTTGTGAGGTCATAGGTCGAACCTGTTAATAGGGCAAAACAATCTTAATACTGATATGTGAAATTAATGAAAAAGATCTCATTTAATTCTAAAAAAGAATGAATGGTGTTGTTAATTACGATAATTGGGTGAATACACGAGAGAGTTATTATTAAATAAAACTGAAAACAATACTAGATATAGGAAGGAGAAGAAGACCTAGTGTAAGAGGGAAGGAAAATCTATCATGAAAAAAAGAATAACTCAACTATAGATCACTTTTTCTGACTAAACTAAATGTTTTAGTTGAAAGATATTCATCATGACTAGAACAATACCTTTATTAAAAATATTATTATCAAAAAAGGTTTATAATTGAAAATGGGAGCGGTGAAGCCTTTTCCCTCCCCCAAAAGTTGATTAAAAATAAAGAATGGTACGTAAATGTTGTTATGATTTAATAAGATGTTGATGTTTTTGTTGAAAAAAAGATGAAGAAAATTGAATGATGGAAAAGTGAAGGTGAGAGTGATAAATGAGAGGAAAAAGAAAATTTGGAAAAGGATGGAAGCTAAACCTACCTGTCAAACAAATGGGGTCGAATGGACCGAAGGAATGTCCGGGGAGAATGAATCTTATCCCAAAATGCAAATACAAATGCAAATGCAAATGTAGATGCAGATGCACCAATGTGAAACATAGTCCCACTTCATCTAGTTGAACCAAAGTAAGAATGAAATCCTTGTGGTTTTGTGAAAAACTAGATTAAATTAAGAATGATGTCCAAACAATAATAATAATAATTAAAGAAGAGTTGCAGCCTATAGGAATAGAATAAGAAGAAGGTCACATGGAGTGGTGAAGAGGAGATTTTGGTTCCACCGTGAAATCAGGTCACTTTATTCTTCCTCAACTCAACTAAATAATAATCAAATAAGTAATGTCAAAACTCTCCTAATTTATTAGATGTCCTAATTATTGCAAAAACACACACATAATAACCCAATCCTTACACCCTTTTCTTTAAGGATTAAATGAAATATTTTTAATTACTCAATTGATATTCTCTTAATTTTCAAGTAAAAAAGGTAGAAATATATTGTTCTTATCAGAAATGGTGTGATAATTTTGAGGTGACAAGTCTTGAACATTATATGCATGCAAACCAGACGTCACAATTCACACAGCACCCTTATCACAAGTGAAAATGAGATATCAATACACTTATTCATATAAGATATAGCAGAGAGTAGATCATTGACCTTGCTAAATTAAAAGTGATGCTTGGACATGGTTAGTTAAATAAAGAACAGTGTTATGTATGAATCTGGTTCTTCCTTGGTGGGATGCGAATGGAATCAAACGTCTCAATCTCTTCTCACAGAACCAAAAAATCTCTCCCTTTTACTTCCCTGTTCATTGAAATTTGAAGATTAGGATAACAAAGTATTCATTTATATATTTTTTTAACATATCTAAGAAAGCATGAGAAAATCTATCTGAATTAAGAGAAGCAAATGAAGGAGAAGACAAAGAGAAAAAAGAAGAAGAAAAAAACAACTACATTGTAGAATGAGGAGTCGTAATAATATGTTACGCAAGCAAATAAAAGAAAAATGTAATCAACTAAAAGAAGAAAATAGATATTGTACTCTTAAGTTGTACAAAATATACACCAATTACTTTAGAATCATTATAAAAAATATGACAATGATTTTGTCAGGAACCCCTTTTCATAATATTTTTCCAAACACAATCCTCTTGTACAATTAATTTAAACTTTAAAAATGTTACACCATAATAAAAAAATAATTGTTAAAAGTATTTTTAAACCAGTGCTACTAAATTAAATAATCCCTTGACATCAAATTTAAAAAATTCTTAGATTTCTCCCTCTTCATATCCTAGCTTCATTCATAACTAATAAAATTCTTCAAATCTTACCAAATATCCATTCATTTTCTTTTTTTTTTCTAAACTTGTACACAAAACCTCAAATAAATCTAAAATATTTAGATATTAAATAAAAAAATAAATGTGAAGATTGGTTTAATAAAAATTATGTTCAAGGTTCTTAAACCATTTTAGGTAGTAGACCGTGTAATAGTTATATATATATATATATATATATATATATATATATATATATAATATATATATATATAAAAGCTTACGTTAAGATTATTTACCTTTTTTTATATCTTTCAAGTGTTAGTTGGTGTTTTTTTTCTTTCCAATCAAATCACTTTTTACGTACTTGTAACTATATGATGCATCTTTTCTTGGAAATTAGTTAGATAATTTTATTTATTTATATAAAATCTTATACTGAATAATTATTTATAACTTTTGAGTTGACTTGAAATAAATTTATTAAAGATTTCATATTAATTAGAAACATTTCATAGTATATAGTATATAAGTGAGTGTAAATCTCACATTTTAAACTAATTTTATTTTAATTTTATTTTATAAGATTAAATTAGACTTAAAGTCAATTTTTTTTAAATATATTTTATAATTTCATATTTTGTTGATATTAAATTAAATGACAGTGTCTTTCAGCAAACACAAAAATATTAGAGTCAAGGAATTAGTTTAAACAAAGAAACACAATTAACAATTAAAATGAGACCATCCAAACAAAATTATTATATAAAATGAATATGTATTAAATGGATGTTAGAGTAAACTATTACTAATGAATTTTAAGCTTCTATATGCATGTTTGGCAATGTATTTTATTTATTCTAAAACTAGTAGGAAAAACATGTCTTTATGTACTTTTATCTTTATCACAAACTTTTGATAACTATTTTAAAAGATTATCGTTGTTATTTTTATGTTTTAAGAAGTGCAGCATAGCAATAATAATATAATAATAATAATAAAAGTGAAATGCCCGAAACTCAGCTCAATTCCGTCAAACCAGCCTCAATTTCGGCTGCTTTACGGTGCACGCTCACCGGCCACAATATTTTAATCTTTCAAAGTTAATATTTTTTTCTGTTACCTTTTCAAAATATTTTTGTTATTATTATTTAATTTTAAATTTAAAAGCAAATTTTAATGTACTTAATGTATGTAATCGCATTTAAAAAAAAAAAACTGCATGTTTAAATTCATTATATTATTTTTTAACCATTATTTTTTTCTTCTATTTTAAAAAGTGATATATACTAATACGTAACAATGAAATCACTATAAATACATTAAATTTAATAAATTAGAAAAGCTATTATTAATAAAAGTGCAATCAAACACAACTAGTTAAATATGATAATAAGATTAAATAACTTTAATAAGTAGAAATGTTCATACAATACTCTCCAATACCAATTGAGATTTATTTGTTTTGTATTTTTTATTGAAAAACGTATAACACGTTATTAAATAAGATGAGAATGTCCAAAACTCATGCTAATAAGCCGTTTAGATAAAATAATTTTCCATTACTTCACATATTTAATCAAATGGATAGGGGTGTGGGAGATGTTTTTCTAAGTACAACTTGACCCAACTATTTAACCCTTCTTGTCTCAAGTTTTATCAAAATCAAATTACAAATCACACACCTCAAGGAAAGAGTAACTGTATTTTTCATAATAGGTATGTTATCTTGTACCTAAATGTTCACACATCATTCTCTTAGGTAATAATATAATCATACTCTATTAGATATTTTAATATTTTTGAGTTAAATATCATTGTAACACAAAATTAATTTTTATTTAAATTTTAAATTATTCAAATATTTATAATATGTAAATAATTGAAATTAATTATTTCGTCGATTCAATTTAAAATTTCAATTCATTAATTTATTAAAAATAATTACACTGATTACCGGTCTGCAATTAAAATAATAATAAATTTTATAAAATTATGGATATTTTATATGGAGAAGAATGGATTTCAATTATTTTCATATTTTTAATGATCTAAAATTTAAATAAAAGACAAAAACCAATTTTATATTATAATAAAAAAATATATATTTAACTTAAAATTTGTATTCATAAAAATGAAAAATTTATTAGTACTTTCTTTTAAGGTTATAATTTTTTTTTAATAGTTGTTTGGATATTTGAGCAAGTTTGGGTGGGAAAGAATTGTTTTGTGAATAAGAATTGCAGTGATGATTTGTTAACTAAAGGATTTTGTTTTGACGAATGTTTTGAAAGAAATGAAGAATTGGGAGAGGAGACATTTGAAAGTGGATGGTCAAAGCATTGGGACCCACAACTCACCTGTGGAGGGAACATGGCCTTTGGAATTGGGACCCTCTCTTCTTTCCATGTTCCAACCCCACTCATCCCCATCAACAACAACCCACACATAACACACCTTCTCTAAATAATAATAATAATAATAATAATAATAATAATAATAATAATAATAATAATAATACTTCAAAAAATAACTTTCATCACTCAAATGCTTATTTATATCTTTTAAATTATCTTAAAATGATATATGAAGTTATGTTATTATTAACTAAAAATAATTACTTTTATAAGTCTTAATGAAACAGTTGTTTGTTACTGATATGTGGGATAAAAAAATTAATTTGAAATAAAATATCTATTGATAGTTTTTATGGCAGTGTTAATAAAGAGGAGGAAGAGAGATATAAATATAAATAATGAATAATGAATAATGAATAACGAATAATAAATAAATAAATAAATAAATAAATGAAGAGGATAAAGAGGGTGTACATCAGCCATGTGCGGGTAAGCTCATTTGAGATCACTCCAATAATAGAATGTCACATGATTTTCATTCAACTGTTCATCCTTTTCTTTGATTACAAAACACCAATTAATTAATTAATTAATTCGATATTATGAGTGTTCCTTTGTTATCTTCTTAATCATAATGCAATTGCTGAATGTACACCCTCTCATTATTAACAACACCTGCATGAGATGGTTAGTTAGTTATGCATATAAAACTTTGAGACAGAGGTTTTGTAGAAGAAGACATTGACCTAAGGAAGAAGACTTTAAAGAGTGTGCACTGCCAGATGTAATTGTAATAAATTATTAATTATTAATGGCTACTAATTATGAGGCTCATAATTAATATCTATTCTTGAGATAAAGACCAAGTTTCATATTAAAACTTGGAGAAGACGTCTCAAAGAGTTTTATTACAGTTTCCTTTGCTTTATTTTATTATTAAAAAACCAACTATCACATTCTTTTAATTAAATGCGTTTTTATTCATAGTTTGTTAATAATGATTAAGCGAATTAAACACAATTGTATTTTATAATTTTATTCTCTGTGAAATTATTATTTTATAAAATCTTGTTTCGCGCTTATTTTTTTTAATCATAATATTAATATGAGTTATTGGTGACACTAATGATAAGATTAATTGAGGAAATAAAAAAATGTTATATAAAAGTAAATGAGTGAGTTGTAATTATTAGTGTTATGCTTGAGATAGTAAGAAAAGAAAGTCAACTGAAGTTAAGTGGGAGAGAGAGAGAGAGAGCACGTCTAATGGGATGCTCCATTGGTCAGCCATTTGGAATTGCAGAAAACAAAACACAAAGAAAGAGAAAGAGAAAACAAAACACAAAGAAAGAGAAAGAGAAACCAAAGCAAAGGTTGTGCCTATGTTTGTGTCTGGGCATTGTAGGGGAACTTTGGGGGCAGCCCAACCAAACTCACCATCGCTCTCTCTCTCTTTCTCTCTCTTACACACACACACTCATCCTTTTCACAATCCAACATTCTTCCATTCTATTCTCTTCCAGCACAACACAACACCACACCCATGAATTGCTATTGCAATTCCTCCTATTGACACATACATATTCATTCAACTAGGATTCCCGATGAAGACGCATCCACCGCAGCCAGAGGGTGGCTCCGCCGCTCCCAATCCCAATCCCACCCAAGGTCTCTCTCTTACTCTCTCTGTCTGTTTATTTCTGCAACAAAACAAGGCAAAACAGAACAACTCAAGTGTCTGTTACTTTGCTTTCTTCCTGATAACGTAAGTTTGGTTGCAGAGAAGAGGAGCATAAACCCGGAGCTGTGGCAAGCTTGTGCAGGGCCTTTGGTGAATCTTCCTCCCTCCGCCACACACGTCATATACTTCCCTCAGGGTCACAGCGAACAGGTACACCTACGCCTAACCCTATCGTTCTCTCTCTATTTCTAGACCGTCGCTATTCCTCATCCTTATCTTTCTTCAGGTTGCTGCATCGCTCAAGAAAGATGTTGACTCTCAAATTCCCAACTATCCCAATCTCCCCTCCAAGTTACTCTGTCTCCTTCACAATCTCACTTTGCATGTATGTTCCTCTCTTTCCCTTTCCCTTTCTCTTTCTCTTCCTTTTCTTCGCTTTCCCCCTTTCTCATTAATTTCTCCATTTCCAGGCTGATCCCGAAACAGATGAAGTATACGCTCAGATGACTCTTCAACCAGTCCCCTCTGTAATCATTTACTCCTCACTCGCTCATTCACTCCATGCTTCTCCTCTTCTCTTCCACACTCTCCTAATGATCTCTTCGCATTGCAGTTCGACAAGGATGCTCTGCTGAGGTCAGATCTTGCTCTCAAGTCCACCAAGCCACAACCCGACTTCTTCTGTAAACAGCTCACCGCAAGTGATACCAGCACTCACGGAGGTTTCTCTGTGCCCCGTCGTGCCGCCGAGAAGATTTTCCCTCATCTTGTACGTCTCTCTACTCCCTACTTACTTTTTCCAAACTCTCCATCGCTACTTCTTCACCCTTTCTTTCATCTCATTCCATTCCCATTCCCTTTCCCTGTAGGATTACTCTATGCAACCTCCTGCGCAAGAACTCGTGGCCAGGGATTTGCACGACAATGTTTGGACATTCCGCCACATATACCGTGGTATGTATGCTTCACACTCCACTCGCTTATCCTCTTATTTCTGTGTCCCCTTTCTCAAATAAATCTCATATCATGGTGCTCCTTCGCTAGGACAACCAAAACGTCACTTGCTTACCACTGGATGGAGTCTATTTGTCAGTGGAAAAAGGCTTTTTGCCGGAGACTCTGTTTTGTTTATAAGGTCGGGGTTGTAAATTCAGGCCTCTTCCACATTTCAAATTTCTCTGCAAATATGATCCTTTTAAGCAAACAACTTATTTTTTTCACTATGTTTCATCATTTTTAGTGTTTCTGTCTCGCAGAGATGAAAAGCAGCAGCTTCTTTTGGGTATCAGACGAGCTAACAGGCAACCCACCAATATATCTTCGTCAGTACTATCGAGTGATAGTATGCACATTGGAATTCTTGCTGCAGCGGCTCATGCAGCCGCAAACAATAGCCCCTTCACCGTCTTTTATAATCCTAGGTCCTGCATTTTTCACATCCTTTGTTTTCATTTCACAGTATTGATATCTATGTATAATTTCTTTGATTTCCACTTTCCTTACTTGTCTGTCCTGTCTGTATAATCAGATTTCAAAGGCATAGATTAACTATTTTGTCTTGAGTCCCATCTTCTCAATTGTAAAGTTTTGAACTTGTGTGTTTCTTTTGCTTGCAGGGCTAGTCCCTCAGAATTTGTTATTCCTTTAGCCAAGTACTACAAGTCGGTGTACAGCCACCAACCATCACTTGGCATGCGTTTTCGAATGATGTTTGAAACTGAAGACTCGGGAACTAGGAGGTGCGCCACTTTAATTAAGTCCATATATAGAAAGCGTTTACCGTAAATGTGTAAATGATTTCGTTGAAAGTAATGTCTTCATGAAGTAAACATCGAAACATGGGTTGTCAAATACCATGATTGAGAGATGTAATTAGTTTGTGCTTGAATAACTGTTTATTTCTCAATCCAGATTAATTAGAATTGACAACTTATGTAGCATTGAAGCAGGAGATACTTTGCTGAAAATAGATATTATGCTTGGAAATGGTTGACAGTAAAAAGTTGAATTAATCAATTCAATTGTATTGCAGATATATGGGTACAATTACAGGTATCAGTGATCTGGATCCTGTGCGATGGAAAAATTCTCAATGGCGAAATTTGCAGGTACCATTACCAACATCCTTTAACATTTCACGAATCTAATTTCCCCCCAGAAGATTTATATTTTCGTATTGTCTTTCCTTTCTTTAATCTGTGTGAGTAATGGTTGTTTAGTTTTACATATCATTGGTCAGGTTGGTTGGGATGAGTCAACTGCTGGAGAAAAGCGTAGCAGGGTCTCAATCTGGGAAATTGAACCAGTAACTGCTCCATTTTTCCTCTGCCCACCTCCATTCTTTAGATCCAAGAGGCCAAGACAACCTGGAATGCCAGGTAAATAATTATATTTCATACGTTTTAGATGCAAAAATGAAATGTATGGGTTCCTCTAAACCACATCGTCAAGATTCAGAATTGATTATTCGTTCTTGAGCTTCTCACTTGTTTCCTGTGGGATTTTTCATTTTAACAAATTTCTGAAGGGAGGAAAATTTGAATTTGGTTGGATGATTGGAAATATATAGTTCATTGGGCATACTTTTGTTTACTTTTGCAGATGATGAATTATCTGATTTTGATAACATTTTCAAGCGGACAATGCCTTGGCTTGGTGATGATATGTGCATGAAGGATCCCCAAGGTCTCCCTGGTCTGAGCTTAGCTCAATGGATGAACGTGCAGCAAAATCCGGCACTGGCTAGCTCGCTGCAGCCAAATTTTGCACCTTTATCCGGATCTATTTTGCAAAATATTCCTGGGGCTGATATATCTCGGCAGCTGGGATTTTCCGCTCCACAAATTTCTCAGTCAAACAATGTACCCTTCAATACTCAGAGACTACTTCAGACTGCTCAACAGTTGGATCACCTTCAGAAGCTACCATCTACATCTAGCACATTGGGAACAGTCCTGCCGCCACAGCAACAGTTGGGTGATATCACTCAACAATCAAGGCAAAACTTGGCAAATCAAACTATACCACAGAATCAAGTTCAGGCCCAATTCTTGCATCCCCAAAACATTGTCCAAACCAACAATATTCTTCAACAGCAGCAACCATCCATTCAAAATCATCAAATGCATAGAAGCCTCTCTCAGAATCCATCACAGCAGCAGACAATTATAGGTCAGAGTCAACAACAAAATTTGATCCAGTCTCCTATCCCTGATCATCTTCAACAATTACAGATGTCCGACAATCAGATTCAGTTGCACTTGTTAAAGAAGCTTCAACAACAAAAACAAACGCACTTGGCACAGCAAACAGTGTTGCAGCAGCCTACTCAACTTACTCAAATCCAGGATCAGCAGAGACAGATTTTAGATAAAACACATAACTTGTCTAGAGCAGTAACACCTGGTCAAGTTCTGGAAATTCCTCCTATGCTTCAAAATTCAGTGCCTGAGGCTAATTCTATCTCTAATCAGATCACAAAGGCTAATTTCCAGAACAATATTCAGTTCCCTCAGCAGCCCAATCTTCAACAGCAGCAACCCGGCTTGCTGTCTGAAATGTCTGGCCACATGGCACTTCTCCCTACCCATACAACTAACCAACTTTCTGCTGCTGGCAGTAGTATACTGAATGGAGCAGCAGGGGCAGGGCAATCTGTAATTACTGATGATATTCCATCTTGCTCCACCTCACCTTCTACAAATAACTGTGCCAGTGCACTTGCACCGTTGATAAATTCTCGATTGCAGAGAAACACAATAGTAGGCGATGACATGGCTCAGTCTGCTTCAACAATCTTGAGTTCAAGTGCGTTAGAAACAATGTCATCAAATGCAAACTTGTTGAAAGATTTACAGCCAAAGTCTGAAGTTAAACCTTCTCTGAATATTTCTAAAAATCAGAATCAAGGGCATTTTGGTCTTCAGTCATACTTGAATGGTGGTGCTGCCCATACTGATTGTTTGGATACATCATCTTCTACAACATCAGTTTGCCTTTCTCAGAGTGACGCTCATATGCATCAGAATAATAATCCATTAGCTTATAATCCACATTCTATGTTGTTTAGAGACAATAGTCAAGATGGGGACGTTCAGGCAGATGCCAGGGGCAATATTCCATATGCCAACAACATTGATAGCCAAATGGGAATGCAACTGAATCCAGATTCCCTTTTAACCAAGGGCACATTGGGGTTGGGGAAGGATTTGTCTAATAATTTCTCTTCAGAAGGTCTGCTTGGTAATTATGAAAATAACAGAGATGCTCAGCAGGAGCTTTCATCTTCAATGGTTTCACAGACATTTGGAGTCCCTGATATGGCCTTCAATTCAATTGATTCCACAATAGATGATGGTAGCTTCTTGAATAGGGGTACATGGGCTCCACCACCAGCACCGCCTCCACCACCTCTGCCACCAGCACAGTTTCAGCGGATGAGGACATATACCAAGGTTTATTTATGGTTATTTTAATAAAACAGTTTCAGGGGGATGAGGATATATGTCTTGACGGTATCTGTGTATGCTTTTTCTGTTATTCTAAATTACCTTTTCTTCTTTTGGCCTTTCAGGTATATAAACGTGGAGCTGTGGGAAGGTCCATAGACATAACACGGTATTCAGGTTATGAGGAGCTGAAACAGGATCTGGCTCGTAGATTTGGAATAGAGGGACAGCTGGAGGATCGGCAGAGGATAGGTTGGAAACTTGTCTATGTAGATCACGAGAGTGATGTTCTACTGGTGGGAGATGACCCTTGGGAGTAAGTCCAATTGTTCCTTTTTCCCATTGGTTTGTGTTTTTGCATGTGCATATTCCTTCCTGCCAAGCCATTATGTTTCGTAGCTCTAAGAGGAAAGGCAAATAATTCATCGCATTTTTTAGGATGGAAAAGATCAAACTCCAACCAATATGTTTAAATTTAGAAAAAATCGTAAAACCATGAATTATTGTGATGGAAAGGTTTTGTATCTTAATTGTTTTTTATGGGTATTTCAGGGAGTTTGTGAACTGTGTCCGCTGTATTAAAATACTTTCTCCTCAAGAAGTGCAACAGATGAGCTTGGATGGAGATTTTGGCAATGGCGGCCTTCCAAATCAAGCGTGTAGCAGCTCTGACGGTGGGAATACTTAGATGAGAGTCCAATAATACACTAACAATTCTTGCATATTGGTAACTTAGATTATTTCTGGAGATACATAATTCTCCTACACAAGGTGTTGGAAGCGATGTTTTGCAGTTTGAAAGGAGAAGTTCCAGCTCTGTTCTGGACATGCAAAATGCCGCTAGTGCTACAAATTGAATTAGTTATTGAGGCCATAGATAGATGTGTTGTTGTAATCGTTGGCAAATTCTGTGTATTGTAGAAAGAAAGGTCTGATATTAGGCGATGGTTTTGAATGTACAAAGTTGAAGGTTTATTGGGCCTCTAGGAGGAATTGCTTTGTAAACGGTAGGCAGCTAGATTTTGAGGAAGCTTTCACCATCTTCCATTCTTCGAGGCACTCTTCTACTACACAAACTTCAATTGTTGTAAGGTCAAGAAGATACTGTTGCTTTGTTGCTTCAACAGTAAGGACTAAAAATGGTTCAGACTTATGCGACTGTAAAGAAGTTCAATCAATTGCAATTCTTTACGTTTTATTTTTAACTATATAAATTCTGAATTTTGTGTATTTCACCCAAGAATCTAATTTTATATATTATTTAACTTAATTTTCTAATCTATATTCAAGGCAGACGATGAAGACTACTTTGCTTTTGTCAATGTTTAATTACTACCTTATCATGAGAAAACATGACACATGAAGTTTTTAGTTTCTTCGAACTTTCAGTGTAAAAATTTATATTACTAAAAATTATAATTAATATAAATTTTAAACTAAAAGAAAAACCATCAAACTTATTATCTTTATTGAAAGAGTATAAAAGTGATATGCAGAGTTGAAATGAAATAGAAAGAATCCAGTGAAATTGAAAGACACATGTTTGGTGAATTGGGCACACACTGAAGAAGATAAATCCAAAAAATGTGGACGATAATGCAGAGTTGAAAAGGACATGCGAGAAATCACTAGGGGAATATACTTGTAAGTTTTATAATATTCCATTGGATATGAAACAATTGCTTCGATTTTCGTGGCAATAGCTTAGCTTAGCTTAGCTCGTAAGGCATTTATTGAGGTTGATGGCGCTAATTCTTAATTTCATCTTTGAATCACACATACACAGTAGTAGCAGTATTTAATAAAATAAAGCAGCATGATGCATTATAATGGTTTGTTCGTTGGTTGGTTCATGCTGCAAGAATAGACACAGACACAGTACATGAGGTGGGTCTGAGGGCATTCTTGTGCTGTAGAATTGGTTTGATGAGAGGAGACGTGTAGTAGTAATCATAGTTGTCTTGGTGATGTTCGTAGTTTGTAATGTGAGTCTCACGGCATTCTGCACTACAAAATGCTTTCTCGCCTCTGCATTAAGACATTTAGTTCTTAGTATCTTATTTTATGATATGCTATCAAATACAAGTCCAATTCAATTATTACAGACTTAATCGCAAAATCAGGCCACTAAACCAGAAGTCAAGTCTTTAAAAGGCAGATTAATTGGTTCAGAAGATAATTAAAACTTCTGTATGTACAATTAGAAAATGGTAATAGAGGAAAATGGTAAGAAGAAAAGAACTCAGATTCAGCAAAAAAATCTGTATATATACTGCATAAAGTTATGTGGTATTAGAACCTGTAAATGAAGATGTCGACCCCATGAAGATGTTTGTGGCAAAGGTTGCAGGAATTGAGAAAATGAGGGGTGGGAAAGCGGGTTCCAGTGTTGAGAGTGGAAGCATGGAAAAGGCCATAGGTTGTGGTTCCACGAAAGTTGGCAGCAGGTTTAGCAGAGGAAACAACATCAGAGGAGTTGCTGATGTTCATGGCTGCTACTATTCCAAGCCCAACAACCCCTCTCTCCAAAATCATCCTATTCCTGTTCCTTGATGATTTTTTGGATTTAGAATTAGAATTCTCCATTAATTCTCAATGATATTGAAGTGCAAAGTGTTGGATGCAGCAGAAAGAGTGAGGGAAGCTTTTGGATTCGAAGAAAGAGTTAGAAGCATTGGGATATATGATGTTATTATTGTTTATGGACTAAAACAGTCCTAATACATATAAATTATTAATTTTCCTATTTTTCTTTAAAATTATAAAACCTATTGGTGAAGTTGATGTATGGATATCATTTTCCAAAATTGAATAGATGGTACGTGCCTTTATCCCAGCTCTACGTATTTCAAAAAAATATCAAACATGCTAATCGATCGATTAAGACACGATATTTATAAAAAATACTTGTGTTTTCTACGCCACCACTATCTATTTTTCAATAAATACACACAAAAAAAACAATAATGATGAATAAATAATTAAGTTTTAATTTATTTACTAAGTAAATAATACTATTTCTTTTATATATTAATACCATTTACACCAGTGAATCAAATTTGAACTCGCTTATACTATCGAAACTAACCATGCATAACACGATAGATATTAAATAGTATGGCGTTTGCATGTAAAGTGAAGAAGTGAATCGAAAGAGAGTTGCAAATATGCGTGTCCTTGTATTATTTGGTTGAGTAAAACAATATTGTATGTTCAGAAACAAAGACAAGGTATATTAATGAAGTCCCGGGGACTGTTTGTTCGTACGTCAACTTGTGGCGTGGAACAGAACGAAGGATTGCAACATTTTCTCCAAGGATGTTCTCACGTTGTTGAATCAGTATAGGATGTGGACGAGTGTTGAGAATAATCTATGATATGAAAGGGACGATTGAGTGTTGTGAACGATGCTCATGCTGCCTCATATCATGTTGGTTCCAAGGGTTGAGGAGTCACAAGAAAGCGTTGGAGCTAAGTGTGAGCATGAATATTTTCCCCGTAAATCACTCTACACTTCCATTACATTCTCCCCAGTGATGATGAGCTTGAGCGGCTTTCATATCCAGAGAACCCAGACAATGTTTCACTCGTGTCCTGCAATGCAAAACATATTCATTCAGTATTTGATGATGAGGAAATTAAAAGGAAAAGGAAAAGAAAAAGTGGAGGCGCTGACAGAATGTGTGGATGAGGAGTTACTAGTTCTTGGAAGATACCCGGCACCACCACCTCCTCCACTTCGAAGTCCAAACATCATCATAGGTGACATGCTTTCTTCAGCAAATATCTTGAGCTTATTGAGCTCAGGCAAGACAACTTTTCCAAGATCAGGCCTATCTTTTCTCCTCATTTCGGCACATCCCAGGGAAAGCTTTGCGAAATGCAAGGCATGTTCAACTGGCCAGTCCTCAACAGCTGGGTCAAGCATCTCAGCAAAAGTTCCCTTCTCGATGGATCTCGCAACATGATGAGTCAAACCCATCGGAGGCTTCGCCGTCACCAATTGCAGAAGCATGATCCCCAGAGAGTATATGTCAGATTTGATTCCCAGCATGCCTGTTTGCTGGTACTCCGGGTCGATGTAGCAGAAGGTTCCAGCAGTGGAAGTCATGCGATACTGAGTTACAGTGTCAGCAACTGAAGGAGGCACCAGTCTGGCCAACCCCACGTCACTGATCTTGCTCACGTAGTTGCGGTCAAGGAGAATGTTGCCCGGTTTTAGGTCACGGTGTACCAGTGGCTCTGGTTTTGTCTGGTGAAGGAAAAGCAGACCTGTTGCTATCTCTGCCGCAATTTGGAACCTTAGCTGCCATGGAAGAGGTGGACGTGAACTTCCTTTCCTGAACAAGCAATCATCCAAGCTTCCATTCGCCATGTACTCATACACAAGACAACCATACTCTGGACATGCCCCCAGCAACAGAACCATGTTTGGATGCCTTATGCAACTCAACACTTCTACCTGCATAAAGCAAACCAAATTATTATTTAAAACTTGTTTGTGTGTCACCAGGATATTTGATATCAAGCAATCGTTTTTTGTGTTAAAGTGCAAGAAACCATACTTCTTGCTGAAACTGCTCGCGTCCTTGATCTGCATCTGGCTTCAAGACCTTGATGGCAACCTGGGTGCAATCCAGTTCACCCCTGTAGACTGGACCATAACCTCCTTCGCCGATCTTGACAGAGTCCGAAAACATATTTGTTGCCTTTTCAATTTCCTCAATGCTGTACCTTCTGTACATGGCAGTGCCGAAGCTTTCACTTGGTTTCCTCCTCTCTACGTGGCTGATTCTCTTCTGTGCTTCCAATGCGGCAATTTCTTCTCTGATCCTATCCTGCTCCATCTCCATGAGTTGTGTGGTTGAGGCATCACCCGTTTTCGAATATTCCAATTTCTTCTGTTCTTCCGCTTTCAAACTTTGAGCCTCCATTGCCCTCTGCTTTGCATTCATAGCTTCCTTGCAGGCTGAGCTGTACATATCCATCGTCTGCTTCAGCCTCCTCATCTCCAATTCAACGTCATCCTATAATTATAGATAATAAAAATGTACGACTTTTAATTTGTTTTCTTACACGTACATGATTGCATGCATGCAATCTTGATTATACTACGTACGTACCGTGCAGTCTGATAGCCTTTGTTGCGAGGAGAAGGAGTAGTCATCATTGCTATTGTATCCTTGCGAGGACAATGAAGAAGCGAAGCTTCTGGCGTCAGAATCTGACACACACGAATACCTACCCGCGGCTATTCCACTAGCACTGTCCAAATCGTCGTACATCATTGGGAATATTCGATCAATACTTGGCCTTCCGCTGCTCACAAATGATATGTCAGAATCGGGAAGTTTTGAAGACTCGTATGTTCTGCCAGCCCTTGTGAATGGTGATCTGCATGACCATATATACCATAAATGGTGAAATGTTATTTCTACAACAACTTATATTTGACGTGCGTTTAATCTTGATCGTAACTTACATGATATCATCATCATCATCCAATGCCATCTGGCGTGTCCCACTCCCAAATGAAGCTGCAATTTTAAGTAATTCAAATTGCAAGTATATGTAATTTATGTTATATGTATATATGAAGATGAAGATAGGTAGATCAGAATGGCGTGATTGGATATGGCAAATTAAAAATAAAGAGAAAAATGAATTGACATACGTCGTGGTGGGTAGGTGCTGCGGGTTGGCTGAGATTCCAACAATCTTTCAGGACTTCGCATCAGTGGCTGGTGGCGTGGCTGTGGCCGTGGCTGTTGTGGCTGCAATTGGTTACGTGCTGCAGCAGGTTTAGGAGCCAATGGAGCAGTAGCTGTTCTCACACTTGAGATTTTTCCTTTAGAAATTATATACACAGTGCAGAATGGTGGCGCTGCCTTTGACACAGTGCTTGGAATATCCGTTGTTCTAAATCTTCTGATATATGGTATTAATTTCAACGGCATCTGTTAGTTTTGTTGCTCTATAAACGAAAACTAAAATTCTCTAGTATTTTTTAATTTCACGATTAAGAAGATGATTAATGATAAAGACAAAAAATATCCTTTACCTAACAAGGCCACCCCTTGATGGCGCTCCAAGTACAAGAAGCTCGATAGAATTCGTGATAATGCTTTCTCCTAATGCCTTTGCTATATCCATGTCCTCCAACAACACTTCTCTGCATTGTATCTGTTGGAAATAAACACTTTTAGTATCTTGTTCATGAACGAGTGCAGTGCACTTCTGAGATATTACAAGTTTTCATGAGAACTAACACTTTTCCTGTTGCAGAAAACTCTAAATGATTCAAAGAGTTCCTTGGATTCGTTGTCGCCCACACCTTCGTTCGCAGAATTCGCTGCACTCAGCCATTCAAGTCAGGAATGAGGTAACATGGATTAAACATGGTATAGAAATGTAAAGGTAGCAGTTGAAACTAAAGCTACAAAATGGAACCTGAAGATGGTCTTTGTCTGACATGGATTAGTAAGAGACATTGGTCCTTGGGGAGAAGATTGTCCACTGCCCACTTGGCAGCGTGTTGGCTGGTCTTGTTATTCTCAATGGCCACAGCCACCACACGTCCAGCAACAAGCTTCTTCTCTGAAGTCATCCTCGACATCTTTGATTTCTTGATGAATGATGTCTCGGAGGATTGGTAGAATGTTAGGTTTGAGAAGCAGCATTGTGGTTTGATCACATAAATATAACAATAACAATTCAGAATTCTGCATGCATTTTTAGCTGTCAGTTGGAAATGGTGTTGCAGATTCGTTTGGAATTCGTTGATAGTTTCCAAAATTAGTGGTTTTTGTGGGAGCTTTAACTCAGCAACCCTCCATTTTTGGAATGTACAGTTGGGCTGCAAGGTGTATCTTCTCTCACATATTAAGTGATTAACAATTTTATATAAAATAAGTTATATGAGAAACTTACAGATTACTATTACTTTCTATTGAGAGGTTTATGGTTATAAATACAAATTTCATGTTATATTCAGCAACTTAAAAGGAAATTTTGAACTTGTTTGTTTTAAATGGCTGGTTCCCCTTACAAATATAACTTTATATGAAATATGATATCGATTGCAATTTATATAAATATATTTGGATTTTTTTAATAGGTTTTTCAGTTTAAATGCTTCATATATCTTCAATTTTTTTTTCACCCTTCATTGTCTTTTTTAAATAAGTTATTTATTCTCCGAGTGGATTGAGATTAAATTATGAATTTGTTAACGTGTGTAATACAATAGTTAAATTTATTAATTTACACAATTTGACTTTTGGATAAAATATATTAATAAATTTTGTCATAAGTATATATTTTAAGATAATATTTAGTTATAATTTATTAGAAACCTAAGTAATGTCAGCAATCTTTTATTTGCAGCTGTTATGCATGAGTAGTTAAATGGTGTGTAACCCTCTATTATTGACAACACTGAAAATGTCCGCTGTGTGAGTTACATTTAAATAATAAAATAGACAATGTTTTTCTACCTTTTTATTATAAAAAAAAGTCTTGAAATTATTTATACATTATTTAAATTAACTCTTCATTCATGTCTTGAAAAAAAAATTAAACTTTTAATGTGAATAAATAATCTATGTATTGATGTTACACATCATTTTAAATAATTATTCATAACTGAAGCTTTTAAATAATTATTTTGAATTACAACTTTTAAATAATTATTTTATAACCGAAGCTTTTATGTTGAATTAAGTTTTCAGTTAAAGATGGTTGTGAAGGGATGAAGAAGTGATGAGAATGATGTTCACAAAACTTGAAAGGAAGAAGAACTGAACTTTAAGTTTGAATTAAGTTTTCAGTTAAATAATAAAAATAATTTCAAAATATGCATGTAATGAAGGCATTGATATTTAGAAAACTGCAATTTAGAAAACAACACAGGCATTGAGATTCTTGAAAGGAGCAACTTGAACCAATCATCCATTTGAGTTTATATAAGAACATATTTATATTGAAGCCATGATGATGACAATACATTTCTTGTGCACAAGAAGGCTCACTAAAATTTAAAAAGTCTATTCTATTTTCCTTCCTAAATTAATGTACATGTGTTCTCTTCTAGAAAAGAATTGAAGAAAATATTGAACCAAGCATCAAATCAGAAGCTCCAAAAGTGATGATGATGGCCTTGGTATAAGTTGGAATAAATGAAACTGAGATATAACTACTAAGTATTAAGTGAATCAATGATGATGCCTTGGCAACCTCATTCAACCATCTATGGAGAAACTAGCTTCACCTGACTCACTCTGCTTGATATCAACTTCACTAGCATTAGAAGAAGAAGAACGGGAATTATCATCCTCGTTATCTCTTTCCTTAACTTGATGAATTCTATCTACAACTTCTTGAAGCTCCCATCTCGTGTCCACATCCCATTCACAACAAGCCAATGCAATCTTCAAAAGCTTTATCATCTCCCCCTCACTGTTTCTGGTTACCTCCATGTTCTTATCAAACACCTCATCAGTCCTTTCCGAGGCAACCGAATGGACCCAGTTTACCAAACTCAACTCACTTCCTTTACCATGTAGAAAGTTAGCTGGAAGGTTTCCCGTTAGAATCTCCAAAATAAGTATCCCAAGACACCACACATCGGTCTTCTTTGTAATGCGACCATGCTGCAAATATTCTGGGGACTTATAGATCACAATGATGTCAGGAGCAAGGTCTTGGTTTATCACTGGTACCAACCCATAGTCCGTCAGAATGGGCTCCAAAGATTCATTCAGAAGAACGTTGGAGGACTTTAGATGTCCATGGGCCGCAATTAATCTTGGCATCTCCGAGTAAAGATATTCAAGTCCTTTTGCTATGCCTTTCACTATCTTCAGCCTACTTGCCCAGTCCAGGCTTGGTTGCCCTAGAGCTTGGTATCCTGAAACAAATAACCATGGTACTGTCTGGCATCAATATGACAGGTATACAAGGATATAATGAAATTTTATGGTATGTGAAGGTATAAACATATCATATCTTCATTGATAATCAGTATGTCTATACCAATGATGATCTGTAAGCATTTCACCACACCTACAATTTTTCTCAAGCTCTCTAGTTATTACAGTGTACATTAACTATCATCATACATAGGTTTCTCTCTTCAATTTTCTCTCTCTCTTGGTGTTAAATGATGTAGAACATTTATAAAACATTTTTGTTGAAGTTATATGTGTAACTCTCCCACTGCATACACAGAATACATCTAGACAATTTACACATTATTATATTAAACCTAGAAGTAATAAAACTAGTGTTTAATGGGTTGATCAAGTTCATATGTAGACATTGATAATCATCCATTCCTCTCTCTCTCTCTCACACACACATAGTATACCGTGGAGGCGAATAGCCAAGCTGCCATTGTGAATAAAGTCAGTAACGAAGAGTTTCTCCTCCTTTCTGTAGTAGTAGGCAACGAGAGGAAGCAGATTAGGATGATTTAACCGTCCAATGCGTCGCATGTGCTCCTGAAACTCTTCCTTCCCCAAATTGTTCATTTTCTTGAATCTCTTGACCACCATCACTGCTCCATTTAACAAAGAAGCCTTGTAGGAAGAGCTGTAATAACCACTGCCCAGTATCTCAGCTGAGGCTCTGAGTAGTTCTTGCAAATCAAACTGATCCCTGTAATCCCTCACAAACGATAACCTCGTGTTGTCTCTTCCGCTGTTGCGGCTCGAAGCGTGGGACCTGTGACTTCCTTCATCTGATGGTTCCCTACTTCTTGCTTTCTTGTGGGACATTGGTGATGGATTTTCCGTAGACATATCTGGCACCTGCTCTCTTCTCCGACGAAGGGCTAACCATACTACTGCTCCAATAACAACCAGTGCTACAATAACAAGAACCACAGCCACAATAATACTCAGAGGAGATTTCTTTTTGGTGGAGCATGCTCCTAACGGTGCTCCACATAGCCCTTGATTACCTGCATGCTCATTTGGTACAAACAAGTAGTTGGTTATTGATTTAGGAACCATAATATAAGGGTTTAAAACTTACATGCAAATCTTTGTGTTTTTTTGTCCAGTTATGTAATAAAAAATGAAGTTTAACTTCACTGATCTGCATGATAAAAGTATGCATTAAAGTTATAGAAGAGTTGCGGCCAGTAATTACAGTTTCCTTATGATCTTTAACGTTGGTGACAAACCATAATTGAGAAATTAGCAAGGGAAAGTGTAAAGTGTAGTTGGATAACAACAGTAACTTAATATGTTTGGAAATGAAATGAAATGCGTTAGTCTTGTACCAGAGAAAGCTGAAAGTGGCATGTCACGAAGGCCGTTCGGTATTTCTCCTTCTAAGTTATTATTAGCTACACTAAAAGATTGCAATGAATGACGAAAATTGGGTATGGAGCCGGAGAAATTGTTTCCGTTGAGCTTCAACTCCACAAGCCTAGGCATGGAGGTGAGGGAAGTTGGAATAAGACCTGTAAACTGGTTGTGGGACAAATGGATTTTCTTTAACCATTTCATGTCCTGAAAAGCCTGAGCAGGAACCTCTCCATAAAACTTGTTATTTGAAAGATAAAGGGTCTTCAAACCCAGTAAATCGTTGACGTCAGGCCATTCAGTGTCAAAATCGTTGTTCATGAGGCTTAGGGTTCGGAGATACGGTAACTCCTCGAGGGCTTGGACGTCAAGGACCCCTTTGAGGCCCATGTTTTCCAGCGTCAACCCCCAAACGTGTCCATTATAACACTGAACGTAAGGCCAGTTAGGTGCTTGACCTGAACATGGATGGACGGATTCATTCCACAAAGACAATACATGGTTGTTTTCAATGGAGTTCTTGAATTTGAGGAGCAGATCTTTGTCTGAAGCAGTGACAATGAGGAGAATGTGCGATAAGAATAGTAATGATGATAGGAGAAATGTAAATGGCCATGGAGTCAAAGAAGTGGGGAGTGCCATAGTGAAGGGGTAGGGTTGGCACACGCACAAGGAAGGGTGCGGCGTGCACGCCCTCCAGACAGGCCTATCTGTTTCAAATGGGTGAGGAAGACAAGAGTTGGAGATGGAAGATGCACAACTTTAGATCACATTCCATTCAAACACATATTAAGGAGAGAGAAACACACCCAATAGCTTCACAGATCAGGTCATGTTCCTCCTTCTTTTCCTTTCTCTCAGCAAATAATAATAATAATAATCTTTTCATGGTAATAATAATCATAATGATTATGTTTTTCATAATAATAATAATAATAATAATAATATCTTTCATTGTATTGTAGTAATAATAATAATGATGAAGGTAGAAGGAACAAGGTACAAGGTTGACCAAGTCCTTTATTTGTTTGTGTCTTGGTATCAGAAAAACACGGCCAGCCTTTGAATAGATCACACCATCTTCTCCTTCTTCTGCTAACTATTCCCTGTTTTTTAGACCTCATTCCACTCAAACATTATGCCCTCCAATTAACTTATTTTACTCACTTTACTCCAATTCTCTTTTATAATTTCACACTAACACATCCTTCTCTCTTCCAACATATAACTGCTCTCCCAACTAAACTAACTTACCTTTCAAACATTATATACCCTTTTCAAGCTTAGACCTCATCCATTCCAATTTTATGTCAAGAAAAAAAAAGAGACCTCACTTTTTTTTATCAAATTACAAGCAAAACTCGTGTTTTTTCCATTAAACTCTTCTTGGGTATTAAACTCTCTCTTCCGCAAAACAAAAAACAACATAATCCTCTTGTTTGTTTTACACTATTTCTCCACTTAATTTTGTATCATCTCTTTATAGAACGATGGATAGTGGATCTAAATTATACAATACATTTAAATAAAAAACTATTAGCTCAAATATTAAATTAGTAACAGTTAACTATTAAAACATTATCAGAAATTTCACCTATAATTGTTTTTGGTCAGCAAAATAAAATTACCAGTAAAAAATTATCAGAAATTTTCATCTATAATTATCAGAAAGTAATGTTAAAAATTTAGAGCAAAATATAAAAATCATGTGGCAAAATAAACGTTAAATCTTTGTACGTTGCATATTCATTGAAGTTCTAAAAATATTCATTTTCATTAATATGAATTTAATGAAGGTTTTTTAATAATTATGAGGCCCAGAGAGTCTTGGGGTTTAGGGGTTCGTCTGTCAGAATGGTGTGGTTGAATTGATTTAGGTCGGTGAAGTTTTGTGCACATGAACTGTTGTTAGTGTTACTCCTGTAGCAGTATCACATACCAGGATAAGAGTGTAACTTATTTCTGGCATCGGTTATCCATGATAAATATATAGATTAACAAGTAATGATACTATTTTTTCTATAGTATAACTACGAGTCTTCATTATTCATTTTTTTTCTTTTTCATATTCATATTCAAAAAACAATAATTTTAAGAGTTATATCCATATTCATTAGTTTAAATTCTCTCATTCTTGTTCATTTCAAAACCATTTCTTAAATTTCACTTTTTGTTTTAATTTGTTCGATACATTGTATCAAATTAAAATTATATTTCCCTTTTAGAAAATAATAAGTTATACAACCACTGAAACCTCAACAAATTCAAATTTTAATTGTTTTTTTTTTATTTTGGTGTTGGCATGTAAGATCACAACTTGAATGTATGCACATCTATTTTAATTACACCAATTCACATGTCAAATTATGGATTCTCTACTGGATTTTTTAAGTTATTCTTTTTTAAAATAGATTAAAAAAATTTAATATATCAAAATAAGTATATTTCGAAAGTATAATAGAGACCACAAGCCAAAATTTAGAATCTAATGGTGAAGGCGTAACAGTGAGGTCTCCATCCAAATCAGGCCCTTCTGTAAAATTTGCACTAGTACATTTATTTGGTAAGTTACCATTTTTTTTTACCGGGTTATGTAATTTTGTCCACTTTTCTATGGGTGGCAAAATGTTGTGTTGAAATAATAACTAGTTGGCCACGGCAAAATGTACAAAGTTTCCGGACAAATCACGCCAACACTTCCTGACATCTAATGCAATTATACACAATACTTCACTTTTTTCTGACATAACATATAGCTACATGATAAATGAAGAAAAGTATGCATTAATAGACGGTTAGGTGGCGTTACATTGTTACATATATTGAGGGACACTCGATGCTTATCCAACGGTGCAACTGATCAGCATAATGAAGCGCATATTCAAAACAATATTTGCCTGAATGAAACTTTGGTCGAGGATCAGTTATGTTATGACAAGCTTCTGAGCAAGGAAATGCTAGGTCAACAATTCCATCATGGCCTCACTGACCTTGACGTGTTGCAGCAGAAGGTGGTTGAATAGCTGCCAGAGGATTTACTTGGTACGAAAATGCAAGCTGCCACAAATCTACCAAAGCCCTCTTTATGGAGATAGCCTGTCTTCTTACAATCCTAAACAATGGACAGTCTCAGTCATTCAGAACCATGTAATTCCTCTGAAGCACAGAGAGCGAGCAAATCTATATTGTAGAACTTGCTATAACACTTATAAATCTATTCCACGGAGTTTGGTTACAGTAAAAAATACATATTATTAATTTAGCGTTCAGTATAATACAATCGCTTGTTAACCAAGGGTGCCTCAACCCCAGAATAAAAAATAAAATGCAGTTTCTTCCCCATGAGACAGCAGAAAGTGAAATGGATTTTACTCATGATTATAACAGATTCCATAAGAACGTATATACAATTTATTGGAAAATCTCAGCATTAGATGGTTAAACTAAAGATGATTAATATAAAGTAAAGATGATTTTGATATGCAACGGTGATTGTATCCTCTAAGGTGAGAGGAGAGGATGCAGAAAACAGATACTAGATATACATTCTACTATGGAGCCATAAATTTAAGTGAGTACCTTTTTACAGTGGCTTGCTTCTTTCTGAAAACATAGTAGATGAACACTAGTAAACAGCCAAGCATGATCTTCCCACTAGTAATGACAAACTTACTAGAGCCAATCTTCAAATGGATACCACGGAAGCAACAGAAACATGCTTCTATTCGTTCAGACAATTTTATAAGAGCATTCTTGGACCTATCCTTTTCATTGTTTAGATGTTTGGTTTTGAAGGCTTGTGGTAATCCTTCAGACATATTTTGTTCTTTCGAAGAATAATCTTCATTGCTATTAGTAGGTGACCGAGGAAAAGGACTTTGTGACAGAATAGTACTTTCAGGAGAATGCATGGAACGTAACCTTCTCAGAAGTCCCTACAAAATATAATGTCATACAAATAGTTAGCAACTGAATGAGGAAATCACACTTCCTAAGAGAAAACAAGCCAATACTTACAAAAAGACTGGAAAAGTTTATTTATTCTAATTTACAGTAGAGGACCAAATAGAGTGGCTATTTAGGAATAATTTTAGGGAGTATTATAAACCTCTGCAGGTTTAATATAGAAGGAGAAAAAAGGTCAACTGATAATTTTGATGTGGGAAACTAACTTAGTTAAATCAGTTTGGTTTTAGTTGTTGTATTGGCTATAAATAAGCCCTCTATTGATTTGGGAGGAGCTTTTGAGATAATTCATTTAAGTGGAGTTTTCCGGTGTGAAAAAGAGAGGGCTCCTTTTGAGGGTATACTTGTATTGTGTACCTTTGGTTTTGTACGAGTCTAATACTTAAATCTATAAAGAGGACTCCTAACCTAACATATAAGCTATTGTATTCAGAGAATGGTTGCAATATTTAGAGTGGTAGAGATAAATTTTACCAATGAAATAACCACAGTAGACAACAAAAAAACAACACTATCCTTTTTAAAGGTTCACTAAGTAATTTTTCCAAATGTCAGCTCAGACTAATAAATTTAACGTACTGATAAAAGTATACATCTGATTCCTTTAACCAATAAAGACAATGCAGTCAACTGCTTTATTTCAATTAATCAAAATTACACCATAAATTTGTTTCTCATTTCTAATTAAAATGCCTAATTACAAAACCATTAATCTTGACTTATGACACATGAAAACTTGATCTGCGGAGAACATTCATACCTGTCGATTTTCCTCAGGCAATAAAGCATTCTCAACCCAGGAGATTGCAAGATCTACGTCTTTTCGAACTGTTGCAAGAAGTGTGACAGCATAGAGCTCGACAACTTCCAAATATTCATGAATTTCAAGAACAAAGCGTCTTGCTTCTTTACTTCCGTCCTCTACATTCGTCTCTGTAATGACTGCACAATATCTTGCATCTTCAAGACTCCATCCATTAAGAAAATCCTCGACAAATTTTTGAACACCAAGTCCAGAACCTTGTGCAATTTGAAAACAAGCTCTGAACCAAAAGTAAAAGAAAAGAAGGTAGTATCACTCTCCTTAGACATGGTCATTCTCTAATACCTTTTCTGCAGACATATCGATATGGAAAACATAAAAACAGTATGACCCCCGTTGTCAAACACTATATAGAACGGACAGAGATCCTGCAGAATCATACTCGGGACGAATAAGCTATCTCAGGTATTCAGGGATCAGGAATGAAATGTTCACATGAAGAATAAAAATAAAAAATGACAATCATACATGACTATGGTGTGTTTGGAAACCTGTTCAATCAACAGTGAACTGAAGAATTACACTTTGTAAGGCATGAATGGACAAGGTGAATATCGTATTGACGTTGAACATGAGTTTAGCTGAAGGAAACTGGTATGGTAAGTGAAATTGTTATTAACGAGAGAAGGTGTTAAAGAAAGCAAGCATACCGACCCAGTAAGAAGAACACGGGGAGGAATAGCTTTGACTGAAATGAAATGCACTGTAAGTTGATCGAGAATTTGTTGAGTCCTGCAGCAAAGCAAAGCAACGATGATTCGGTTTTAGAATGAAATGTGGAGAAGGATGGAAATGGGAGTGTAAGAAAAAACCTGGGAAGGTGGAAAAATGCCTGGAGCAGCACCATGGCAGTTGATTCCAGCATATCTAGAGTTGCAAGGGATTCATGACGCAAACGTTCCAAAATAGAGGATGCTAACGATGCGGCTTCTTGGTACATAGAACAAACAAGGAAGCTGCATCGGAAAAAAACAGATCATCAGACAGAATCTCGTTTTGCATAGTTCTACAATTGATTCACTCATTCCTTTACCTCTCTGAAGCCTCAATTTCTTTCCATATCGCAGCAGCGTCGGAGTCTGAATCGGACTCCAACTCCGTCTCCGTCTCCGTCGTAATTTGCATCGACTCCTCCTCACCTCAACTCACCAGTCCAAAACACACAAAGGGGAAAATCAATAGCAACTCTCTTCAACTATTCATCTATGTAATATCTATTATAAATTATAATATATATATATATATATATATATATATATATTAGCACATATTTTATAAAATTATATTACTAGCATGACATGACTGCAGAAATAATCTTATGAATTTAACTTTAATAATTAAATTTGTTTTTAGAATAAATTTGTATTAATCCTTTCTTCTGTTTGTTTAGATTGTACTGTTTTTCTTTATTTTATTAAAATCAATTAAGAAATTAATTGATTCACATTATTTATTCTCTGAACATTTTAAATAAAATTTTGCAAAATTTTATTCTTCGGTCAAGGATAATAACATTATTTCCAGCACAAAAAGTTATTTAACAATTTAGGTAAAACAATTTTATAGGAATGTTTTTGGTGTATTTATTTATTTTCAAAGTACTGAAATTAAATATAAATACTCCAAACATAACTGAATCCAATTATTCTTTACATGTAAATTTATGTAAGTAAATTTGAAAAATTCATAGTTAAATATATTATTAATTATATAATGTTGTAAAGCTATATTATAATAAAAAAAATTAAATATATAAAATGAAAACTTCAAAACATTTATAATCATATTTAATTATCTGGTAATCAAGTATAAAACTGATTGTATGCAAAATAATTATGGTAATAGCAGAAACTTTAAAAGGCCTAATTCTGTAACCATGAAATAAAAAAATTACCAGATTCGAATGATAATTACACTTGTACCCCAATAAGTTTAAATTTAATTACTTTTGCAAGAATCAAATTTATACTTAAAAAAAAATTAATTTATTTTAAAATTAATTTATTTTAAAATTAATTTAACAGGTGTATGAAACTGTGCGTGTTGGTCTTCATTTCAATCAGCTAATAACCTAAAACCCTAACTCCAAAACCCTCCCTCCTTACAAAGAAGAAGCGAGGGCGGTGACAGTTGTGTCGGATTGAGGCCAAAATCACCCTCATCAATCAATTAATCATCTCTCTTCCATTCGATAGAAGAAGAGGAAGAAGAAGAAGAAGAAGAAAGTATAAGAATGGGTATATTTGAACCTTACAGAGCAATTGGATGCATCACAACCAGCGTCCCATTCTCTGTTCAGAGACTCGGCACTGAAACTTTCGTTACTGTCAGCGTTGGAAAGGCTTTTCAGATTTTTAACGTACTCTATCAACCACACCCATATGCACATTCTTTTTTTCTTCTGGTTTCTCTGTTTTTTTTTATTTATTTATTTTGTATTCCAGATTCAATTGTGTTATTAAATTGATATTTTGTTTATTTTGCTTTTAATCAACTTCACCTGGGACGTGGAATTTTCTCTGCAGTGTGCAAAGCTCACTTTAGTTCTCGTTGGTAAGTCTCTGGTCTTTGCTTGTTCTTCTTCATAATGTTGAGTTATTATTTAATTTGTCATTTTCCGTGAAGGTCCTCAACTGCCGAAGAAGATTAATGCACTTGCATCTTATCGCGAATACACTTTTGCTGCGTATGGAAACAACATTGCAGTTTTCAGGCGTGCACACCAGGTTCTCTACATAAAGTCCTGTTTGGACGAGCTTCTACATAAATTCCTTTCAATAAAAAAAGAAGAAAAATTAGAATGAAATTTTTTATGAGCTCGCTTGTAGAGTTCTCTCACGTACATCTTTAATATTTTTATTTTTGACATGGATTTATTTTCTCTCTCTTAGAATGACTTATGGAGAAGCTCCTCAATACTATGCAGTCCCTTCTTTTATTTTTTTTTGAGCATTTTAGGAGTCTTAACATTGGATGCTTTTCCAGGTTGCAACTTGGAGCAGCCATAATGCTAAGGTTAAGTTGCTCCTGTTGTTTGGAGAACACATCGTCAGTGTCGATGTGTGTGGCAACATGTTCTTGTGGGCATTTAAGGGAGTTGAAGATAACCTTGCTCCGTTTGGGCACATCGTGTTACACGAGAAATTTAACCCCAGCTGTATAATGCATCCAGATACTTACTTGAATAAGGTAATCATCCTTCTCCCTTTGGAAGATTTGTAGAAAATTATATTGGTCCCTTTGTGATTATCAGCATATAAGCAGGTTCTTATTGGAAGTGAGCAAGGTCCTTTGCAACTTTGGAACATTAGCACAAAGAAAAAGATTTTTGAGTTTAACGGATGGAATTCACCCATATCCTGTTGTGTTTCATCCCCTGCCTTAGACGTTGTTGCAATTGGTTGTTCAGATGGAAGGATTCATGTTCACAACATTCGTTATGATGAAGAGTTGGTTTCATTTACACATTCTACTCGTGGTTCAGTGACTGCCTTATCTTTCAGTACAGGTAGGAGCAGGAAGCTGTTATTAATGCATTGCACTTGCTGTAGTGCTTTTATTGTAGATATCATGCTACTCATCAAATCATCTGTTTGGTTTCCATCTGTCCTGACCAACATATAATTTCATCTTGTCCTTTTTACTTTTTTATATAATTTTTGGAATTGAAAAGATTAATAACTTCAAGAATTTCTATTGACTCATAATGAAGTTATCTAGTAATTTTTGTTACTACTTGATAATTTTCTGTAAAATTGAACGAAATACCTATTTACTTTATAACTGTTAATTCATGTATCTTTTAAGCCTCCTAGTAAAATTAATTGATAATTTACCATCCATTGTCTCAGAATTGATCCCCCTTAAATTAAATATGCCCAGCTTGAGGTTCTAAGAAAGGTGTTGTATTAATCAACGTAATTAATTGGCTTATGAAATATATTCAATGAGTGTCAGTAATGTATTGTCTTCTTCCAATCAAAATATATTGAATTGAATAATGTCAATCTACAATCTTTTCTGTATTATTTTGAGGTTTGTAGTTATTATTTTTAACAATTTATTTATTTTACTTGTTTCAGACGGGCAACCTCTTCTAGCTTCTGGAGGTTCATCTGGTGTTATAAGCATATGGAATCTGGAAAAGAAAAGACTCCAGTCAGTTGTAAGAGAGGCTCATGATAGTGTGATCACATCACTACATTTTTTTGCTAATGAACCAGTGCTAATGAGTTCATCAGCAGACAACTCTATTAAAGTAAGAAGCATTCTGCAGATGCACCCATGCATACATGTGATTAAATTTTGACCTTATATTTGGGAGAATATTATTTTTTTAATGTAACTTTAGATAGTTGTCTGTTGATTCTGTTCAAAATTTATTATAGAAAAAAAAAAGAGGAAGTTGTTTGTGTATTTGTAAGATATTTGAGACGTAGCACATAAACTTGGATATCTGCGATATAATACTAAGTACTAGCAACTTGACATTATTTTCCTCAATGATAATGGTTTTCTTTTTCATAGAAAACTGTAAATTTATAGTGACTAGAATCAACTAAGCTATATCAGTATATTTTTACTGATTGACCATGGTTATTGGTTTTCAGTATGATGAATTTAGACCGGACTTTGTTTATTTGTGCTTTACTTGTTATTATCATGATTGAAGCTTGTGTTCATATCATTGTCCATTTTGTTTCATATTTTATTAACGAAACAAAGTTTTTCTGTTCAATTTTTTTATTCTAGTAAAGCCCAAAGACAGTTTTTCAATTTTCATCTTGGTTTCTACTTTTAATTAATTTTACTCCCATTTTTCCTGATGATGTAAGAAAATGTTTGTTTTATTATTTTCTCAGATGTGGATATTTGATACAAGTGATGGTGATCCTCGCCTTTTGCGCTTCCGAAGTGGGCATAGCGCTCCTCCTCTTTGTATAAAGTAATAATTTTTCTTCTGGTGTTAATTTATATAGCAAACGTTTAACTTTGTTTCATACTTAGAAAGTAATTATTATACACTTAGTTTTTGAAGGAATTGATTATTAATTGTGCTTTGGAACAATATTGTTTACTTGACCTCTCTATGATGTTCAGCATGTGGATTCTTATGTGGAGAGCTATTTTGCTGAGAGAATAGAGTTACTTTCTATTGATAGCTTTTTTGGGATTTTTTTTTCCCTTTTCTGTGACTGGCTATTTTCTTATTTTTGAAAGGAGGATTCATTATAATGTTAATCATATGGATTACATTAAGCAATTCTGCATTTTGTATATATTGTGAACTTGCGACATAATGATTGCGATTTTTCACAATTAATTTGGGATGTGTCCTTGTTACTTACACCTGCTAATTATATGGCAGGTTTTATGCCAATGGAAGACATATTCTTTCAGCTGGTCAGGATCGTGCCTTTCGCCTTTTCTCTGTAGTTCAGGTTGGTTATATTTCATTTATAGTATGTATCTGTAGGAAAATATTTTTTTTGTTCTATCTATGACTCCTCCCACCCCCCCACCATATTAGTTGCTATTTGCTTTTGGAAAAAAAAGTTTTCTTTCATTACTAATACTGTTGTTAAAAATAATACAATAGGTCAAATTTTACAACCCAACCCACCTATGATGAATCTGTGCTGGGCCAAAATCTGCCCACAAACCCACCTATCTAACCCAAAAAGTAAACCCCATCTCATGTTTAACTATGAACAGCCCCCTTGACTCAGTAGCACCCCCTGTGAGTAGCAGTCTAGCCCAAACGAAATCTCTCTCTGACTCACTCTTCCTGTCCTCCCTGAACTTGCTCTCGCACTTAGACTCGTGCATCCTCTCTCACTTGAACCAAAAGAAAACCATGAACCATAGCAGTGTTGCTGCATGCAATCCCCTGCACAATCACCATGCAATGCCCAATTTGACAGCTCTACTAATAATATGCATTAAAATACTAGTATTCCCTCTAGTTTCTCCTTGTCTGATTTGCTAGTTCTGATGAAGCTAGTGCCACTGTGCAGTCAGATATCATTAAATGTATACTTGTATTTTAATTCTTCAGCTTTTAACTTTTCTAAGCTGTTTTCATATACATTTATTTTTCCCGCCCATTGTAATGGCTATACTTCATGGCTTAATCTTTTGTGCCTCTTTACTGTGCATTATCTATTCAATTCCTAGTATTTACAACATTGATGTATTTATTAAAATTTTGACAGGATCAACAAAGCAGGGAGCTTTCTCAAAGGCATGTTTCTAAACGTGCTAAGAAACTGAAATTGAAGGTACGATTCGGGGGTTCTCATCCTGGCCTATTGTTGCTTAACTGTGCATAAGTACTTTTGGGACTAATTACAACAGATTTTGCTGTGGTTTTTGTTAGTTTGGGAAGTTCTGGTTGCCTAGATTCTCTTGTGGTTTATGTTTCATGTTTTGCTTTCCTTTGTTTTCTGTGAGTTTTGGATTTCCTATTTGTACTCTTCCCTCTAGTTAAAATATGTTTAAGCTTTCTATCTGCTAACTCTAATTTTTCAACAAACTTGTAAGAGAAGAGTAAACATTGGAATTTTTAAATGTTTCAAACTTAAGATTCAAAGGCACATGATTTTGACAACTTGTTTATGCTAAGTGCAATAAATCATGGTTCCTGTATGCCATGTTGAAACTTGAATGTCGGCAAAATTAAGATTATTTTATTCTTTAATACCTAGTTATTAGATCATTGATATGTTTTATCCCAATCAACCATGCAAATGTATATAGGTGATAATGCCTCAGTTGAGCTTAAGGCAAATGTCAACGTGGGTAGGAAGAGGGGATTAAGAAGTGTATGGTACTCTGATTCTTCTATTTTTTTTTCTTTTGTTTGTGAACAATTCATATGTTATTGGAAGTAGCGGCAGTTGGTAACCCAACTTTATTCAATTTAATGATTATGGTGCATTTAATTATATTTGTGTTTTAATTACTGAATAACTGCTTCTTGTGTGAACACTAAATTTGCAACTCGTGTTTTACACACTTTATTTCAAATTATTTACTAATCCTCTTTTATTTTGTGTGTATGTCTGTTGCTCAGGAGGAAGAAATAAAATTGAAGCCTGTGATTGCATTTGATTGTGGTAAGTTCTTTCTGGCTTTTTTTTCATTCAGGTGTAATTGTTCTGAAGGCCAAACCTATAAATGGCTATAAATGGAACTTCATCTATTGACTTGACGTTTTTATGAATTGATTCTTTTCATTTACTAAAAGTGCAGCTGAACTGAAATTGTTGTTTTCTTCTTTTCAACAAAAGAATAAAATTATTGAGATAGAGAGCAGAAAGTTACTCTGAATTTGGAGGATCCTTTATCCTCCGTAAGAAAAACAGGTTACAAATAAAATAATAAAGAAAAAGAGAAAACATTGATCGAATGGGATAATGTTGCGTATTCTCTCTGCATGTCTGTGCTAAGGAAACCATCATAGAAGATCTTTTGTGTTGTACACCAAATAGACCCTAATCGCCAAATATAGTCCCTAATTTCTTGTTTAGTGAAAGCCAAGTCAATAAATCTTGTGATTAAATTGAAACATACACGTGTAGTTTATCTATTGTTGCAGTTCCAGATTTATGTTTTCAATGAATTTACTCTACTGTCAGAAGCATCACTTCTTTTCTTGTGTAAACTTCAGCTGAAATTAGAGAACGTGATTGGTGCAATGTGATTACATGTCATATGGATACTGCCAAGGCATATGTTTGGAGGCTTCAAAATTTTGTTCTTGGTGAGCATATATTGAATCCATGTCCTGAAAATCCAACACCTGTAAAGGTTAGGAATTCCACTTTATTCAATATTTTCTGTTTTTTGGAAATCTTTGCCTTCAAAGAAGATATGTGCAATTTATTATGCTTATTTTTTAGTACCTGTTTTGTTGCTTTGAATTATTTTTTCTAATAACAAACTGATTGGATGTGTGGCATAATAATGTTACAAAGTGTGTGGCGTTCTCTTAGGGTAGGGTGTCAATATTTAAAAGTCTCTTGACAAATGGGTTGGTTCTAGCTGACTACTGTTTTCATATGGTAACAGGCTTGTGCTATCAGTGCCTGTGGCAATTTTGCCTTTCTAGGGACAGCAGGTGGTTGGATTGAGAGGTTTAACCTTCAATCTGGAATTCGCAGAGGTTCTTACATTGACATGTCAGAATCAAGAAGTTGTGCTCATGATGGTGAAGTAGTTGGAGTTGCTTGTGACTCAACAAATACGCTCCTGATTAGTGCAGGATACCAAGGAGATATAAAGGTTTGTGTTTGCTGTTTGAAGATACTCTAACTTCCACTTGTTAAAGTTAATAGAAAGAAATCATAATCACTTTGGTTAGCATAGCTACATTATGCTGGAAATTCTCATAATATATATAATTGCAGGTTTGGGATTTCAAAGAACGTCATCTTAAATCCAGATGGGAGATTGGTTGTTCAGTTGCTAAGATTGTTTATCATCGTTATAACGGTAAATAGAATTTTTTTTATGACTTTTCATATTCCATTTTCCATGTTTGTATTTTTCCTAATTCTTATGTCTGGTTAAAAATGTAATAAAATGTATGGGGAAAGAAATTCCTACTGTATAGTGTCATGAAGTGATTATAGAGTTTTATTGATTTGTAGGTCTCCTGGCTACAGTAGCAGATGATTTAACAATTCGATTGTTTGATGTCGTGGCACTTAGACTTGTGCGTAAATTCGAAGGTCACACAGATCGAATAACAGATTTGTGCTTCAGTGAGGATGGGAAGTGGCTTCTGTCGTCTAGTATGGATGGAAGTCTTAGAATTTGGGATGTAATATTAGCAAGACAGATAGATGCAATACATGTTGATGTACCTATCACAGCATTATCTCTGTCCTCAAACATGGATATATTAGCAACTACCCATGTTGATCAAAATGGGGTATACTTGTGGTGAGTTTCCAAATTTATTTTCTTGGTTCATGGAACATAATTTTGGTGAAAACATTTTCTACTTTTCCAAATGTTTATTGCATCTTATTGATATTCTTTTCTGGGCTTGGGTTTGAATTAAATTATAAGACGAGAATACTGATTTTCTCTGAAGTGAATATCATTTTCTAGAATTGCTAGATATGTATGATTATCTGAAGTAACATTCTCCCTATAAGACATTTACTATCATATTTCTTTGGAATAACAAAAAGACTGATTTTGTTATGATTCTGAAAGGTGCAAACAATACTGAATGGGAAAGTTGTTACTCTGCTATTTAATGACGTTGAATAAGAAACCAGTTTTGATAGTGAGAAATTTTATCAGGGTAAACCAGGCAATGTTCTCTAGTTCTTCAAACGTTGATTCGTATGCAAGTGGAAAAGAGGTTGTGAGTGTCAAATTGCCATCTATCTCCTCTGTAGAACGTTCTCAAGATGAGCATTCTGAAGAGCTAGTGAATGCATCTCAACCTAAAGATGATCTGGATTTCCCAACTCAAGATAAGCAAATACCCGAATTGGTTACACTTTCGTTGCTGCCTAAGAGCCAGTGGCAGAACTTGATCAACTTAGACATTATAAAGGTCTTCATTTCTCAGCAGTATTGCTTCTCATGATATGAGCTTTTTTTGGAGGTCATTTGGTTTGAGAAAATGTTCTCTATTTTCGTTTTGTATTTTTACTTTTAATTACAAAAAATGTCATATTGTTTTCACTTTGTTTCCTATTTTCAAAAGTTTATATATGAATCATGGAAAACAATTTAAAAATATGTAACAAATTGACAAAAATGGTGACATTTTTTTTAATTAGATGTAAAGAAATGAAAACAACTTTTCCAAATCAAACGTCCCCTTATTTCCTTGAATTTCATTTATATTTTGTCATGGTCATAATAAATGACATGTATTTTGTCCTGCTTGTTGAATTAAAAACTACTAAATTCCAGGTTCGCAATAAGCCTATTGAGCCTCCAAAAAAACCTGAAAAAGCTCCATTCTTCTTGCCTTCTGTTCCAACCCTCTCTGGGGAAATATTGTTCGAGTCTGAAAAGTTGTCATTAAAGGAGAATGATGGAACAGAGGGTGGGAAACAAATGAAGACAATATCAGATATGCCACAATCACGTTTTCTGTATCTTCTTCAATGCTCAAAAGAGAAGGATGACTGTAAGACCTTGGCTATTTTATTTTTTTGTGCATGACATGTACACTGTGGTTGATTAATTATAATTTATTTTCTCTGAATATCTGTAATGCAATCATTTCATTTCTAAGATTTAACATTTCACATTGTAGATGCAGCGTTCACTGATTATATTAAAGGATTATCTCCATCAACTCTAGATATGGAGCTTCGAATGTTTCAGATCATTGATGATGATGATCAGCAAGAAGCAGAGAAGAGGTCTGAGTTGGTATCAATTGCATGGCTTCTGGATTATTTTATTCATGAGCTTTCCTGCAGAAATAATTTCGAGTTTCTACAAGCTGTCATCAGATTATTTTTAAAGGTTAGGGACTTCACTCATTGTCGGTCAGTTAGTGTTTATTGACCTCAAATGAATGTGATTTTATTTTTTGCTGATTGTATGTTTACAATTTTTCTTCATCTTGTCAGATTCATGGTGAGACAATTCGGCAGCAGTCATGCTTACAAGAAAAGGCAAGGAAACTTCTTGATATTCAATGCATGGTATGGCAAAGGGTAGATAAATTATTTCAAAGTTCGAGATGCGTGGTCGCCTTTCTTAGTAATTCCCAAATTTAGGTGACAATTTCAACTTGCAATGCCAATCCTCTAGTGATAGTTAAGGCACTATCTGTGGTAAAGCATTTGAGCCTTCATTTTAGTTGAATTTATAGAAAATGAGGGCAAATTTGTTAAAAGCTGGTGGATGAGGTTTCTTCTCATCGTTGTCAAGTTTTGACGGTGATCATGACAAGATATTCTTGTATCGGGATAAACTAGTATCGTACATCATACTAATGCAAATTTTGTAACTTACATTTTGTATCAGCCGAATTACGATTTAAATGTTCCATTAGTGCTCTATTTAATAGAAAATTTTCAGCAAATTATGCTTCCTCTTTTGCCTCTTTCGTCAGCTTTGTAACTAATACTGATGAGGTCCTCCGTAGGACTTCCATCAACGTTTAGAATGAAAAAAAAAACGGAAGATTTCATCCAAGAATGCATGGAAACAATGCAACAAAAGAATGAAATGAAAATCAAATACGTTAGACAGAAAGTAAGAATATGCAACTTTAAGTGCATTAAGAATGTGCATGTTACTTGAAAAAACTTTCTAAGAAAAGAATATTAAATGAAAATCATTAAAATATTAATATACTTAATTTTACAAAAATCAACTATTTCCTTTTATTTTAAATGTGTAAAAATTAAAAGAGATGAGATTTGAAAGAGTTAAAAGAGTGTGTATATATATATATATATATATATATATATATATATATATATATATATATATATATATATATATGCATAAATGAGTTGTTACTCTTATTAATATTTTCATTCTAATTGATGTAATTAGATGGATGAACAATTTATTATTAATAGCTGATAAAAAACAATTTATTATTAATAGTTGAAATTGTACTTAACTACCTTATTCTAAAATATGTTAGAAACATTTATAATATTATAGAATGAATGTTTTTTGTAAAGAAAATTTTATTTAGAATATATTGTGAATATTATTTTAAAATATTCTAGAAAAAAATATTTTAAAGCAACGACTTATTCTTTATACAATAGATTTTTACTTTCTATTCTATTCTATGATTTTTAATTTCTTTCTTTTCTGTACATTCTTGAGTCTTATTCTTATCACGCTTCATTTAAAGATTTTTTCTATCTCTTCCTTCTATCACCTTAGCAGTGTTTCATGGAAAGGAAAATTATATCAAATGAGAAAATGTGAAAATGGCATGCCAAGAACATGACACTATTCATATCCAATGATGGTGTTACTCTTAATCCTTTGATGGGACAAAGCAATTTACATTTTCTATCCGTGACTTATTTGACAGAAATTTTGCAACAATTGCACACTTTGGTTTGCCAACAAATAATGTAGATAAGTATGTAGATGTAATTATTGAAATGATATACAGAAGCATAAAATAAAACTCTCCACTCTTGGTTACTTGTTTGGATAACACAATATGCGACTTCGATATTCTCCAAGGGCCCATATTGGAAATATGTTTCTATACGCAGAGTAACTGATAGTACAGTTCTTATTGAACACTCCCATGATTTCCTACAAAACATCATGTTATGTATTTCATAAATACACATCTTAGATGAAAAAGTCTTCTCAAAATAAACTATTTTAGTCTTTTTTATGGTTGTTAATATTTCTTTAGTAATATATATGGTTTCATTGTTTCTCAAATAATTGAATTCATAACATTGCAAAGTTGAATTCACAGTTAATTCCTTCTCTCATTTGATGTGTTTAGTATGAATTAATAAATCTAAAAGGAGTTTTGCATAAAATTACAAGATTAGCAGAAATTTTCATTCATAATTTTATATTACAGTGATTGTTAGTTACCTGTTGAGGAAACTCCCCATTTTCCATTTGTGCATTAATCAGAACCTTGGCTGCACGATGCAATGGGATTGGATCTCTTTGACCCTACATAAAATAAACACTAACTTTATAGAAGTTTGTTCTCTTCACCTCATGATTGATTCTATAAAAGAATATCTTTTGCTCATTGAACTTTGTTAGACCTGTTCTGCTTCAATAAGCGCCAACATAGCCCATGCAGTGTTCACTACATGAGACTTGTTTCCTTCCAGATTCGTGTAAACCTGTTTTAGTTGTACTTTTAGTCAGTGTAATTGTCTTTGACAGAAAAGTAGAATATGCAAAATCAAAGAAGAGTATCTATATTGAGAAAAGCACAAGATTACAAAAAACAATTCTTTGAGTTCATTATTTAAACAATGAGACTGAGAATGTATACAAGTTACCATTTGTTGACATGCAACATAGCTCTCTCCCCAGCCACCAGATAGTTGTTGATTGGAAAGCAAAAATTCACATCCTCTTCTAATGCTGTGGTCATCTTGGTACCTTTTACCCGCAGCTATGAGTCCCTTTATTCCAAACCATGTTCCATAGGTATAACAGATTCCCCATGACCCATACCTAGTTAATTCATTATAAGCATTTTGCATCATAATTGCATTTCAAATATCATATGAAGTTATTCCTAAAGACATTGCAAAAGAAATGAGTTTGAGGACAAATAGAGCAAACCATGAACCATCAGCTAATTGTACGCTTTCGATGTAGTTTGCTGCCTTAGCAATACAAGTTTCTATTTCCTTCCTTCTATACGTTGGATATCGTTGTGTGAACAAGGCAAGACCTTGAATTGTTGATGATGTGCATTCTACACACCTATATCAAAATTATGAACTCGTTTATTTGACACAATTCTGAGAAATCATATTTTAACTCTGTATAAATTACAAGGAACCATGTTAAACATACTGATAATCGATCATGATATCTTCAAATGTTTCAGCTGGATTCATTTTCTGTGACAAAAATCAGGAGTATTAAAAAATTGTATCTATATCTTTTCATTTAAGAGAAAGTAATAGTTTTACCTCCAACCATGCATAAGATCTGGTGAGCTCATAGGATCCAAATCCTCCATTTCTATTCTGTAATATTACGAGTAAGAAAATTGTCTTGTGTTTATAAAGTGCTAGTTAATTAAATTACTTTAATGACTAAAAATGAACATTTTAAAGTTGGAGATAAACAATCAACAAAATATTTGGAAAGACTAAAAGATTAAGAGCATATTTTATCTGACATTCCAAAATCTCATCCCACTTTCCGAAAACCTATCTGTCCTTAGTCACTAACTCACTACCTTCTAAAGTTCCCTTATCCTATAAATTTTTCACTAAATCTAAGTCAAGAAAGAGAAAGAATGAAAAAATAAATGTGTGGGTTCTTTGTTGCAAGTTTACATAACGATTTTTCCATGATTTTTAGTACATCAGATACTATACATATTGGCTATAATTAATATGTACCTGTAGGGATAATATTAAATTAACAGCATCGTATAGTTGTTCTACTTCCACTGCTTTTCCCACTGTCTCAAATGGCAAATTTGATAACAGAATGGCTGCCTGAGAAAAAGATATATACAAACATGTTAAACAGACCACTTAAGAAACTAATAGCTTGATGAAATATAATTGAAAAACTCTACCATCATCTAATTAATTTTATGTCAACATATATACAAATCATTGTGGCTATGTTTCAAATGAAAACTTACGAATCTAAGAACTTTCACTTCCTGCTTTATCTTTTCAAAGTTATAGCACTAATGTTTAAGAATTTCAAATGGCAAATCCATTGATTATCACCTTCAAGCCTTCTGCAGTGCAGTCTGTGGAAGGCCAGCCATTGTCTGTAGTTGAGAAAGGCCAACCACCTTTAGAAATGTGGCGATACCAATAACTTGGATTACCAGAGCTGTTTGCTGTAATCTTCACACCCAAGCTCAAATGCAATTATTATTATGGTCAATGTATATTTCACACTTAGTTTCCTTACAACAACATTTAATCAATGTACTATACCTGTGAGCCTTTTATGAAATTATTTGCTTTCTTAAGCATTGAACCATATTCATCTTCAAGATTGGTAGCTAAGATTGCTTGAACAGACAAAGCAACATCCCAAAATTGAGAACCATTATATCCCTGACATTCATGAACTACCTTCATTAGAATTGGCAGATCAGTACTTAATCACAAACAAAAGTTTAAGTTATTAATTTAAATGCATTTGTGAACTTGTGCAGAAAGAATAATACAAGCGATGTAGAACCTGCATTTTCATTCCATCCTCAGCCACCCAGAGATAATCTTTGATTCTTGAAATGTGAAACTTAAATGCTTCAGAATTGGGGTTCTCCACCCAACAGCAAACCATGTTTAATACCTGTTTCATAAGGCTACCCTGTTTGGTTATCTTTATTCAAATTACTAAGAAAATTAACATAATGTTATCGGGTTTACATCTTTAAAATATTCATATCAATGGTTTAACATAATCGTGTCCCCTAATCAATGGTTTAACAATGTTTTTTAAAACTCCCCACTAAATTAATGTCCAAATCAACGTAGGGAAAGAAATCCATTATGTAAAGAAGAAAGACAAAGTAAGTGTCCTTTTTTTTTTAAAAGAAACTTATTCTTCACCTGTTTATGTCTTTAGATACGAGTGATAAAATAGTCAAGTGTTTAATAATTATTTTGTAAAATTAATTTCTCTAATATTGATAAAAAAAATTATATTCAAATACATTTTAAATTAAATTCTTAAGATATTTTGCACCTTTTAAATAATTTATTGTTTAAATTAATTTTATAAAATAAATAATTTAAATAGTTTTGTTCTATTTTTTAACAAGCTAAATCTACTCCTAAACAAAACGAGTGAAGATTAAGGGTGAATCCAGCTTAGTATATTAATGGTGAATTGATGGCAACTAAAACATGAACTATTATCTTTAGAAAATTATAAGTTTTATATTGTGTTAAAATAATTTTGTTATTCATATGTGGGACTGCATTTTATCATTATTAAGTATTAGTTGAATTTATAATTTTGTATAAATTAATAAGATGAGGTTTAAAAAGCAATGATAAATAAGATAATAAAAAAAAGTAAGATGGTTAATAACCTTATTAATGGGTCCAATACAAAGATAATTTGTGTTTTGATCTTCATAGTGTATGTGTTGCATGACACAATGGAGAGCTTTCTGCCTTAGCTTGGAGTAGGGCCAACGCATAAGAAGAGGTTCCCCTACATTCTCAACAAAACTCCATAAAATATTCTGGATCATTGGACACCTATGGTACATATCTTCCTGCCATAATTACAACAATCTTAAGTTTATATTCAAATGGTTTACACAGAAGAACACAACACAATACCTTGGCACATAAATTCTTAGCCTCATCCCACTCAAGTGTGTGATAGGGAAGGGTGTAGAGCTCTTTTCTGAGGGATAAAATAACTGCGTTCATTGGTCCCACAAATCTTCTTCCGTACAAGTATGACATTGGTAGATACACTAATCGAGTGTGACACCACATCCTTCCTGGGTGGAAAGGAACAGAGTACGGAAGCAACCAAATCTCCGGTGGAATTGCCTTCATGCCGCTCCATTCGTACACACCAAGCACCTATCATTTTCATTATATATAACTGTGCTTACATTTTTATCAGTGAATGAATAAAATGGTTATGAAAAGCAATGCATGGAGAGTTACTGAGAGCCAGAGTTTGCCCCATGAAGGAATATGAGTCACTCCACCACGATGAAGAATCCATGCCCTTGCTTTCTGCATGCTGCCTTCTCCACCATCCACCTCTTCTCCAAGCAATCTCAAAGTCACATAGTTCAGAGCTGTAGAAAACATAATGCTGTGGCCTTCTATATGCAACCCCCACCCTCCATCTTCGTTCTATACGTATAGCAACAAAAAAACTCATCCATCTTTTATATACACCTATATATATATATATACATATACAATATATCATCACATTAATATTCATCATATATAATATAAATATATGCCTGGTGATTCAACAGATACCGCCGCATCTCGCTTTGATGCTCCGTCGTCAACACTGCATTAAGGGTCCCAGTCACCCACAATCCAATTACCTACACATGTAGATATAGGTAAGTGTTGCAGATACAACGTTTCATATGATTATAAACTTCATCTTATATACCAGTTTTATAAGATTGAATTAGGTTTAAAATACAATTCTTTTAATATAAAAGAAGAGATATATGCATAAAAACTTAATGTTACCTACCAATCCAGGTAAAAGAAACAAAGGGCCGCCATAGTCGGATGGCCAGAAACCATCCTCAGCTTGCAGGGTTGAGACACTTCTCAAGGCTTTCTTAAGTCTGCTTCCCACAACTTCCTCATTTATATCTTCCTCCCTTTCTATTTTTTTCTTCTCTGTCACTCCCTTTTCCCTTTCAAACTGACAAACACATACGTACATGCATGAAAAATCAAACACAGAAACCCAGCTACCTAGGAACATCACTATACACTACTATATATATGCATGCACCTGGAGTCTCATTAAGAGATCAGAACTGTGTTTATATTTGAAACGGTTCTTGTTAAATTCTTGGCGAACTCGTTCCACTTCAGCTCTCTCTTCTTCGCTCCCAAGTTGTGGATCGAACTCCCAGAACTGTCTTCCCATATGGTTGTTCACACTTCTTAGTGTCTCCTCCTCCTTCTTCTCTGAAACCTTCAGCTTCCACATCTTACTCTCTCTTTCGGTGTGTGTGTCTGTGTGTGTATTCACGCCCAACACTCCAACATCACCTCACTCTCTTCTCTTTTTAAACATCTCCATCCTTTTAATTAATTCATCTCACAGGACAATAATTCTAATATGTATATATAATTATAGTAATGATAAATAATATGAACAACATTCAAAACAAACGGAAAAACAAAACTGTCTCTCTCTGCACTATATTTTTTGTTTGTACAAAGTCTCTATTATGGTGCAGTCATCTTGAACAGCCCAATAATTTCAATTTTTACATGTATGAGACATATATTAATCGATGGAACTTTCATCATAAGATTGAGACAAACCAATCTTAATTTATTTAGATTAGATTGCAAAGGCATATCACTTTATGAAGGATTTTATTGATTTTTTTAATCTCAATCATTCATATATAAATAATCACATGCTCTAACATAATCATTCATATATAAATAATCACATATGCTCTAATAACATAAACAAAGACTCTCATTTTATATATTACATTTTATTCTTAAATAACAATAATGTGTTGTTTCAAAGGTTAATCTCTTATATATTACATTTTATTGTTAAATAACAATAATGTGTTGTTTTAAAGGTTAATGAAGATTGAATGCACATTAATTAAAAACATTTAGAAGTATTTATATGACTTATGACGGTTAAGATTTAGTTGCATTCTATAAAATAGCTTGAATTTATTTGAGAATGTATCTCAAACCAATCAAACAAAAAGAAAAAAAAAATATATAACAAGTTCTTTAAAAACAAGAGAGAGGTCAATTCTCCTCTTGTTACTTGTTGAAAAAAAAAATCAAAGTGAAAATTGATGGCTGCAAATACTTTAACATAGAGTACACATAGCACAATTTATAGCAATGTCCAAGTTCTTTTATCTAAATGAAAAAATTATGATTTTTGGGTTATAAAAATGAAAAAAATTGTTTACATCCTTAGATGTCTCAGAGTTCATACAAACACAATATGATGATCAAGTTACGGATGATATTACAGTTACACAACATGCAACAATGAACAAAAATAAGATCACATATGCTAGAGTTCTTGGTATAATTCAAAGAGGAATCTCACTAGCCATATTTATAAGGGTCATGAGATCAAAAACAGTCAAGGAAACATAGGATATTTTTCAACAAGAATTTGAATGAGATTCAAAGGTTAGATGATGAATGTTCAAGGGTTGATAGGGTCACTTAGATCCTATGAAGAAAGTGTTTCAATCTAAACTCACGATATTATCTCAAAAAGAAAAAAATGAATTAATAAATATTGATGATGTTGGCTTTAATACTAATTGTTAGATCAAACACTTATCATTAAATCAAAAATTAGTTGATAATCATGGTGTAACTCTTTCTACTAACAACCCATATGCCACTATTTGATTGTGCCTTGACTCACTTGGTCTCCATCATGGGACAATTGATACACCCTCTAATAAACACCATTTGAAGCATGGAGCAGGAAAAAGCCTTCACTAAACCATCTTAAATTTTATTTTTTGGATATACTTGTTATGCTCAAGTTCCAAAACCAAAGATAGAGAACAATACTTGAAGAATCAAGTGAGAGATGCAATTATTGGTTATAGTTTCATATTAAAGAACTATAAAATTTACAACTTAAAGACAAAGAAGATAATGATTAGCAAAGACATGATACTGAGATGATTTTTTGGAATTAGCAAGAATAAAAGGTATTGCAGAAAACAATTTCAACAAATATTTTGCATCGTTTACTTATAAGCAAAATATTATATCTTCAAAAGAAAAAAAAAGGGTTTGAAGCCTTACAAAGAAAAAATAACCTGAGTTAAAAATTTAATTTTCTATAAATTTTAATATACACGTGTTTAAACAAATAACTCACTTATTTGTTATCATACTAAGACTTAAAACACAATTCTCTAACATACATGCATGCAAACCATTTTCGTATGATGTATCTATATCAAGCAGGAGAAAAAGAACAAAAGAATAAGAGAAGAGAAGAGAGCAACAAGAAGCAAGCTAGAAGAAAAATAGAAGAAAAAATTATACATGCATTCACTCACACAATACATATTGCAAAACTAACTAAAAAAACAACGAAAGCATAAAAGCAATATAAACTGTATGTAACTAATTTAATTTAATTATTAACTGATTAAAAATTTTAGTAGATAATGTTAATACCTAATTACCAAAATTAATGTAAAGCTAACACATGACTTCAATTTTAATTAGATATTGGGCAAGTAAGCATAGAAATAACTCGCAAAGCAAAATTGTTAAAATTAACATAGTGCTAAAAAGTTGGATGAGATTGAAATTAATTTTACATTTTAAGGAATTTTTCAATAACATTTTTTTTTTTAACTTTTACCGATGAAATGGAAGTGTCCAACAGTTCGAAGCACGGAAATGGTGATCTACCTACCCGTGTGTGTATAAGTGTTAAGACGCGTAGAAAAATTAAAATAAAAAAAAGTTGCAAAAGCCACGCACGGGCAGACATACAAAAAAGTGCTATGAGGACTTTGTGGGTGCCTTGCTAGCTCCGCCCCGCCTCAGTGGCAGTAGCTGTTTGTTATAAATTAAACGCAGGGATTTGAACGTTTCCAATGTAATGCATTGCTGGCAGATGCAAATACTAAGTCAATAAGCACTGCATTGGATTGCATTGCCTTACATTTCTCATTCCCCATTTTCATTTCATTTGATTTGATTCGATTGATCGATCTTCCCAGCAAACACAGGTTCATGCTGTTCCAATTGCCACTCCACTCTTAATTAGTGTAATCTGTTTTTCCATTCAGTTGCGAATTGCAATGAACTCGTTTCTTCCCCTTTTCAGAAACACCAATGTGGAAGCTCAAGTTTGCGGAGGGAGGGAGTCCATGGCTTCGCTCACTCAACAATCACGTTGGAAGACAGGTCTGGGAGTTCGACCCTAAGCTCGGATCACCGCAAGATCTTCTCGAGATTCAGAAAGCTCGCCAGAATTTCCACGATAATCGCTTCACCAACAAACACAGCTCTGATCTACTTATGCGCTTGCAGGTCTCTCTTCTCCTTCGCTCAATTCTCTCTCAATGGGAAGCCCTCACTGCTTCCCTTCCAACCATTCTACCCTCTGCATGCGCTTCTTCACAAATTCATTTTAATCTTTTCCTTCTTTTCTTAAACTTATCCCGTTGGATTTTATTTCATATAATTTTTTACCCATTTACTATGCTGTCAAACTTGTTTCATTTCTCGTATAAACACTTTTCACTGTTTAAGTGTTTTGAAATCATCTCTAAAACAATGTAGTTTGCAAGAGAGAACCCAATTCATGAAGTCTTACCCAAAGTCGGAGTTCAAGATATTCAGGATGTGACCGAAGACGTTGTGACAAAAACTTTAAGAAGGGCTGTAACTTTCCATTCAACTCTCCAGTGTCATGACGGACACTGGCCGGGAGATTATGGAGGTCCCATGTTTCTGATGCCTGGCTTGGTAAGTCATGTGTTCAACACTTCATCTTATTTGTCAATTACCAATATTCTGGACAACACTTAGCCATTGCCTACTACATTTTCTGTTTTCATTTGGTTTGGTATTTAGACTTTTTTTCTTCTGTCCCCGTTGATAACCATGAGATCCCTACACTCTGTGGGGTACACAATTAAACAGGTAATTACTCTGTCAATCACTGGGGCACTCAATGCAGTCTTAACTGAAGAGCATAAAAAGGAAATATGTCGTTACCTCTATAACCATCAAGTAAGGACTTCACACCATTTTGCCCCTTAATCTATGAGCTTCTCCCTGTAGTTCTCCTAATTTTAAATGTAACTGCAGAATAAGGATGGTGGATGGGGTTTGCATATTGAAGGTCCAAGCACCATGTTTGGCTCTGTCTTGAGTTATGTTACTCTGAGATTGCTTGGTGAGGGTCCTAATGATGGACAAGGGGAGATGGAGAAGGCACGTGACTGGATTCTAGGGCATGGCGGTGCTACGCTAATTACGTCATGGGGGAAGATGTGGCTTTCAGTTAAGATGTTAACCTTATTACGATGATAGATTTGGTGTTGTGGTGTATTTATGTCTAATTTTGTTGTTGGATAGGTACTTGGAGTGTACGAATGGTCTGGAAATAATCCCCTGCCCCCTGAGATATGGCTCCTTCCATACATTCTGCCATTTCATCCAGGTTCTTGCTCTTTATTCCATTTGCATATGCTTTAATTTGTTCACAGAGAAGACACATTGAGGAAATCTACAAAAAGGAAATGTGATAAAAATATTTTAACAATGTTAATATGAGCTGTTTCTAAAACTAGCAATGCCTTTTGTCAATAATCCCTACAAATGTATAAGTGTGTTCTGATCAATAAGACTAACCTTTGTCTCTTTGTCAAAATATTCCACCTCCCACCCCCCTAATGCGGTCAAGTTAAGAGGAATGAATATTTTATAGAATAATAATGGCTGTAGAATCCTGCCAAATTCATTAAGAAACCTGAGTTTGTTGATCTAGAAGTAAGTTTAGTTTGGGTTGAACAAGCTCCCTTAAATTTGTATAGAAGATTTATTATCCAATGTTTATACTAGAAATTTTGTTTTGTTGTTCAGTCTCTCAGAGACCTTTCGTGGTCTAGTTCTGCTGTATGAATTTTAGTTTTGGAAGAAAAAAGAAAGCTATTGCACAAATAAGAATATTCAGCGATAAAGAACCTACATACTATGCTAGAAATTTAATGTAAAACTGTTCATATGCATTCACCTAAAGCTTAAGTTTATGGAGTTGTTGGTTCCTGGCATGGCATTGTCTGAAGTCCCCTCCTTGCCATCTTCATTCTTATAATAAAAGGTGGAGCTTTGGCACAAGGTAGGTGAGCCTGTGCACTATCCATGCTTTCAAGTCCAAAAACACTCTTGCATGAGGGCATGCATTGAGATGTAATGTAAAATCATTTATATGCCTGCCTTCACCTCAAAGCTTAAGTTGGTTCTTGGCATATTGTATCCAGATTTTTTCAAAGAAGGCATTTGTTCATGATTTCATGTGATATATGATGTTCCTGAGAAAAACTTGATATTCATGAATTTTTGTGAAATGCTTTCATTATTAAATTGGTTGTTTTCTGTCATCGTTCCATTCATTCTTTTGTATGCTTGGAAATAAATCATTTTTTTTTTCTTACAGGAAGGATGTGGTGTCACTGCCGGATGGTCTATTTGCCAATGTCCTACTTATATGGAAAGAGGTTTGTTGGTCCAATCACACCAACAATATTATCTTTGAGAAAAGAGCTATATACTGTACCATATCATGATATTGACTGGGATCAAGCTCGCAATTTGTGTGCAAAGGTTAGTGAAACTGCTAAACTGGGTCTTTGGAATTATTGTATAATTGTTTCACTAGCTTTTTTAATTTGAGGCCAACAATAGAATATCCTTGATCTAATCATACTAATAATTGCATCGAAAGTAGCATTCGGACATTACCCCTCTCTCTTTGGCTTCTTTTTCTGGTGGAACCATATGTCAGGTTTCCTGTTCATTTGATGCCGGAACTTGCCTGAGCATTAAGTATTACTTTTATGTCATCACTACCACCAAATCTTGTCATAATAATGTCAATCATCATGTTACTATTACTACATTCTACTTCTTTTATTTGTCGCTATAATTCTATTGTATCACAATGCCACCCATGTCCTTAGGACAAACTTTGCTCCCTCTATAACCCCTTGCTATAGGCTATCATATCCAGTGTCAATAATGATTTTTATATCTTTGGGGATGAACCATTTGTACTTGAAAGTTTGGGCAATGATGTGCTAAATGGGTTAGCAATAATTGAACTCTTGATCACTAATTGGTTGTGGGTGAAGAAGTTACATTAATGGTTTTATTTCTCTACAAATAAATTTTGGCATTTGATATCTCTAACTTCCACCTACCAATTTAACAGTGCTGTAGATAAGAATTAGAGATGGATTGACTTTGCTCTTGTGCAGGAAGACTTGTACTATCCTCACCCACTCGTGCAGGATATTCTTTGGGGATCTCTACACAAGTTCCTTGAGCCAATTCTGATGCATTGGCCTGGCAAAAAGTTAAGGGAAAAGGCTATTACTTCAACAATGGAACATATACATTATGAAGATGAGAATACACGATACATTTGCATAGGTCCTGTAAATAAGGTAATTGTTGAAAGGAGTCAGGCAGCTAGGGCCTCCCTTCAAAATGTTGATTGTTCTTTAAATTTCCAGCTGTTAGTCGGAGCGTGAGAATACTGACATTCTGATAACTATTGTTAGTTTTCTTCTGCTGGGATGACCATTTATGTTCTCTACCTCAATTTATTTTCATTGCGATAATTATATTTTTTATGGATGCCTGAGCTTCCCTTCCATTCTCCACTTATATAGATTAATTTATATTTCCATCTAAACCAGTAAATGCTTAGGAATACTAACTACCTAGTTATTATTTTTCTTAATGGTTATTATTCAGGTGTTAAATATGCTTTGCTGCTGGGTAGAAGATCCAAATTCTGAGGCCTTCAAGTTGCATCTTCCAAGAATTTATGATTATCTATGGATTGCTGAAGATGGCATGAAAATGCAGGTGAACATATAAATCAACTTATTTTCACCTTGTCAAAATGATTAAGTGATTTTTTTATTCTATTGGACATATTCACAGATGATTCGGAATAATATAGACATCCTATACTATAATGCTGTCTCCTTATAATGTGTAATATGTGGAACCAATGTTACTGCACAAATGAGCTTTTCTTAATGTCATATGTTAGAGTCTATTAAAACAGAGTTACAAGTTTAACTTTTAACCTTTTTTTGTTGCAGGGCTACAATGGAAGTCAACTATGGGATACTGCTTTTGCTGTCCAAGCTATTATTTCAACTAACCTCATTGACGAATTTGGTCCAACTATAAGAAAAGCCCATACATATATTAAGAACTCACAGGTGTTCTTTTGAATTTATCATTATAAGTCACATTGATTTGCCCTTTTTGATAAGAATTTTTCTCGTTTGAAAGGTTTTAGAAGATTGTCCAGGTGATCTTAACAAATGGTATCGTCACATTTCAAAAGGTGCTTGGCCTTTTTCAACTGCAGATCATGGATGGCCAATTTCAGATTGCACAGCTGAAGGACTGAAAGTAATTATTAATAAAAACATGTTAGACTTTCTTATTTGATTCTTCTCTCTTTATTCATGTTTGTTTTTTCAGGCTGTTCTATCATTATCCAAAATTGCACCAGAAGTAGTTGGTGAGCCATTGGAGGTGAAGCGATTATATGATTCAGTAAATGTCATTCTCTCACTACAGGTAGCTAGACTTATCATGATTTTGAAGCAGATAATCTGAATAGTTTGAGAAAATATACCATGTATATCATTTTATGCTATTACTTGTTACTATTGGTTCCTTTCATATTTATTAGGAATGTCAAATTGTATGGATCGAATAAAAGAAATTTTATTAATCCATTTTGATCCATTAAAAATCTGATACTTTTAATAAAAAATCTAATTCAAAAAGTCTATTAACAATGTTTTCATGGATGAATTTCCAATCCATCCATAAATGTAATATTTTAAAAAGATTAAAATTATATTTTAAAAAGATTAAAAAATAAACTTTTTTAAAACAAATTTTAAAAAATATTTTTGAAAACTTCTTAGAAAGGTAAATTTAAGATTTAATTATGAGAAAATTGGTTGGATTAATTTTGATTAATTAAGAATTGATAGGAGGATCCATTGAATTTTGATGAATAATGGATGGATCATTACTTGTCCATAAAATAAAATGGGCGGATTTGATCCAATCAGTCTTTTTTTATATATTTTTATAATGGATGGATTTACTTGTAGATGGACCCGACAAAAGATGGATAAATGGATTGGTTTGCCACCCCTAATACTTGTGATGTTAATATCAATAAGATTACTAAGTTTTTCACTGATCTTTTTAAAGTCCCTGACCATGTAACATTTTGCTGCAAATTGTTTCTTATATTGCTGAACTATTTATGTTGAAAATGAAATGCATTTTTTCTCTTTAAAACATTCCTGAAGCTTCAGTTGTAACATAATTGGAAACAGCAAAAGGCCTAGATGTGGATTAGCTAACCGGTTATGATTGCAGTCTTTTGTTAAACTTATTCCTGATATATAATGCCTAAGTTTCAGAAATATTATTTTTTCTAGTAAAAAACCACTAGGGTACTGTGGTATGTACATATGTACTTTCTCATTCATTTCCACAAGCCTAAACGTATGGTGAGATGCTATTAGCCTTCAGTTTGGGTGGGAATGAACTAAACTTAGTTTCCATTGCTTTGATGAGAGCTTTCACTATCATTTACACAGCTGCTCACCATTTTGACTAATAATTTGGATGGAGTTTATGTGTGTATATATGCCTTTGTAAGTTGTAACATCTATTCATGCATTGAGTCCAGTGAATTGATTCTTTTAGCTTGGTGATTTGGTCAATTTTATTACTAGTTATGATATATACAAGAATGTAGTAGAAGAGATAAACATGAGTTTATTTTTTATATATTTTATGTGTTTGTTTTCAGTTTTTAATTATCCACACACATTGTTTTAGCTTGGTGATTTGGCCAATTTTAGTATTACTATATATACAAGAAGACTGTAGTAGAAGAGGTGAAATTGACTTAATTTTTTACATATATTTACTGTATTTATTTTCAGTTTTTAAAATTCAAAAGCATTTTCCCTATCTTTGCAGAATGAAGATGGTGGTTTTGCAACATACGAACTTAAACGATCTTATAATTGGTTGGAGGTACCCCTCTATCATCATTTAGCCTATTCTCATTAGATTTTAGTATATCTTCTTCGAAATGTGAAAATTGTGATGGCAGGCTATGCATATTTATCTTCCTACAAGAATAACAATATCCATATTTCTTGTTTTAAAGCTTCTAATTTAGAGGCAGTGTTCCTTGAGTTCCCTTTGTATGCTATGAAATATGTTACCTCATCGATAAATTTCAATTGTAATATATTATCCTTTAATTTTACTAAAAGTTTACCTGTATTCTCCTTTCTATACAAATGAATTATGATTGAAAATTGGAAATAAACAGCTAGATTACTTTAAAATTGTTGTTAGTAGGTTATTAAGGGTACTACTAAAAGTTGTTAGAAGATTCTAGAGAGCTCTATGTAATTGTTACTTTAGGGTTAGAGTTTTCTATATATAGAGACTGATGTACTATTCCAAATCAATCAATTGCATAAAAATTTTCTTTCTTTCAGATTAATCCTTCCCAGTAAAATCATATAACTTAGTATCATGACTGCATTTTTTCAATTCATTTTGTCAGGTTGTAAAGCACAGTTTTGGATTGATGCTATGAAAGAAAATACAAGTTGAATAATAGTTTATGAACAAACCTTTTTCTGATTTCACTGGATTTACCCTTAGGTTTCAGAATTATAGCTCAATAACTGGTCCTGAGAATTTGGGTGGTTGTTTTTTGGATTAATTTTAATATATAAGCTCAAAATGTTGATATTGATAATGCTTTCTCTGTTGTCAGTTAATCAATCCTGCTGAAACATTTGGTGACATCGTTATTGATTATCCGTAAGCTATCAAATGCTTGTTAAATATCAGTTTTTGCATTCATCTTGCATTCCTCCTCCACCATTTTGATTTTTTATTTTAACTTTTTGATGGTTCCTTATGTTCTCTGTAGTTATGTGGAATGCTCATCAGCAGCAATTCAAGCTTTGGCATCATTTAGGAAATTATATCCTGGACATCGCCGAGAAGAAATACAACGTTGTATAGAGAAAGCTGCTGCCTTCATTGAAAAAATACAAACTTCAGATGGTTCATGGTATGCTCCTCCCATTTGGGAATTTTCTATTCATATTGTGTATAGTGGTGAAGTGTGTTTTTTGGGGTATGCATACATCTCATATTTGGTCTACTCTTTTTTTTCCTGTCTGCCTCTATTTCTGCATGGATTTGTTTTGAACTTTCTTTGTTAAGTTTATCTCTAATCACTCAAACTGCTAAATAGGTATGGTTCTTGGGGTGTTTGCTTCACTTATGGTGCTTGGTTTGGTATAAAAGGATTGATTGCTGCTGGAAAGAGTTTCAGTAATTGCTCAAGCATTGGGAAAGCTTGTGAATTTCTGCTGTCCAAGCAGCTGCCTTCCGGTGGCTGGGGAGAGAGTTACCTGTCCTGTCAAAATAAGGTCAACTTTGTTGTTTCTAATGTCAATATCTGTTTTTTTTTTCACTCTGCACAATCTATGGCAAGCACCAAATAGTCAATGTTTCTATGACCAGTGTCTTGTGGTTAAAGTATTTTATAGGATACAATCAAAATATCAGAATATTATTTATGATATTTAGAAATTCCCAAAACCCCAAGGGGTTCCCTCTAAAACCAAATTTCGGTTCTGCTATTGATCATGGCAGAATGAATTTCATAACAGCGGGTATTGAATTTAACTGCCCAAGTGATGCCCGTAGTTTACTAACTCACTCCCTTTGTCCCGATTAACTCAACCGGTTTTTATTCCTACAGTACCTTTGGATGTCCATGTCAACTCAGTTGGCATGGGTGGCATCAAATGCGTTCTGGGTAGTTAACTTAACTGTACAATGAAATTAATAGCATTAGTGGATTCAGAATTTCACAATTTGTTTTAAACACCGAGGGAAATGCAGTACTATCCCAATTTCTGTGTAGAACATAAATTTCATATATTTGTCCTTAGAGAAGTGGAATGTAGTAGTTACCTGTAAAATAATATCAAGGGAAAGTGCACTTCAAGAAGATGAAATAATGAACATAATTATTACAGGTGGTTGTAGAAATGTACTTTTCATCAAGATTTTAAATTAAGACCGAGCTGGATTACTTTTTGCAATTTAATTGATATTTCTTGAGTAATCTTTCTAGCAATTTGTCTTTGTTCAGGTGTATTCAAATCTGGAAGGCAACAGGTCTCATGTGGTAAACACTGGGTGGGCTATGTTGGCTCTTATTGATGCTGGACAGGTATGAAGCAAAGTTTACCACTTTTGTAATGCAGCCATTGATTAGTTTGTTGCACAGCTCCCATTTTTCAATTATCGTAGGACAATTAATCATTAGTTTTAGAAAGGACGATTCTTCTTTTTAGTTAAGTAGTTTAGAGACAGCTACAAGGGTTATGCTGGGCGTAAGGTTGCAGGTTTGAATGGTTAGGCTGCTTACATCTACTCTCCCCAGACCTAATTAGGTGGAAGACTCTTGTACTCATCCACCCTTTAAGCTTAGATATAGAAATGCACATGGCTGAATAAATTTATAATATAATATAATTAATCGTACTAATATTGTCATATTATATATCATGTTACTCTGCTATTTAGTTTTTCATTCTTTATTTCCTTTCTATGATGTGTGATAACAGCTTGATTGGAGCTTAAAGATAATGTATAAGAATGATCAGCTATCTTCCTCTACCTTCAATTGGTAGTTGATGTGCTTAAAATCATGTCCATGCCAAATGTGATGTCAAAACTCAATCGTGCCTCGTTGGTTGTTGGTGGAGGGCGGCAAAGTTTAGGGAGAGGGCTAGCCGAGGTCCTATACCGTTGTTTTTTTAGTTGAAACAGAGAAAAATATGAAGACACTTGCTAAGTATCACGAGTAACCAGAAAAATATATTTGATATATTTGATATTTATTAAAAGACATATGATAGGGATAGGGATAGGGATAGGGTGTCTACCGAGGTATTGTGGAATGGCCAAGAGAAGAAAGGAGTGCATGTTTGGTTATGTTCGAGAAATAAAGGATATGCATGAGCATGAGGTGAGAAGATCTCAGACAACAAGGTGTAGGACTGGTCCCGATATTTTGTGGACTCATGACAAAATAATAAATAGAAGACTTCCATGTATACAAATTTTAATTTTAATATGTAAACATGTAAAAAATTAAAATATGAAACTTAACCTCTCTTTTTTAAAAAATAACAACCCTATGCATACAAAATTCGATCCTCTATAATAAAGGTACTTTTTTCAATAAAATCATTTTTTTTTTCAAATAACAAAGCTAATAATTTTTTAGGTCCATTCCATGCCCCATTCTATTTATGAGTCCAGTACCAAAACACCTTTTTAGACTATCCTCAGAACCGGCCTGCAAGGTAGATAGTTATATGAGCTGAAAAGGGGAGAGTGCAAAGGAAAATGAGCCTCCTAAGAAAAAGGAAATTCTGGATAATACTTCTCATATCATTCAAGATTGCCATACATGGATATATGTATGAAAAGTAATTACCAGCAATTGCAGCAGAAAGGTGAGAGAAGAAAAATAACATATTCGTAATAAACTTATGAAAGCTCATTATTGGGGAATCTCTAACAGATTGCGGAATCCGGTACATAGCTCAACCTTTTAGTGCACAAAGTCCTCTTACCCAAAGGGGTGTTTGGTGTTACGCTTGGACCAATAAGAGCTGGGCCAATGTTGCTATCAGGTAGGGTGAGCCATATAGCAGGTTTTTCTGTAGTAAGAGTAAGAAGGAGTATATGAAATATAAATTTAGCAAGAGGCACATCAATCCTAGCTTACAAGTGAAATTGGAGGTCATACAAGATGAAGATGTAAATCATAAGATTCAAGCAATGTTGTAGGTGAAGTGGGTTTCTAAATTCTATCCTAATCGAATAATTGGACGTTTGACATTTTCCCAAATAATTGGATACTTTGTCAATACATTCTGCTTCACATACTTATACCTGACCCTTCCTTATTGTGTCGGAGAAGTAGTAAATAAAAATGATGTAGAGATTGTACTTATATTGTTCTACTGCTTTGTTAATAATGAAACAGGCCAAGAGAGATCCAGCCCCACTGCACCGGGCAGCTGCATACTTGATAAATACCCAAATGGAGAACGGTGACTTTCCCCAACAGGTATGAAGGTTTACTTTGTTTTTATTTACTACTTACACACAGTGTATTGTTTACATTAAGTGTTTAAATGTGTAAAGTAAGCGAGTGAGAAAGTAAGCATGCATCTACTCCTGATTTAAAGTTATTTAAAATTAAAGTGATTTTAATTGAAATCAATAGTAGATGATGCATCTTTCTTCATTTTTTATTCACTTTAAGAAAAAAATGTATAGTTGACTTCGTCAGGTGTTTAAATAATTTTGATCTTACTTTATCATGATGATTTCAGGAAATAATGGGAGTGTTCAACAAGAATTGCATGATCTCATACTCGGCATACAGAAACATATTCCCCATTTGGGCGTTGGGAGAATACCGATCCCATGTATTACAAGCCCGTTAATATCGACTTAATTAGGTGTCGTCCCAATTATTTCGACCTGTAGACTCTAAAAGAAAAAATAATAAATAATATTATTGTTTCGACCTATTTTTCTTTTATTTCCATGTCTGTCTTAAAATGCTTGTAACTAACTAGTTCAGTTATAGCTAAAAAAGGAAAGCAGGGCAAACTGGTGGAGAATGCCTGTAAGTTTTTTCTATTACTCACTGTTAAACGCCTCTCTTGCTTTCCCTGCGGCAGAGGAATTAAATAATACATACATGCATAAATAGAGATATAAATGTTTGTCACTTCATTTGAGTCGAAAACAAAATTGTTTCCAGCAATCATTCAATTTGTTTATGATTCACTGTTGGAAAGACATGTTGTGTGTCTTGTTTATCAAGATTAAAGATAGGATACATATGAATACGATAAGTCACTGTTTCCTTTAACCAATGTTGACTTGGAATAATGTTTTGATTTTGGGAAAAGTTTCTTTGACATTCAAAAGTAAAACTACACACATTTTACAATCAATTATAATAATATAATAATATTTTAAATTAAAAAATAAAATAAATATAATTAATCAATAGTAAACAATTATGATAAAAGAAAAGTGATGAAAATATGATAGAAAATTTATTAAAGATTGTTGGTGGTAGGTTATAGGTTTATCAAACCCTTTAAGTAAGTAGGGTACAATTTGACTTACATTTTAGAAGTATTATATATATTTTTTTTCAATTTAACCCGACTCAACAAAGTTTGAAATCATATTAAAAATTTCTTTCAAAATAAGCTCCTAGTCATCCCTTTTCATTGTTCAACTCTTTGACAAACTCTTTGACAACATGAAAAAAATCCAAAACTCTACTCCTCCTCTTTATCTATTTAAGGGATGGAAGGACAGACTCATTTGGTGTCCTCTCGAGTCGAGAATTAGGATCTTATCTCATGTCTTTCTTTGTTCACGATTCGATATTTTGGTATGTTATATGTATTAGAAATTTCTTTCAAAATTCAATGATCTAAGTATATTTTTGAGTCGAGAAATATTTAAGTATGGATTTTCAACATTAAGAAATATGCATTTCTAAAGCAATAATTTACACTGTGGATTCAATAATGTATAGTATCATGCGAGAGTGTCTTAGATTGCAACATCTAGAAGAAGAAAAAACTCACTTCTAATTAATAGCCAAGAGCATCAAGTTCATAAGGTCAGGAAAAATTATTTCAAAACACATACATCAAAGGCATTTAAATATACTTACAGAACAAATATTCTCGTAGTCATAAGGCCTCTAAGTATAAATTTGTCTTTTTTCCATGAAATCAAAGAGAATCATGCCTTTTAAGCTTCATGATTTAGAATATAAAATTTATATTATATTTTGGATTGTACGAATGCACAAAATTACAAATGTTTTATTCTAGATTTTGAAATCCGAGAAATTTCTGGATTTTACAGTTCAAAATTGAAAAAGAAAACATGAATTTAGAAGAAAATTTTTGGGATTTACATAAGGGGTGTAGGAAGAAATTATGGGGTGTATAAAGAAATTCCTAAGGGTTGAAATTCGAATTGATGGGCAGGGCGCGAAATTTGAAGTAGTGAAACAAAAATGAATTAGTAATTGAAAGGATAAAGGAGATAAAGAGAATTTTAAAGAGAGTTGGAGTAACAAAAATTGAATTTCCTTCTCTATTTCACCTCTTTCTCTATAATCTCTGATAGTAAAATAGAAAACAAATAGAAATGAGCATGAGCGTGCCTTCTTCTTCATCTTCTCCTTCTCTGTCGGCGTGCGGGGGACAGATTTTGCCGAACCCGAGGTGAATTTGGAGATTCGCTCCGATTTCAAATTTGAATAATATCTGAAGTATCCTTATGGAATGCTGATCTGAAGCGAAGGAGAGGAAGATGAAGAAGGGACAGGGTGGTGGTGGTGGTTTGGAGCTGAAGCAGAGAATAGTATGTGCGCTGAACAAGGTGGGGGATCGCGACACGCAGCAAATTGGAATGGAGGAGCTAGATCGAGTGGCGCAGGGTTTGAGGCCTGAAGGGATATGGTCGTTCCTGTCTTGCATACTGGAGACGGAGTGGGAGCAAAAGGCTTCCATCAGAAAGGAGTGCGTGAGGCTGATGGGAACCTTGGCCACTCACTACGACATCCTCCTCCTTCCGCACCTTCCCAAGATGGTCGCCAGCATCGTTAAGCGCCTCAGGGATCCTGACTCTGTCGTCAGGGATGTCTGTGTCAACACCGTTGCCCTGCTCGCCTCCAAGTTGGGCGTCGCCCTCTCCCACAAGGACAAGGTCTTTCTCCTTCTCGTCAGGCCCATTTTCGAGGCTCTCGGTGAACAGAACAGGCATGTTCAGTCCGCCTCTGCTCTCTGCCTCGCCCGTATCATTCACAACACCCATCATCCTCCCCTTTCGCTCCTCCACAAGATGCTTCTCAGGACTCTCAAGTTTCTTAAAAACCCTCATTTCATGGCTAAACCTGCCCTGCTTGACCTCACCAAGACCCTTATCCAGGTTTCCTTCTCCCTTCATTCATTCATATACACCATAATACCCGCATTCAATATTTGCATTCAACTTCTCTACAACTGAAACTCTACTTCTGATAACAAAACACTTCCGAAATCTCTTAAAGCAACTACAGAGTGCACCATCGCCACTAGGATATTTCAGCCTAACGAGTCATCTCAGTTTTGACTCTAGGTTTCAAGTTACCACTAATTACATTCCTTCTTTGTTATCCATAACCATCCTATCATCTATAAGAGACCACCTTTCTGTGGTCTGGTACCAAATAAACACCTAAGAAATTGTATCTAAATTTTTATCCCACCAGATTGCCTGCAAAATTACAAGCTTTTTTCATTTTTCAGGCTGGGGGTGCTCCAACCCAAAATATTCTCTCCGCTGCTATTGGCAGTATCCAAGACGCCCTAAAGCACAGTGACTGGACGACACGCAAAGCCGCTTCTGTGGCACTGGCAGAAATTGCTCTGGGCGGTGCTTCTTTCTTGGGATGTTTCAGGGCTTCCTGTGTTCAGTCCCTTGAGTCGTGTCGATTTGACAAGGTGCTTTTCTAATTTTTTGATATTCATCTTGTGACTCAATTTATTACATTCTTATTCATCCTTGGTTTTATTATAGGTAAAACCAGTTAGAGATGCCGTTTTGCAAGCGCTTAAGTATTGGACAAGTCTTCCGGCCCCCGATACTCCCGACCCTTCTGAAACTGGATCCTCCTTAAAAGGTTTACCTATGGTGTCTCTTCCTTGGACAACAATACTTGATATTTTATGTCTGAAAAATAGACACCATTTCTACTTCTTCGCACCCAATTACTTTTTTGCTCACCTTGGCATCATCATTATCTATATTGTGACTTTGTGATGCGCCTTTCTGATAGTTATCCTTCTATTCATCGACATGCTTTCAATTGCTTCTGGTTTATGTTTTGTTCTGCTCATGCTTTTCACAGAAAACATCTGCAGAGGTGACTCCTCTGATCTTAGCAGTGCGACTGATTCCAGAAAGAAAGATGTCAGGCTCCAAAAAGTTAATATGAAATCAACTATGGGAAGGATTCCTTTGTCTGTTAAAAATACATGTCAAAGTTATACCAGGGACCCTCACCATAAACCTGATGATTGGCATGTTGAAGTAGCAGTCCCCAGACCCCACTCTGCGGTGGAATTCCAGAATGAAGAATCAGAGAGTTGTTCTGCCACCAAGCCGTTGGAAACAATGAGTGCCGACGTTACAAGCATGCAAGATGTTGGTTATGAATATGTGCCTATGGATGACAAGCAGGAGTGTTCATCTGTCTCTAATCTTGCAACCGATAACTTTGAGACCAAGTTTTTATCCGCTTCTCATGACTGCTTTATAAATAGTGGAGTACAGAAGCCAATTGCAAGAAGCCAACGGTATAGTGAAGAAATAAGTTATGATGAACAAGTTTACTCGGTAAAGAGGCAACACCCTAGTAGTTCTGATTCTACAGTCACAGAGCCAAGCCGCCAAACCACACATGAATGCTGTATGCAAATGGCAAATGAAATGATTTGTATTCAGAATCAACTTTCAGATATTGAAATCAAACAAGCTAACATGATGCACCAATTACAGGTATTATACATACGTATATTCACAGCACGTGATTCTAAATTCTTCGCTCTGGTGTTGCTAGTCATTTTCCTTTATCCGATGGTTTCTTGAGCATAGGCTTCGTTGTTTTTAAACAGTTTTTAACTGATGAAGTGCCTAAGTTAGTTTTGTATGTTTCTCTTACTCGTATACCAATAACAAAGGCAATGAACTGAACCCTACGTAAAGAATATGAATTCTGTAACTTCTGGCACACACAAATAGGCATACTATTGTTCTACTGGACTTTTAGTATTTTTTGTCATACATCACACAGTATATGGAACACCTTTTATTTAGCATACTGTCAAATCTTTTTCAGATGTTTACAACTGGCATAATGGATGCCCTTTCCACAATCCAGTCGAGAATGACAGGCTTAGAGAATGTCTTTGATAAATTAAGTAGAGAATCTTTTCAAGGAGGAAGGCATTCTTATTCTGAAACCTCCAAATTAGAGAGGCAAAGTGAAAATGTTGCCTCTCCCAGGTTCTCCATCTGCACTCCAAGGCCCTCTGTAGAAATTAATAATAAGCAATCAGGCACTATGTCAGTTAAAAATTCTGAAAGCTGGGAGAAAAAGACATTTTCAAGGAGCCAACCCTGGATTCATTCTGGAGATAGTTCAGATATGTGGAAAAGTTATAAGGTCAAGCCTGCCAGAAAAGGTACTGAGAAGGATGTTTTGAACATCTCAGCGAAGGATACAATAAGAATGGGTTTGGTAAAAAATGATGGTATCTTCTCGGCTACCAGAACAACCAATGCCAGAAATGTCTCTTCTGAGAGTAACAGCAACTGCTGGAAGCATGTAAAACGTCTTGTATGTGAAGGGGATCTAAATACTGCATATATGGAAGCTTTGTGTTTCAATGATGAGCTTATTCTCGTTGAGCTTCTGAATACTACTGGTCCAGTTGTAGAAAGTTTATCAGTGAAGACAATCAATGCTCTTCTTAGCATTTTAGCATCACATCTTCTGGAAGGAAAATTATTTAGTATGGTAATCCCCTGGCTGCAACAGGCAAGTTCACTCACTCTTATTATGTATTGCTCAGCGATCTATTGATTATCATTTTTAATTCTGCGTTCCTTTCATTAAGTTGCATACTTGGAATAAATAAGTGTATCTCAAAAATCTATACAGATCACAATGTTCTTTTGATGGTTATTTATGCTTTTTATGCCATGTGAAAAAATGATGATGGGAACTGATAATAACTGTCAATGATACGAAATGTATTATTAGATATAAGTGTAACAACTGGTAGTTATGGGTAACATTTAAGAGCAATAATGTGTTATTAGATTCATGTGCGAGCAGGTTATGTGATAGAAAATAAATTGTGCTGCATTAATTGTTCTGTATTACTTCTGCATTATAATTAGAAACTGCCATGCTCAAACTATGCATGACTCACTTTGTCCATTAACTATCAAATATTATCGATTCCCCTGGTTAAAGTAAAGCCGCGTGAAGCGGGTATAGCTATCAAATCAGCTGGTTTTCGGGTTTTTCTTCAGTCTGGGTTTTACAGCTTCGCTTTGCAATAGAAGTAAATTATATTAAATACCGTGTCAACGAAATCTCACTTTCGTATAAGCTACTAAGTGGGGCACTTCTGTCTTTGAATTTATATGCCGTTTACTACTTTGTGCTACCAAGTAACTTTGTGAAATCTGAACCTTTATGGTAATCTTATTTTAGATTGTTGAAATGAGTACTATCCATGGACCAAACTGCATTGCTATCTCTATTGAAACCAAGGAACAGCTTTTATCGGCAATTCAGGAGGCCGTGAACCTGAGCATTTTCAGTCATTCAGAAAGAAGGCGTGCTGCTGAATTAGCAATGAAATTACATCGTGTATGGGGGAAGACAGCTGAACATTGATATTTGTGTAGCTGACCAAAAATTCATCAATGTAGCCATTTTCTGTTGGGGCTCGGATGTCGTCCCTGGTTTAACTCAGCCAGTTCTTGTTGTATGTATTTCGTTAGAGAGTTGGGTTTTGCGAATAATCTGCAAGTATTTCTGGAATTATTGATTTATGGAGTGTTGTTTTTTTCTTTCTTTTTTGGATTGGTAGCTATTTGTACTCTGATCGGAGGAAGAGTATTCCATCGTTGAGAATGGATGTCATTATGTTCGTTTTTTTTAGTGCTCATTGTAGACTTTTTTGCAGTTCATTAATACCGAAATCGCTAAACACTAAACCTAGATATTCTCTTCAAATGCCTGCCACTCTAGAATAAAATAGAAAGGAAAAAGATACTTGATAACATTATTCTGCTTACTGATTTCTTTCGGTTCAGGAAGAGTAAAAAAGAACAAAAATAAATAAATTAGAGAGTAAGGTTGATTAGATTAAAAGAAGAGTAAGTGAGAATAGTAATAGAACAAAAATTCTGTAGTAGATTTGATTAGGGTAATAGAATAAATTTGGATGTATATAAATACATTTAAAAAATAATTTGATGTAAAACTAATTTTTTGAAAAGTTAAAGTTAATTTTTTAAAGTAAAAGAAAACATTGTTATAAAGTTTTAATATATAAAAAGTTATGGTTAAAAACATAACATATTAAAATAAATGATTTTACATGATACTAAAAATTAAATTAATTAATTTTATTTAATTATTATTTTAATATTTATTTATAAAATATAATTATTAATAAAATAAAAGTCTATTACATTAAAAAGGTTAATTAATTACATGTAATAACATAATCAATTGTCATAAATATTATATTTATGCACACATAAATAATTAGTTTGTTTGGGAGGGTCAACATTTTTTATCCTTTAAAATCCTCAACTAAGAGAACACAGAAATAATGTTAAAGTTAGTTTTGGAGGATCTATGTGAACTATTTTAGCAAGATTGTCATTCCGTTAAATTCCTTTCCCAAACATTGGTTAAATTCCTTCCCTCCTCCGGTACTAATTTTTATTCTGTTGGTTCATTGATTTTTATGATCTTGAAGAAAGAATTAGAGTCTACTAAGTCAATCTCAATCAATGCTATGGGATAGATACAGTCCAGCATATTCCTTCCACTAAAATTACAAAACTCCAACATATTTTTAGATAACTTTTTAAATGAAGAACAGTTTTGCTTCTTGTGGATTATGCCCTAGGGATTAATATATTATAATGTCTTGATCTAAAGTGATAATCAAGCTGAAAGAGATGAATGCATTTGTGTACTGAGAAGGAAATTAACTTGAAATTTAGTATTGTTGTAAAGTATGGTTAGTGTTACGCAGAAGGTTGTCCAGGAAAGACTAATTGAATATCACAATCACAATTTCACGGATTTATTTTATATGGTGCAGCCAAACAGTTGAAATATAAATTGTAAATGATATTACACATGTAGGTGTTGAATGATATGTAGTGCAGAAACAAAGTAATTGGAAAGCACTCAAATTGATGCAAGGGAAGTTAAGGTTTTGGGTCCTCAACCTTAACCATACCATACAATACTTGGCGACGATACTCTCCCAAAGCCCATATGGGAAAGATGTTTCGATAAGATGAGTAGTTCAGGGTACAGTTTCGCATGAACACTCCTGTGATCTCCTGTCAACCAACAGAATACAAAATACATATTGATGATCGATTATTACATGTTATGATCTGTTTGTTTTTCTGTGTATGAAATGAAATCAATTACCTGCTGTGGGAAATCCCCATCTTCCATTTGTGAATTGATAATTAACTTTATTCCACGGTGTATGGGTGTGGGATCTATCTCTGCCTATTTTTCAGCAAAACATTCACAATTAGCACACTTACATACGCTATGAAAATCTAATAATACTTTATATTACTAACCTGTCCTGCATGGATAAGGGACAATAGAGCCCACGAAGTTTGAACTAAGTTTGCACGGTTGCCTTCTAGGTTTGTATAAACCTAAATGACAGAGAAAAGCGGAGTATGTATAATTCTTAATTATTCTCCAACTAGTTTATTTTATTATGTGGGCATACATATTGAAAGCTAAATGGATGACCTTGTTTTGGCTGGACAAATAACTCTCTCCCCATCCACCATTAGGAAGCTGCTTTGACAACAAAAATTGACAAGCCTTGCGTAGGGAAGGACTGTTATGGTAGTTCTTTCCAGAGGCTCTAAGTCCCTCTACACCAAACCAAGTACCATACGTATAGCAAATACCCCAACAACCGTACCTGTTCAAGTGCATTACTAGATTACTAAAGTTGAAGAGACAAATTAAGTACACACACAACACCACACCACACCACACCACACAACACAACGTAATATACAATACCATGAGCCATCAGGATTTTGCTTGCTTTCAATGAAATGGATTGCTTTGGAAATACAGCTGTCTATTTCCTTTCTTCTGTGATTTGGGTATAGCTTTCTGAAGAGAGCCAGGCCTTGCACTGCTGATCCAGTGCATTCCACATACCTATTACACATCACGGAACATAGTAAGTTAGTAAGTGCAAGCACCATCAGGTTTGTTTAGGAATTCATCGTCACATATTGTAATCTTACTCCATCTCAATGAGAGTGTCTTCAAAGAATTCAGTTGGATTGAATTTCTGCACCACACTTAACATAAGATGCAAGTCGTGACTTAGTTAAAGGCAAAATCTGGCATTAATTACTGTATTTTCTTACCTCTAACCAACGATAGGCTCTTTGAGGTTCCCAAGCAGGGAAACCGCCATTACTGCTCTGTAGGGAGAGGATGACATTAACAGCATCACAAAATCGCTGTGTTTCCATTTTTTCCCCAACTAGATCAGTTGCCATTTCTGACAGAAGGAGTGCAGCCTGTGCATATACAAAAATATATGTATGATGAGAAAGAAAGTATGTTATGTTGATGTTGATGTCTAGATCTGTGTCTATGTCTAGGGATTGATTTTGATGAATCTTGCCTTGAGTCCTTCTGCCGTGCAGTCGGAGACTTGCCAACCTTGATCATGCATTGAGAATGTCCAGCTTCCTTTGGATATGTGTCTGTACATTGCTTTGAAGTCACCAGATGGGTTTTCAGCAACCTTTAAATAAATAATTGACATCCACCTCTCATTATTTATTTCAAAGCAAGGATTAATTATGTTGCATTACACGAGAGGCAAGTTCCTACCTGTGAAGCCTTCACGAACTCGTGCGCTTTCCGAAGTGTAGGCCCATACTCTTCACTCACATCACAACTAAGTATTGCTTGAATAGCTAATGCAGCATCCCACATTTGGCTCCCAAAACTCTGCAGTGCTAAATTCAATTACATTCTTCGACAACCTTAGATTCCAGCTCAACAGCTTCAATCATTTACAATATTCACTTCTTCATCCACCCAGTGATCATAAGAATATAAATATTTGATAAGATTAAAATAGTCATATGTTTTTTAAAAAATCTTCTACTTCTTTTAACCGTCACTAGTACAAAAACATTCATTAACAACACCATACAAAGACGGTTTAAAAATAACTATTGTTATAAAATGCGCGGTAACAATTTTGTAATTAAGAGACACATATAACGACGGTTCCCTAAAGAACCGTTTTTATAAGTAATTCAGAATGACTTATAAAGACGGTTAAAAAAGGAACCGTCTTTATAAATTATTCAGAGTGACTTATAAAGACGATTTAAAAAGGAACCGTCTTTATAAGTCATTCAGAGTGACATATAAAGACGATTCCTTTTTTAACCGTCTTTGTTTCCTTTAAATTTTAAAAATCCCGCTACATAAACCACACTCTTTCCATTCGCGTCTATCATTATGTCAAAACCCTCCTCCTCCACCATTCTTTCTCTTCTCCCATTCTTCTCCCATTCTTCTCACATTCTTCTCACATTCTTCTCCCATTCTTAGCTCCGCGCCTCCAACCCCAGTTAAGCAGCTTCTCTCCTCCGCAGCACGCCAACCCTCTTCACCACCGCAACATCTTCCGCACCGCGCCAACCCTCTTCAACACTTTCTCTCCACCACACGCTGGCACACCAAGAACTTGGCTCAATCAAAAGGTTAGTATTTTTAGGGTTTAGAGAATGAAATAAATATTTGAATGTATGTGTTGTGCTGATGATATTGAGGAGAAGAGAAGAGATTTAGGTTTTAGTTTAGGGTTATATGCAAAAAATTAACATGAAAAAACTTCAAATGGCCATAGCTTTTGATAGAGAAGTCGGATGGAGACGCGTAAAAAATAAAAGTTGTCCGAAATGAGGTAACGGAGCCCATGGCCAATACTTCGAAGGGGATTGGCCGCACCAAAATTCCCAAAATCCATCATTTATCATCATTTTTTAATTTTTTAGTATTATTTAGGTATATTTTAGGATATTTTAAACTTTTAGTTCTCATACTTGCACTTATAAAAAAAACTCTGGGAATTTGATATGCTCTGGATGCTAGAAATTTGATATTTTATGCAAGGATTTGAGACATAAAATTTTAAAAATTATTTAGAAAAAAAAAAACACACTTACAACGATGATTCCCCATTGGAACCGTCTTTAAAAACCCTCTAAAGGCACTTATAACAACGATTCCCCACTGGAACCGTCGTTATAAGTGTGTTTTTTTTATTTTTATTTTGTATGCTTATGTTGGTTTATAACTACGGTTCTAGAACCGTCGTTATAAATGATTGATTTATAGCGACACCCACAATGACGACGGTTTTAGAATCGTCTTTATATAGTCTTTTTAACCGTCGTGGATGAATGATTTTGTACTAGTGAGTGTAATTTGTTAACGGTGAAAGGAGCGTGCAAGGAAAAACACAGTAATAGATACAAAATGTGGGTTATTTAGAAGAATAGAATCGCACACACACTTATTTGTAATCTTGATTAAATGTGTGATTTTATTTATTTATTTAAAAAAAAATTGAAATTAATAAAAATAAGTAATAATTGTTATACCGATTATTATGTCCTTCAATGTTTTAGAATTAACTAATTGAGACAGTTTTGACCAATTAATCAAACCAACAATATCATCTGATTTTAATAACCATCATATATTTACACATATATGAAGCCATTTGATTTGGATTTTAGAGAAGAGTAAAAGCACTAAATTAATAAAGTATGCATATTAACGATATGTTACATGCAGACACATACCACACAAAAAAGGAAAATGGTACCTGGATTTTCAAGCCGTCTTCTGCGAGCCAGAAGTAATCAGGGATTCGGGCTAAATGAAGTTTGTATGCCTCTGAGTTAGGGTCCTCAACCCAACGCGCAATCAAGCACAACACCTGTAGTTAACTTCCATTAAGGAAGCTAAGCAAGTAGCTATATGAATTAATCAATTAACTGTAATAATTAATTTACCTTCTCTACACTTCCAATGCAGAGGTATCTACTGTTCTCATCCTCGTAACGTACATGCTGAATTGCTATTTCTAATGCCTTCTGTCTGACCATAGAAAAGGGCCAGCAATTCAGAAAACGCTCTCCCACGTGATGAAGAAATCCCCATAACATGTCTTGGATCACAGGATGTGGATAGTACAGGTCCTCCTAAATATCATTGATACACTTACTTAGTTACTTGTTTAGATATACAGATTTTATATTAAATGTAAAGATTTTTATTTATTGACCTTAGCAACAGTGTTCCGGGCTTTATTCCAGTTGATTGCTTCATAAGGCTCATTATACATTTCTTCTCTCAGTGATCTGATTAAGGCAGTGATGGGACCTACGAACTTCTTCCCATATAAGTAGGACATGGGCATGTAAACCAAGCGACAGTAGCACAGCATTTTCCCTGCATGTTTAATTAATCATTTTACAGTTATCTATCTCATTTAACTTTTCTTCACACTTCCATTGTACAATTATGTATTAGTTAGAAGATGATTGTAGAAACCCTAACCTAAAGCATGTCTCAGTGACTAACCTGGATGAATGGGGAAGGCTTTGGGTAGAAGCCAAAACTCCGGTGGAAGTGGATTACAGCCAGACCATTCATAGACACCCAGTACCTAAACAATATCATATTACGTCAGTGACTCGACTCAAATGTGAAAATCAATCAATACATTATTCATCCATTCATTACCGTGACCCAGAACTTTCCCCATGAGGGAATACCCACTAAACCACCATGGTCCAGGATCCACTTTCTTCCTCTGTACATTGCCTGCTCCTTACCATCTTCAACCCCTTCACCAAGTATCCTCAAGGCAATGTAGCTCAGCGCTGATCCAAACATTGTACTCTCACCCTCTATATGGAATCCCCAACCCCCATCTTCATTCTGTGTCAAGACTAATTCGTCAACAAAACTTTTTTTCATACTCAAATCTTTGCTCGATTATTGAAAGGCAATGAGAGATGCATGTTATTTAGTCTAAAAAAAGTGCAGAAGGTGATGAATATACCTGATGGTTATACAAATATCGGAGTATTTCCTTCTTGTGTTCAGGGCCTAAAACAACGTCAAGGGATCCTGTAATGTATAATGCCATCACCAAAGGTTGAAGGAAAAACAAAGGCCCAGCTGATTCTGCCGGCCAGTGCCCATCACTGGCTTGAATGGATGAATAAAAACTCACGCCTCTTCTAATTGTTGTAATCAATGCTTCCATCGTAACATTTTCTCTATCTCTCACTTTCACTGCTGCTGGAATCACCCCACACTCATTCTCTTTTCTCAGCTGCATATTACTGAATACTCATAATTCCACACTAATAATATTAATCATTCACTATTTTACCTTTGTTATATGCCTTTCAATTTTCAATCTACAACTAATGTATTATTGTTTTGGAACGTAAATTCAATGAATTCCAAACATACTTTTGATAGTTAGATATAAAGATATAAAATTTCATAATATTAAAGTAATTCTTACATTAATTAACAATATAACTGTTTTGTCTGTGTTTTTGGTGCAAGAGAATCACCACTTTGAATTTTATTTTATTGATGTTATGATTTGATGTGGATCTTACTTTGTAAGAGTTGTATGAGTCTTTCGTGTTTGCTCAGCTGTGAAGGTTTTTTTTTTTTTTTTTTTGCTTCTCTTCTTGATTAAAACTCTGTTGAAAAGACTCGTTCTTTACATTGAGATTACGTATTTTTTCTCGATTGATGAAAAATTATTATTTTTTGGTTTATATCATGGATGATATCAATGTTTGAAGTAACATTTGTCCATCGTATGATTCAATTTATGATAATAAGAGCAATGTTTTCGATTATGAAACATTATTTACACATACTTCCAGTTATTAAACATTAGTTTTTTCAATTGTTCATGACATGCATGATACATTTTACTTCATTGTTGATGTTGATTGATTAACATGTCTTTAAATTGTTTTATATAGATTTAATATTGTAACTGACCCACCACCTTAGAATTTGGAATGATTTATTTGATTAGGATTTTTTATTATAACTAATTAATCATAAAGCGTGAGCCTTTTAGCGGATACAAAGGGAACAATAACGATGCATTAATGTCATTTTCCTTTGCTTTGGGAATGTTTTTGGCCGACTGTAAACATCTATATTCTTGTAGTTTAACGAATAACTTAAAATTAGTTTCTATATTTGAAATTAATTAAAACAATTGTAACCCTAAAGAGTTAATTAAACGTTCTATTAACCAAGCTGTGAATTGCTTTTAAAAAAACAACAGTATTAATTATTATAAGATAAATTGTAGAATTCTCTTAATTAAAATTTAATCAAAGAATTATAAAATATTAACGTCATCTAATTATTTTTCAGAACATAAATGAAAAATATTCCAATTCAAGATAAACCAAATTTTTAGTTGAGCTAGATGTAGTAGTAGTAGTAGTAGTAGTGGGCGTGGGAGTTTCGTCTTCTGACGTAGGGTGGGTAGTTGGAAAGGAAAAGGGAAATCATAATTTATTCCTTCCACGAATTTTCCTCATGCACTTCAGTCCATCACATACAAACCACGTTTTTTGTTTTCCAACATAATTTATTGTTTATACATAATATTTTGATTAAGTGAATGAAATTTAAGAAAGATTTGGAGATGAAGTTATAGGTTGTATGTATGTATGTATGTATGTAAGAGAGATTTGGAGGAGATGAGATACAGATACAGATACAATACAGATACGATACGAGATACCTGCATTCTGAGGAAGAGATCTGCGCTTTGTTTGATGGAAAGTCGGTTTAGTGTGAATTGGTGTCGTAGCCTTTCTACCTCTTCTCGTTCTTCAACCGTTCCTGCGTTTGGATCAAACACCCAATGTTGACGCCCCACATTATTATTCTCCGATATCACTCCCTTTCCTCCTTCTCCTATCTTCAACTTCCACATCTTTCCAATTCTTTTCCTCTTCCTACCTCCCAACTCCCTCAGCTATACATTCCCTTATATATCATTACTCACAACTCAACTCAACTCTTCTCTTGCTTTACACACACGATATATATAAACCAATTAATAATGACAAGACAGTTGGAAGTTTCCAGTGCTAGCAATTTATTAACTGACTCCACGTACTCTTCTTCCCATTATAATATCCCTTTTAATTTAGCTGTATATGCATGTATCATATGCCTACTTCTTTAAGACTTTCAATTCATAGAATTTCAAACAATACCGGACCTTACCACATTACATCTCAATGAGATTTTATTAAAGAAAAATGACACCTCCAAATATGGATCTATGTTCACTGTGCAGCATCCACAGCGTAATTTCATCACACAAAGCTTGTAAGAAAGACAAAGGATATAGCAATAAGATGCAGACCTTGTAAAAGTCTTCTTTTAAGATATCACAGAATCTGTTTGATTGTAGTTTAGTGATATTCAGCATCACTTATTTTTCGATGTTTCACATTAGTATATTGAAGACCACCTACAATAAATCTTTAAGTTGTATTCGGAATGATATAAAACCTTCTTTTTGATACTTTTGAATTATAAACCATGTGAGAACAAATACACTTAGCTTAAAAAATATTAGATCAATGTAAAAGATCTCAAATATATTTGTTTTGGATTAAAATAAAGGAATCGTTTTAAAACGTTTTCACATTTATTCCTAAAAATATAATCAAGGTCAACTACCTACATAAGACCACACAAAATTAATTTTTGATTGATAATCGTTTAAATAAAAGTGGAAAAACTACCTGTTATTGTTATATCATCAACATAAAATAACAAATAAACAATATTAATTAGATATTCATAAACAAAATTAGAAAGATCATATTTGTTGGGTTTTAAAATCATATTAAACAATGTACTCATAATTCAACATAATTCAACATAAAGAAGTTTAAGACGATAATTGTAAACAGTTTGAGAAAATAAAAATAAAAAGGAAAGAATTATGTGAAATTTGCCAATACAACATACTTTAAAAAAAAGAAGCAACTTTCTTATTGAAAAAACAATATTACATTCTTGAAAAATTAGTTTCATTAAATGAACATTAGACAATGTTTACACTCATTTCTCATTTATATGTTATGAAATATTTTTATCTCTAGTCGATGTGAGATCTCAAACACATTCTCTTATGCTAAGACTATCAACTCGTATGTGAGACTATGTATGAGGGGTCTAGGAACAGTCTGATAAGAAATGACTTGATAAGTCCAACAAACTCGTGCCATAATATATTCTAAATGATTTTGATACCATATTAAAAAATGAACTTTAAATCTAACTAATTTTATAAAATCGACTTATAAGATGATATTTGCATCCACTTATATATTATGAAATATTTTTATTTAAAAAAATGTAATAATTGATAAACTTTAGAAATTTATGGAGCAGAAAAATTAGGAAGAACCATTATTGAATATTATGACTTTTTATCATGAAAAAGCTACAAACTAGAATTGGAATGAGGGGGTAGTGGAGGTTGAGAATAAACGGATGTTGTGTGAGTTAGAATAACAAAAAGGGGATATTGTGAAGTGAAAGAAAAGGTGAGAGAGGACAATAGTTGGCAGGTGGGTAGTAAGTAAAAAGGTGGAGCAAAAGATTGTTAGTTATTGATTCAACAAATAAAAATATCCTTCACTAAATTCATTTGTATATGTCCTTGAGAATTAGAGTACAAATTATTGAAAACTATGATCAAACCTCTAAACAGAAAATTTATAAAAGTGAGAAGATATAGCGGGGACACTTATTTACTTAAAAAAATATATGAGAACCATTAACGAGAATCACTGAATTAAACTTAAAAAGGATATATTATTGAGTTAATAATCTTATAAATTTATAAGATTGCAAATGAGTGAAAGTTACAATTTTGGTTTTAAATGATTAGAACCTAGCCTTTATGGGTGTAGAAGCAGTGAGTTAACAAACAAGGCATAGGCAACAACAAAACAGGTACTCTACTCTGTTATGATGAAACTTCTGAGCAGTTGCAGTAATTTATTAATGCCTTTTAAGAGGACACCAACCATCCTATGATAATAAATAATTCATTTTAAATTTTTAATTAAAAAATTAATAAAGGAGATAAGAAGTGTGAAAAGGGATCATATTACTCAATGGGACTTTGTTTATCATCAACTTGATTTTCTTTTTATGTTTAGTTTACATTTAAAAATATAACATTATAAGAAACTAACGTTTTTCTGATAATGGTCGTTTTAAAAATGAAAATTAGAAAAATGTTTTTAAAAGTAATTTTTATAATGTTTAGAAAACAAATACATGTTTCAAAAAGTATTTTCTTGAATACTTTTTTAGGACACTTTCTTAACAGAAATGCTTCACCAATAAGTAACACTTCAATCGCTTAGGCTTACATCACAAAATGGAGAAGAGGTATTTTTTAATGAAGCTTTGCAAGGGAAAAAAAAAGAAATAACATTGAAGGTGTTTAGAAAAGAAGAAGACATAAATATAGCATTTGAAATAAAAGAAATAAGGGAAGTGTTTACAATAAGAAGGGAGTGTAAATAACAAGGGAGAGGAATGAAATATGAATAATATTACTAAGTGATCCTGCCTCTTGACCAAAGCGCTAAAGCTTCTCCTTCTCGAGCCTCGTCCTTACCAGCTTCACGCCAAAAACACCAATGACCTCCACCTTCAGCTCCTCCAAGACACCTGAAAGAACAATATGGCGCCTCTGCGGCCGATTGCGCTCTGACGCTCAAGTCAGTGAGTGAATCACCAAAGAACTTCAAAGAAAAACTTAGAACCGTGTAACAGTGAATCGCAACTGAAAAATTCCCCCCTCTATTCTGTTAAGAGTTTCGTATATATACCTGAGTCTTTCTCTCTCCTGACGGTTATTCCTCTTGACACGTGGATAACATCTGGTCATATACGTGTCACCATCTGGAGTACCTGCAGCTGAAATGTTACCTTCACTTTGCTCTTGCGACTAAGTTATCCACACAGGGAGTAGCTTAGTGCACAGGCTACCCTAGGCGCAACCTTAACATGGCGAGCTGGTTAACACTAGGCGTCACAGCTCACACTACAAATGGTGGCATACATGCCACTTATCCTCTGTATTTAGTCCATGCAACAAGTGCTTGCCAAGCCTTCTCAAATTCCCGGCAATGTGCTCCTTCGGAGACTTGCTGACCACCTGATCTCCTAACCTTCACACATGACGATCATGTGCAAGCTAGGCGACTACTGATCCATACGGGCGATAGGCGATTACTGACCTGTACTTCTTGTGTAACGCTCTCGCTGGGAACCTTGGTCCCAGCTTAGCACGCGCTGGCAAGAAACCCCGATGACCAACCGCCCTCTGCATGCACCTATAACCGGGCGCTGCCTCATAACTTCCCCCGATGACCGGGCGGTGCCTCATGCATATCCACCGATGACCGAGACGGTGCCTCATGCACATCCACCGATGACCGAGACGGTGCCTCATGCATATCCACCGATGACCGAGACGGTGTCTCATGCATATCCACCGATGACCGAGCGGTGCTTCCAGGCACTTATCTAGGCACCGCTCTGGGGGTGGTGGCCACTTGGTATCTGACTACAGATCACCGTTGTAAGTAATCTCCTCCCTTATTCACTTGCTCTTTCTACCACGTGCCACCCTGTGCATGATCCACGTGATCACCTGCTGCTGACGTCATCAACCACTGATGACCGACCGGATCACTAAGTAATTTTTTAGTAAAAAATGATATTTTTTTATGAAAAAAATTACATAAGGTGATTTATTATATAAAAGTGAAAAAAATGCTAAATTTTATGCTTCAAATAAAATTAGTTTTATGATCTAATTTATTTTATATAAATTAAACTTGACAATGTTTACTAACATAAACCAGTCACTGCCCACATGACTAAAATTGTGAAATATGCATGAATAAAAATACAAGTGTCATGAAAAAAAGACGCAATTCTTCATTTCGGTTTAGAATCATGGGTATGAAAGCAAGGAAATTAAATTTTGTGGAACCCACATTTTTATCTTAAGTCCTTATTAATTCTCTTCTAAACAAACAAAAGAAATATCCTAAATCTCTTCCCAGTAAATAAACCACAACAAACAAAGTTTAATTTGTTTGTACTGATACCAGTTACAAAGAGCAAAGTTTTCATCTATTATCTCATTCCATTTTGCTTTCACAGCTATACATAACTGTAGTGCATGCAAGTATTACATACACAATCCTCTTACAACTAAAAACAGACAGTAAATACGAACCAAACAATTGACAGGTCTCTAGTTAATACTTTTTCTTCTTAAGAAATTAAGCGAACACACAGTTATTACACAGTCACCTTTAACTACCTGAGTCCCATGTTCCCTTCGACTCTCATTTGTTTTCCCAGAATCAGTCAGCAGTCATTGGTTGTGTCATGCAGCACCTAAATCGGGCCTTCCGAACAGTTGTCAAGATCTCAGTCTCTGCGTTCTCAAGCATTCCTACAATTTCAGTAAACGGTGGCCTAACATCAGGGTTGGGATCCCAGCATCTTGTCATGATCTCACGGAGAACAGGTAAGCAGTCATTGGGTATGATTGGGCGAACGTTTTTGGTCACAACTGCAAATGCTGCCTGTACCGCTGTCATGTTCTGAAATGGAAGCATTCCAGTGATAAGCTCCCATAAAACAATCCCAAAGCTATATACATCCACCTTTTGTGTGTAAGGCCTATGCTGGATCATCTCCCTGCAGCAGATCAGAAAACATCAGTTTTAAGTACATGTCAACATGTATATTTTTAATTAAAAAGATATAAAACAGTGAAACCAATTATACATCAGCAATTCAAAAAAAAAACAGGTTCGTATCAGCCGCAGGTATATACATGGGTAATCATCAACTGGATTTTAAGTAGTATAACCACACGAAAGCAGGCTGATTCAGCTATTCTCCATGTAGCTATCAAGTACTGCCTAGTTTTGAAAAGAAATAACAGCGGAGGGGTAATTCATTAATAGAAGATACAATTGGAATGAAAGAAGAAATATAACGAAAAAATTAAGAAAGTGATAAGATTATACCTTCAAAATACACTCTTTACTATTCTTGTAAGTATAAGTTGTATTTTTATTTTCATTTATATGATTATCATTATTTACTAAGCTGAGTGCAAAACACAATTTACAGAAATCTGTCCTGAAATTTATTCTCAAGGTACGTAAATGAGCAGGCTCAATCTTTCTTCAACTCATAGTTGCTCAGCCCTTTCATTCAGTCCAGCAGATTCTAAATCCCTCAAAAGTTCTTTTACGTGGCATCCTCCAAATTTCTCAAAAATCCCCAAGTCTTTGGTTCAAACCATCAACAAAAAAGACTCAAATGCCATCAAATCTGTTCAGTCAAGGAGTTGTTGTGTTTCTATTGAGCTCTACACGTGTCCAAATTGCCTCGACATATCTCCTTGTATACTATCAGTTTGTATCTTGTCCATTTAGCGTACGGACATCTATCATAACTTTCTAACTTTTGATACTCACTTTTTTCTTGCATTATATCTTTAAAGATTAACGTTCTCTACATTCTCTATCTGATTGTATTGTACATAGTTGTACAATAAAATTGCCTTCGAACTAGGTAGAGACTTTGCTGTCACAAATAACCTATGATATCTTTTCCATTTTGACCATTTATTTTGTATCTTATGTGTAACGATTAAATTACCTTTTCCATTATTTTGTAATATTGATTCTTGTCAGAATAGTTTTTTATTATATGTTTAACAACTTTGTAAAGCTGCCATGTTGTATCTAGCATGTCATATGCTGTATCTTTTTCCTCGATTTCTCAAAGTTGTACATTTTGTACAAAAGCACATATATAAATATATATGTCAGTGAAGTGTAAGCTAAATTACTGATCTTCCAAATTTCAAAGTCTTAACATGGTATTAGAGCGGGTACAATCCGGCTCTGTTGTTCCTACCACCGGTTGGCCTATAGCAGGAAACCACTGTCTGCCACTGGTCACCACCGTTTGCTAGTGACCCTTTATTCTGGAGACTTCAAGGATAGATACATCTTGTCAAACAGGACCTAACCAGGAAGTTTCAAGTCTAAACTACAATCCCCAAGCAGATCTCACAAGCTTCCCAGTCACGTGTGTGCAGCTCAGACACTGGCTTGCCACCATGCCACTCTGAAGCACTCATCGGAGCCTCCTAGGTCTGTTTCAGGTATCAGCTTTCTCTCCTATAAGTGTCTGTTTGGGTTGTTTGCCTGATCATGATTCCTTTCTCCTTTGGTATAATTTCTCTTTGTCTTTGCTTAAGAAAATGGCTACCCTTGGTTCTGCTGGGTCTCCAAACCCTGTGCCCTCTATTTCTGGGACACCCACCATCACCAAAGAGAAATAAAGTATTTTTGCAAATGATATACAACATCTATATGATAATATGAAAGCCAAGAAACTAGCCTCTCTCAGACTACTCCTGTAGTTCAAGCCCATGGAAAAACTGAAAATGTTCTTAAATGCTGATTCATTGGAGGAACAAGAAAAAACTTAATAAGTTGTATATAGTTTGCATTTAGATTTTTTTATCATGAATACTAACTGATCAAGAAATCACCTCACTGAACAGCTTAATTACTAGATTTCTTCATGTTCCTCCTCTTGTTAAAGGGGAAAGTCCAACTGTAGTGGTTAATCTTTAGCAATGGTGTCTTCACAAGGAAGAGGCCACCAAAACTGAGGAGGAAAAGGTAATTCATATGATTTGCATGTTAATTCTCCCTTCCTAGGTAGGATCTTGCTTTTGATAACCTTGTTCCCGTATGAGTGTGTGTAAAGAAGATATCCACTTAATCCAAAAGTAAGTTTTGGAAACCTATTCTACCCAATAACTTCTTATAGAATACAACTTTAACTTAGATTTGTTTGGTATTATCATGACCATCAAGCATCCAAAATTGTAGATAGATTAACTAGCATACGTAGTATTATAGTTGACAAGTTATATATTATTAAAAGTGTATTATACACCAAAAGAAAGTTGATTGGTACTAGTTTTTAAATTATATGAAATTCAGTAAATTTGGTCTACTTAATGAGAACTTTCAATCCAACCATTGGATTGTGAACTTCAATGTCCATAAAGAAGCTGTTAAATGGAATAAATGTAACAAGACTAGCTCCTGAATTGAAGGGATCCTCACCCACATCACTCTGTTAGAATCATTTAAAATTTTCATTAATAACCTTTTTCTTTATTAACATAAAATTTCAGAAACATAAAATCAGATTGTACATTAAAATTATTGTCAAAAGAAGAAAGGAAACAAAAGAATCTTACGGAGCCATCCAACGGTAAGTCCCAGTCTCAGGTGTCATTCCTTCAGTTAGCACCTCAATCCGCGCAACTCCAAAATCAGCAATTTTAATTGATTTGTCACTAAAAATCAAAAGATTATCAGATTTCAAGTCCCTGTGGATCAACCCAAGGCCATGAACATATGCCATCCCCCGTGCAACATCCAAAGCTTGTTTAACAGCCAATTTGAGGGGCACTGATCGGTTTTGTCGCTTCATTAAAAATTGCCGAACTGAACCCCCTTTGGCATATTCTGTAACAATACACCATACCATAGGCTTATGGCATGCACCAATAAAACGAACTATGTTAGGATGATTTAGTGTAGCCAGCATCATCACCTCCTGCTGAAACTGTTGTTCCATCAACTGAGCCTTAGCTGAATCATTTTCAGGCCTCTCCAAGATTTTGATAGCAACATCTTCATTATTGTAAGTGCCTCTGTAGAGTTTCCCAAAAGCCCCTTGAGCAAAAGCCTCACCCATACTAAGATTCCTCAAAGCAATTGTCCACTCATCAAAATTGTCAAGCCCTTCAGTTGGGGAACTACTGTCCATTAGTGCTTGAGCCAAAGCATCATCACTCAAAGCATGTGTGACTCTTCCTCGATGATTGACACTGTGTGCAATGGAGTAATTATCATTGGCACGTCTCCGCAACCCTTGGTGGTTCAATATACGAGTATGGGAATCATTGGAGCCAACACTGCCATTATCGATGGACATTGCAACAGATCCTCCACCGTTACTTGTTCGCAAGCTCCCAGTGCTGTCAATTAACATATCCGTGCCCTCCTCAAGCTTATGGTAAAATCCCTTAGAGAAATCATAGTAGTCATCGTTGTGTTTGTTGAGGTCTATTATTCCAGGGAATTTTGCTCCACCTTCCAGCATCTTTATCGGTGAAGAAAAGTTTCAAGTCTTGTTATTTCATCGGCATCAGAAATTGTAAATTAAGCCACCTGAAAAAACAACTCTGAAACCAAAACATACCCACAAAAGCTTACAGCATTTGAATTTATAATTAATGCACAATTGTAGATTCCAACCATACAGAAGAAACACAAACTGATGCAGTTAACTTAAGCAAAAGAAAAACTAACACTACGTCTAAATGAAGAGATTGTTTACACAAATCAAATTAATCGAATATCATGGTTTTGGTTTAAACTAGGAATCAAATGAATAGGAACGAAGTGGTTGTTCATGACATGAACAATAGCAGAGTGATATTAGAAAGAAAAAAGTGGAGAGATGAAAAAGAACGAAAATCTGGAAGAACCCTAAAATCTGGCAGCGTAACAAGAGCTGACGAGTCGTACCTGGATGTATGATTTTCGATGCAGCGGCAGAAGAGGAGATCGAATAGGGTAAAGCCAAAAATAGAAATCAAATTGAGTAGATTGAGGTTGAAACCAAAGAAGAACACTAAACAACGAAACTGATGACTTTTTTCTTTTCAGTTTTTTTTTTTCTTTTTAATTTTGTCTAAGCCGTGCTTTGCTATGTTGTCTATTATTTCTTTTTGACATTCCAAAACACATTCTTCCTCGTTTTACAACCATCTCTGGCAAAAACAAAAATTATAGATTCGGTCCCATTAAAATAAATTACAGTTTTATTTAAATCATTTCTGCTTTTTATTTCGAAACTAATTTCAATTTAATCTTTTATAATTTTTATTACATTCAAAATTTGAATTTTGGTTTGTTTTATAAGCGATGCTATTTTTTTAGTCCATAAAATAAATATCAATTTAGTTGGGATAGTGTAGTGCATCAAATTTATAAATAATAAAAAGAAGTATTCTGATATTTATTTATATATATTTATGTAAGTATATAGATAAATCATAATAATTTTAAAATTTAATTAAATTTCAAATTACTGATAAATTTGAATATTTTTTACTGAATTTTTATTAATTTTTTTTATATTTGATTACTTTAAATTTTTACATGTTTCAATTGATTTTTTATTATTTAATTTGGTTGTTATCTTTATTTTATTTACTTTGTATCAACATATTAAGAAATATGAGGTAAAACCTTATTTTTTTTAATCAAATAGAAGTTTTTTAAAACCTTAAATGGGATATACTAATTTCGACCTATGATAACGAAATGATAAGCTTATGGTGTATATAGTTTGATATATTTCCATTCCTAACTATGAAACTAACATACAATTTTATTTTTCATACCTTTTTCAATGTGTACGATTTAAATTCTTGGTGCTCATGAAAATAGTCCCCACTCATCCTAATGTTCCGTAGGCGACCTGACGTTTTCAACTTTCAAACACCAATCAACTTTTAAAGATCCATCTCAAACAAATCAATTCCCAGGATCTAATCAAATAAGAGTGGAATTTCAAAATCACAATGATATTTAAGGCTTGTATTTATTTGTTGGCGGATTTAAGTGATGATTTGCCGGCCACATTGAAACTCCTCCAGCTCCTGTCGTCTACCATATAATTGAAAGAAAGCCAATCAGCATGATAGACTTATGTTTTTAAAATATTCATGACAGAAGAAAAACAAAATTGTTTCAGTTGACAGCCCACATTCATGACTGAAGAAAACCAACTTACCCAGACTAGTGACGTTTCATTTCCTGAAATATATTTGTCACCCTTGGGGACAAACGCGGGAGGAATTTAAACAGCTGTATACAAAAAAAGAGAGGTGATATTAACAACTACAAATTGAAACAGGGCAAACTTTAGTAGCTGTTCACAAAATAGAAATTTTCAGATTACTAGTAATGTTATGGTTCAAAAATAAAAATCAATACAGGTTATTGTTCACAGGATTACAATCTACTAGAGATTGCTTAAAATCGGCAGTTGCAGGTCTGTACAATGATGGATAATTTCATATTGAAGTTGAGGTAAAGGCCAAAGAATAACCTTATATTTCTAATTCTAAAAAAAACAAGTACATGAAATGAAAATGTACATATGATATCAGTAGTATTTAGCAGTAACTAAAGAGAAGAACGTACCCAAAGTTTCACGCATGCATCCATGACAACTGGGACCAGGCAGATAAAAATAGTTAATGCCGACTGATCAACTTCAAGACCGTAGTGCTCAACAATTATCTCTAGCAAAGTTTGCCAACCAGATTCAGAATGATACCTGCAGGCATTCCAGTGTCCAACAAAAGCAGTCAACAACAACATGCTTAACAACCACACCCCCCCAACCCCACCCCTTCAAGAAAAAAAAATACACGATACAACAAAACACATTTTCAAAACCGTTCCTTGGAGCTTAAAGTTTTCCTTCCAAAATGATGCTTATCAGTAATCACTAATTATAGACAAAGGAATGCCATGCAGCCTACGCACATCCTTTGCAAAGATTTTGACCACCACTTTTTATTCCAAGGGTGTTTGAGAAGTATAAAGCAAGCATAATTCAATCCGTCAGCCTCATACCTTTTTGACTGACAGCTGACAGACAACATGAAGACACTAAAGATAAAATGAAACAGATATTATACTGAAGAAGTGCAAATTTGCTAAGAGGTTCGGAATACACCTATGGTATTATAACCTGGCTAAAGCTAGAAAGGAAAAAAAATTGAGAAAATTGCGAGCTAAAAATATGGTAGGGTTAGTGGGTTATAAAACCAACTATTTCACTGTAACAGCCCACAGATAAGAATTAGACATGTGTGACTCCCTTGGGCTAAATAGTAGATACTTGTCTAATACTACATGACAGTCAATGTCTTGGAGTTTTGTTTTCTCGTGAAAGACCAGATAGCGACAATGTTCCACAGTTGCTGTCACACTACAGAACAACTGGTGCAGTGAACATGAAGGTTATCAAGTAGGAGCTTAAGCCACCGAAGCACAAGAGCCTGTAAAAGGGCATTATATTCTTCTCCAGCAGAGGAAGAGGCAACAGTTATATGCTTTTTTGATTTCCAGCTGATAGTGTCCCAAGAAAGAAGAAATAACCCCCCAATCAGTGCCACTAAACCCAGAATTTCTAGTGCCGAGGTGTGAGGGACTAGAATTCCTTTGCCACGACCTCTTAAATATGTAGGAATTATTTGGAATGGTTTGTAAATCTACACACACACACACACACATATATATATGCCATTTCTAAGCAGAGATCTATGCCTGTGACTGATTTTTTAAAGGTATTGTGGGATGAACTCGAAAATTAGGCCTATGCCTTGGTATTTTCCCTATAAGATGCACTTGTGAAGCAATGAGGAATGCTAAAAGGTACGAGGATTAGGATTATATAATCTGATTCCTTGAGGAATTAAATGATTATTTTGCTGAACTTAGATCACAAATGCTTATGATGGAGTCACTGTCTAATAGGAATTTTTTTTGTGGTTTTACAATGAAAGGCACAGCGTTTGGCAGCACTGTTGTTAAAGCCACAACTCAATGTGTAAGATCACACGATTTTACGAGGTGAAACCACGCTTCTCTTAAGTGTCTTTTCAACAGCTTAAACTAGACTGATTCAAAGTATTCTTCGAGGCTTGTTAACGACTTCAAGCTCAGTCATTAATGAACGTCTACCGCTTCTAGCCAAGTAGAAAGCTCAACCATTAACACAAAATATTACATTTTTTAATACAAACAAAATGTTTTTCTCTCTTGTTGATAGTTTAGCTACCTTTTCTAATGCTATTATACTTCTTTTGAATGCATTGATACATGGCGCATCTAACACGATGAGGAAGTTAATAATTCTTTAAAAACCAAGTTTCACTAAATGGAAAGCAATTACGAGATGCAAAGGAAATTACCCTAAGAATATATCTGTGATCAGTATAATTAGAAAAGCCTTCCCGGTATCTGAAATATTATTGATAATTTTATAACCTGTAAATTTGAGCAAGGCTACCTGCCAACAAGGAGCAAAGAAAAAAAATTTAAAGATAATTAGTATGTATATTTTAGATTGAAACTCTACAAAATATTAGTAAATATCAACAGTCAAAGTTGAAAAAAAAAATATTAAAAATGCAAATGGCTAAACATAGCCAACATCAACTGCTATGCTAAAGAAGCCTTCCAGAAGATATGAGGGCTATGCCCAAACCATATGCACCAAATAGTTGCACAAATAGCATATTACTAAAATTAGGTCCAAGGAGCTATGACATATCCAAATTCACAAAAAAGACTGAATAATGTATTCCATAAAAAACAACACCAAAACACACAATAGGAGAAGGGCCTCACATGGCCTATAAACCTATTATATGTCATTAGCATTTATTGATATATGAACAAAAGTCCAAAAAAAATTCCTATTAGACAACAGTGCTGAGAATGTTCATGACCAGCTAAAATAAGACAAATACTTTCCTTTTTTATAATACACTTAAACTAAAGACACTCATTGTAGATATTGACACGTGTCGTTAGAGATTTCTCCTTTTTATGATTCTGCCACTTGTCCCGTGCCTTGTTTAGCTTTAAACTGCTTCTCATAATAGCAACAAGCTGTCAACTTTTCATTTTGATTTTTCATTTGAAAAAACTTTTTTTCAATACCTATTGGAGCCTTTTTAACAACATTTTTATCAAAAACTATTTTTTTGAATTTTTAGAATCATTCTTCTATTATGTCATTTTATATCGAAAACTCTCTTTTTGTTAGACAACATAATATCTACCATGATGTCAAAATATAATTGAAACAATAATCTTTCAAGTGGCTCCAATATGCCCCCTAAAAACCTCTTCTTGAGTCAATTGAAAGGAGGCCTTTTTAAATTTGTGAATGATATACCTCTTCACGAACAAATTGTGTCAACACTATTGACCAATTGACTGACATGTCCACCAAGTTTCATAGAGGCTCTCATGTTGACTACATTTGGGTTGGAGTTATGGTAATTTTAGGTATTTAATTTATTCTTACGTATTTATGATTGATTCCATTGTACCTTAATATGCGATTATAAATAAGACTTTTGTGTGAACATACAAACTCACAACATTCACATTATGACAGAAAACAAGTCTAATAAAACAATTAATGCATCAAAACATTTAACGGAAAGAAAAATGATGAACTTACTTTACTCTTATTGAAGTATAAAAGAATAAACAAAGAGATCCCGTAAACTGTATCTGACCATATGTTGGCAAATGCTCTGCGATTCTCCAGTCTCCGCTCTTCCCTCAACTCTAATCTGTTGGTGCAACAAATAGTATGGCAAAAAGGAGAATGAGTATAGAACAATCAAAGGTCATCTTAACATAATTACTATTACTAAATCTAAATATCATAACAACTAATCAACAAGTTCAGGACTATATTGATTCTCGTTTTGCTCAAAGTCTTCACCAGTTCATAAGTTCTTTATAAGCAGAATTCGGGTAAAGAATGATGCAAAGATTTTGTAAGATTGTACAGACTCTAGCATGATTGCTTTTGTGGACTTTGTTACTGAATTCAATATTCTTACAATGCTCATATTCTGAATCAGCTATAGTAATCAACACAAGAAAAAGGATGAGCATCATTCAAGACAATAAGGCAAAAGAAAGAGGGATTGATCTTACGCTTTATGTCTTAATTCCCACCAAACCTCCTCATCAGAAAGAGGTGGAGATTTACCAATCTCGACCTCAAGCTCAAATCGTCCCCTCTCAGTTTTTAGTTCCTCTACTATTTCAAGTTTTTGATATCTTCTTACATCAAGCATTTGTGCTGCAAGTGGTACAGTCTTCACATATCTATCGATATCAAAAGGTTGCTTGAATGGTTACATGAACATTTTCAATTCAAGAAGGTAAAACTAACACACAAGTAAAGGTATGAATAATTTGAAAACCTTTTACTCAATTACAAAGAAAGCAACAGAAAATGATAAAATTATAGTTTTCTGTCTAAAATAAAACAAAGAGTAATTTCAAATGACACCCCTTGAGATTTTCTCGAATTACACTTACGCACCCTGTTTTTTTCCACCTTTACACTTGCCTCCCTTATCAGGTGCAAGTGTAATAGTTTTAGAACTTAAGGGGGTGTATGCGTAATGCAAAATAGCTGACAATGTATCGTTTTAAAACTAAGGGGAGATAAGTGTAGGATTTTAAAAAAGTTGGGTATCAGGGTAATTCGAACAAACCTTAAAGGGTGCCAATGTAATTTATTCTAAAACAAAACATGAGCTACATATAAAATCATCAAAAGCACCAGGTAACCAATACTGCACACTAAGTAAAAATTTCATAATACTTTTTCTTATCCACTTTTATTTTAATTATTGTTAGACAACTCCTGAAATTTTTAGCAGTGAGATGAAAGCTCATTAATGATTTTATAGATCTGACATGCTCTACCATCCATACAAGCGTCAGTAAGCATGAAATGTGGACAATGCATGGGCCCACTAATATCTGTCCTAAATGTTAACTATGAAGAATCAGACCTTCTACCAATTGACCAAAGACTTTGATATCATGTGAAGGACTAATAACCCTCCCAGTGTGGATCCACAAATGGTTTTGTAACTCTAAAATTGATAGCAAAGCCTCTCTGACACAGTGGTTGTGAGTTTGATCCTTGACCCTCTTCTTCATAATTAAATTAAACTTCAGCACAAGGGAAAGTGGGTTTGTGCATAGATTTCAAGCCCAAAAGGCCTCTCTAGTGTGAAGGCCTAACTGGTCATGCTATAGATATAAAACCATTATTGAGCATCCACCCTATAGCTGAGGCTATTGGGAGAATTGACCTTTGACACAAATACGTTTGACTACTCGAGAACAAATAATGGTTTTCCATTCAATAGCACAATGTTTAAAAGGAAGGGATTATATTCTGGCAAACCACTATCTTCTGAAGGTCTATATTCTTTGGCACCGGATTATGAGAATAGCTATATCTATTATCTTGGCCTCTTCTTTTCTCAGATTGTATTTATGGGTTCCTACTTGGTAGCTGAACCAGTGACCCATGATATTCCTTTGCACACTGAGTTTCATCAGCATGCCCTTGGGCAGCCTATTACATCGCAGATTGATCTTACCACTCCCCTACTCTGTCTCATTCTAAGCACTCAAATATTGGCCTTGCCCACTCGAATTCTATATGATGGGCAACCCATTCCTAAAACATTGCCTTGTCCTCCAAACACGTCATACTTCTACAGAACAGCATGCATAGAGAATTACACACTCACAGGTATATCTGTTTGAGCACAAATCTTGAAGCATTTTGCAAAACAAGATAATCAGCCAATAGAAAAAATGCCATATATTCTGAAGAAAAATGAGATTTGAACGAGTGTTGATAATCAAAACATACCTGTCTAAAAATGGCATAAGTATGTAGTCATGAACCAGAAAATCCATTGCCCAAGGTACAATAATCAACACTGCCAAAAATTTTGCCTGTAATAACAATTTTGGTACATGGAATTGAGTTACTGAATAGAGAATATATTAAGCGAGCACCAGAACATCATTCACTTGGTATGACAATATTAGGATGCTGGATAATGTCTGAAAAGGAGAATTGAAAATTTGACATCAATGATTTAAATGCTTCCAAAAAGAATGAGTTGAATATAAAGATCAAACACACAATGTATCAGTTCAAATAATGTCATTCCAACTTCAGTTGCAGCTGCTAGGCTTAAATCCGTGCTTTCCCCCACCCTTCTTGTACAAGGCTAAGCAGTTAACTAAGTGAGGATTTTGGTTGAGAAGAAAAATGAGTTTACATAAATGAAAAGCATTTCGTGAACATAAGAAAATGCACTAACCGAATTTGACGAGGCATACTGGAAAACACGATCTTCATAAAGCAAGTCATCATCTTCCCCTCCAAAAATCAAATACCTAGCGGACTCTACAAGCCCCTTGTCGGCGGGAAGATCACCGGAATCAGCTCGCACATTCTCCCTATAATCCTTCATGCCCTGCTCCCAGTCCGAAGAGGAAGTGTTACTCTCCTGATTAATCCCGTCCCCATCCAAAAGCCAGTCTTCCCATTTCCTATACTCTTGGTTCCTCGTATCTTCTTGGGCTTCTCTTAACTCCACGATTGCTTCAGCTCTCTGCTTCCATGCCTCAAACTTCTCGCCCTCAGATAACTCTTGTATGCTCTCAGCCTCGCCCGCAGCCACAGCCTCAGCCTCCGCCTCTACCATAGCATCGTCCCTCAGACCAAGCCAATTCCCATCATCTTCGAAAAAGAATTTCTGCCACCAACTGCTTTTCCTTGAATGCCCACTATGCTTTTCCGCTTTTGAAATGAATCCATTAAGCCGCCTCGTTTTGCTTCCCAACTGAATCACAAAGCTGGATGAACCATGCGAGACGAAAGAATTCAAAAGCAGTTTCTGATTAAACAAGATTAAGCTGTGGCATAAAACAGTTGAAGAGCTCATGAAGAACATGAATATATGCCCACATTTTTCAGTTTCCCGAGTGAATGCACAACATTCTGGTTGGTAATGTTCTGCTTTAGCACAAACTCATCCAAGCCAACCTCAACAATTCATATTATCCTCATCTATTCTATTCTATATTCTAATAGTCACCCCTTTTTGCGTTTATTTCTTTATTTATTTATCTAATTATACGACTGTACAAAAATAGCGTTACCCCCAGAACAATCTTGAGCATGGCTATGGTTCCGCCACGTTCTATCCCATCTCTTTCTTCACTTCTCCATTTAACACTATAAATACTTATATATATTCCATGTAAAAATCATTTTCAGTACCAAAAAACTTTTCTTCCTTATATTTTTTTTTTATGTTTTGTTTTTTGACATGCTCTTTAACTAAATACAAACAACATATGAAAGTAAACATATGAAAGTACTTGATTAAATATTTTCAGAATTTTTCATCATAATATGAATTCTATAAAAAAAAATTCTGAAAATTTTCCTAAAATGATTTTTTGTTGAAATTATATTTAAGAGTTCCAACTGAATTTGTGAATAAATGTGACAAAATTAAGGTCAAATGGATGAGTATTCAGTTAAGAAAAAAATCAAACAGTTTCATACACACAGACAAACCTTTCTTTGGACTCTGACAATGATGAATAGAAAATTTGTTATAAATCTTGTGGAACGAATTTGAGGGTAAAATCTTGGCCACAACTCAATACACAAAATAAGGAAGGCTTGGTAAAAAATTTGGATCAAAACACCCAAGGAATTTTGGCATAACAAGTCCCAAACCGAGAGCAAACAAAACTGAAAAAGTTATTTTTCCGAAAACAAGACGTCCCGGCTTGTATTCCTTATATCCTTTTTTGTGTTTTCTTTTAGACATGCGTCTTTAATTGGATACAAAAAGCATCTTTGAAAATAATTACAGAAAGTGGAGCAAAATTTCAAAAATTTGGAAAAAGTATAGCCTTGACAAATTTCTAAAAAAATTTCTCAAAAGAATTTTTTGTTCAAATTCTATGTAAGAGTCTCAACAGAAATTGGGACAAAGCGCAACAAATTTCAGGTTAAACAAATGAGTATTCAATTAGGAACAAAATCAAACAATTTGACATGGAGAGAAACCTCCTTTCGGCCTTGACAATGATGAATAAAAAATTTATTGCAAATTTTGTGGAACGAATTTGAGGGTAAAATCTTGGCCATAACTAAATAAACACAATAAGGAAGATTTGGTAAAAATTTCAGATCAAAACACTTAAGAAATAAGGCGTAACAAGTCCTAGACCGAGAGCAAACAAAACAAGAAATTTGTTCTTCCGAAAACAAGACATCCTGACTTTTCCTTCCTTATAAGTCCCAGACCGAGAGGAAACAAAATTGAAAAACTTATTTTTCCAAAAACAAAACGTCCTAGTTTTTCTCGTCATATCTTTTTTTGTGTTTTGGTTTTGGACGTGCCTCCTTATCTAGATTCAAACAACCTATGACAGTACTTGTGTGTGATTTTTTTTTTGGAATATTTCAACATAATATGAGCTATGGAAAAATATTACAGAAACTAGGGTAAAATAAAATTTCAAGAATATGGAAAGGGCATCATAGCGTTGGATTGTCCAAATTTTTGAAAAATTTTCTCGAAAGGATTTTTTCTTGAAATTCTATGCAAGAGTCTTTATAGAATTTGTGACAAAACGCGACAAATTTAAGGTAAAACTGATGAGTATTCAATCAAGAAAAAAATAAAACAGTTTTACACACAAAAACAAATCTTCCTTTCGACCCTGTCAATGATGAATAAAAAACTTATTGCAAATATTGTATAATGAATTTGAGGTTCACACCTTGGCCATAACTCAATACACACAATAAGGAATGTCTGGTAAAAATTTCAGATCAAAATATCCAAGGAATATAGCATAATAAGTCCTAGACCGAGAGGAAACTAAATTGGAAATTTTTTTTTTCCGAAAACAAACGTCTTGGCTTTTCCTCCTGGTATCTTTTTTTGTGTTTTGTTTTTGGACGTCCCTCATTAGCTAGATGCAAACAACATACAAAAGTACTTTGTGAATTTTTTCAGAAATTTTCAACGTAATATGAGTTATGGAGTGCCCAAATTTTTGAAAAATTTCTCGGAAATAACTTTTTCTTGAAATTCTATGCAATAGTCTCAACAAAATTTGTGAGAAAACGCAACAAATTTCAGGTTAAATAGATGAGTATTTAGTCTGAAAAAAAGTTAAACAGTTTCACAAACAGAGATGAACCTTCATTTCGGCCCTAACAATGATGAATAAAAAATTTATTGCAAATCTTGTAGAACAAATTTGAGGATCAAACCTTGGCCACAACTCAATACACACAATAAGGAATGTCTAGTAAAAATTTCAGATCAAAATAAGGAAAAATAAGGAACGTTTGGTAAAAAGTTTAGATAAAAAATCAAAGGAATAAGTTCAAGATCGAGAAGAAACAAAATTGGAAAACTTGTTTTTTTTAAAACGAATTGTCTTGGCTTCTCCTCCTCATGTGTTTTGTTTTTGGACGTACCTCCTTAGCTAGACGCAAATAACACATGAAAGTACTTGTGTGAATTTTTCTGGAATTTTTCAACGTAATACGAGCTTTGAAAAAAATTTCAGAAACCAAGGCCAAATTTTAAAAATATGGAAAGAGGATAGCCTTGGAGTGCCCAAAATTTCTGAAAAATTTTCCCTAAAGTAATTTCTGCTGAAATTCAATGTGAGATTCTCAACCGAATTCAGGAAAAAATGCAATAATTTTTAGGTCAAACAGAAGAGTATTCAGTCGGTAAAAAAATAAAACAGTTTCACACACAGAAGCAAACCTTCCTTTTAGCCCTAGCAACGATGAACAAAAAATTTATTGCAAATTCCATGGAATGAATTTTTTGCTTAAACCTAGGCCAATCCACAATAGGAACAATAAGGAATGTATCGTAAAAATTTCAGATAAAAAATCAAAGGAATAAGTCCCACACCAAGAGTAAACAAAATTGGAAAACTTGTTTTTCTGAAAACGAAATATCCTGGCTTCTCCTCCTCATATCTTCTTTTGTGTTTTGTTTTCGGACGTGCCTCCTTAGCTGGATGCAACCAACACATGAAAGTATTTGTGTGAATTTTTTTGAAATTTTTCAACGTAATACGAGCTTCGGAAAAAATTGCAAAAACCAGGAGCAAATTTCAAAAATCTGGAAACGCCTTGGAGTGCCCAAAATTTCTTACAAATTTTCTCGGAGGGATTTTGTGCTGAAATTTAATGTGAGATTCTCAACCAAATTCGGGATAAAACGTGACCAATTTTAGGTTAAACAGATGAGTATTTAGTTGGAAAAAAAAATCAAATAGTTTCACACATAGGCGGACCTTCCTTTCAGCCCTGAGACGATGAAAATTATTTTTATTGTGAATTCCATGGAATGAATTTTTGGCTGAAACCTTGGCCACAACATAGTAGGAACAATAAGGAACGTTTGGTAAACATATCAAATAAAAAATAAAAGGAATAGATCCAAGACCGAGAGGAAACAAAATTGGAAAACTTTTTTTTTCGAAAACGAATTGTCCTGGCTTCTCCTCCTCATATCTTTTTTTGTGTTTTGTTTTTGGACTAGCCTCCTCAGCTAGACGCAAAAAACATATGAAAGTACTTTTGTGAATTTGTTTGGAATTTTTCAACATAATATGAGTTCCGGAAAAAATTGCAGAAACTAGAGCCAAATTTCAAAAATCTGGAAAGATAGCCTTGGAGTGCCCAAAATTTCTGAAAATTTTTCCAAAAGGAATTTCCCATGAAATTCAATGTGAGATTATTTTGGGAAAAAATGCGACAATTTTCAGGTTAAACAGAAGAGTATTCAGTCGGGAAAAAAATCAGATAGTTTCACACACAGAAGCGAACCTTCCTTTCAACGCTGGCAACGATGAAAAAAAAATTTATTTCGAATTTCGTGGGATGAATTTTTGGCTGAAACCTAGGCCACAACACAGTAGGAACAATAAGGAAAGTCTAGTAAAAGTTACAAATAAAAAATCAAAGGAATAAGTCCCAAACTTTGAGGAAACAAAATTGGAAAACTTGTTTTTCTGAAAACGAAACGTCCTGGCTTCTCCTCCTCATATTTTTTTGTGTTTTGTTTTCGGACATGCCTCCTTAGCTAGACGCAAATAACACATGAAAGTACTTATGTGAATTTTTCTGGAATTTTTCAACGTAATACGAGCTCCGAAAAAAATTTCAGAAACCAGGGCCAAATTTCAAAAATCTGGAAAGAGGATAGCCTTGGAGTGCCCAAAATTTTTGAAAAAATTTCCCTGCAGGATTTTTCACTGAAATTTAATGTGAGATTCTCAACCAAATTTGGGACAAAAAATGAAAAGTTTCAGCTCAAACAGATGAGTATTCATTCGGAAAAAAAATAAAACAGTTTCACACACAAAGGCGAACCTTCCTTTCGCCCTGGCAACGATGAACAAAAATTTTATTGCGATTTTCTTGGAACGAATTTTTGGTTTAAACCTTGGCCACAACACAGTAGGAACAATAAAGAACGTCTGGTAAAATTTCAGATAAAAAATCAAAGGAATAGGTCCTAGATCGATAGGAAACAAAATTGGAAAACTTGTTGTTCCGAAATCGAAATGATTTGGCTTCTCCTCTTCATATCTTTTTTAGTGTTTTGTTTTTGGACGTGCCTCCTTAGCTGGATGCAAACAACACATGAAATTACTTATGTGATTTTTGTTGGAATTTTTGAACGTAATAAGAGCTCTGGAAAAAATTGCAGAAACCAGGGCCTAATTTTAAAAATTTGGAAAGAGAATAGCCTTGGAGTGCCCAAAATATCTGAAAAATTTTCCCAAAAGAATTTTCTGATGAAACTCTATGGGTGATTCTCAACCGTTTTCGGGACAAAACATGACAAATTTTAGGTCCAATGGATGAGTATTCAGTCGAGAAAAAAATAAAACAGTTTCACACACAGAGGCGAACCTTCATTTCAACCTGGCAATAATGAACATAAAATTTATTGCGAATTATAAGGAAAATTTTTTTGGCTGAAACCTTGGCCACAACATAGTAGGAGCAATAAGGAACATCTGGTAATAATTTCAGATAAAAAATCAAAGCAATAGGTGCCAGACTGAGAGGAAACAAAATTGGAAAACTTGTTTTTCTGAAAACGAAATGAACTTGCTTCTCTTCCTCATATCTTTTTTTTGTGTTTTGTTTTCAGACGTGCCTCCTTAGTTGGACGCAAACAACATATGAAAGTACTTGTGTGAATTTTTTCAGAAATTTTCAAAGTAATACAAGCTCCAGAAAAAATTGTAAAAACCAGAGCCAAATTTCAAAAATTTGGAAAGATAGCCTTGGAGTGCCCAAAATTTTTGAAACAATTTCCCAAAAGGATTTTCTGCTGAAATTCTATTTGAGATTCTGAACCGAATTTGGGACAAAACGTGTCAAATTTCAGGATAAACGGATGAGTATTCAGTCGGGAAAATACTCAAATAGTTTCACACACATAGGCAAATCTTCCTTTTGACACTGGCAACGATGAACAAAAAATTTATTACCAATTCCGTGCAACGAATTTCTGGCTGAAACCTTGGCTGCAATATAGTAGGAACAATAAGGAATGTCTGGTAAAAATTTTAGATAAAAAATCAAAGGAATAAGTCCCAGACCAAGAGGAAACAAAATATGAAAACTTGTTTTTCCGAAAAGGAAACTTCCTAGCTTCTCCTCCTCATATCCTTTTTTGTGTTTTGTTTTCAGACGTGTCACCTTAGTTGGAAGCAAACAACATATGAAAGTACTTGTGTGATGTTTTTTGTAATTTTCCAATGTAATATGGGCTCCGAAAAAAAATTCACAAACCAGGGCCAAATTTAAAAAATTTGGAAAGAGGATAGCCTTGGAGTGCCCAAAATTTCTGAAAAATATTCCTGAAAGGATTTTATGCTGAAATTTAATGTGAGATTCTCAACCAATTTCTGGAAAAAACGCGACAAATTTAAGCTCAAATGGATGAGTATTCAGTCAGGAAAAAATTATACAGTTTCACACACAAAGGCGAACCTTCCTTTCGGCCCTAGCAACAATGAACAAAAAATATATTGCGTATTCCGTGGAATGAATTTTGAGCTGAAACCTTGGCCACAACACAACAGGAATAATAAAGAACGTTTGATAAAAAATTCACAAAATAAATCTATGGAATAAGTTCTAGACCGAGTGGAAACAAAATTGGGAAACTTTTTTTTCCAAAAATTAAACGTCCTGGCTTCTCCTCCTCAAATCTTTTTTTGTGTTCTATTTATGGTCGTGCCTCCTGAGCTGGACGCAAACAACATATGAAAGTACTTGTGTGAATTTTTTTAGATTTTTCCATCATAATACAACGTCCAAAACAAATTGTAGAAAACAAGACCAAATTTCAAAAATCTGGAAAGAGGATAGCCTTGGAGTACCAAAAATTTCTGAAAAATTTTCCCGAAAGGATTTTTCGTTGAAATTCTATGTGAGATTCTCAACCAAATTCGGGACAAAAAGCGACAAATTTCAGGTCAAACAGATGAGTATTCAGTCGGGAAAAAAATAAAACAGTTTCACAAAAGAGGCAAACCTCCCTTTTAGCCCTGGCAACGATGAACAAAAATTTATTGCGAATTCTGTGGAACGATTTTTTGGTTGAAACCTTGGCCACCACAATAGAAACAACAAGGAATGTCTGGTAAAAATTTCAGATAAAAAATCAAAGGAATAAGTTTAAGACCAAAAGGAAAAAAAATTGGAAAGTTTTTTTTCGAAAACGAATTTTCCTGGCTTCTCCTCCTCATATCTTTTTTTTGTGTTTGTTTTTGGACTTGCCTCCTTAGCTGGACGCAAAAAACATATGAAAGTACTTTTTTGATTTTTTTTTGGAATTTTTGAATGTAATACAAGTTCCGTAAAAAATTGCAAAATCCAGAGTCAAATGTAGAAAATTTGGAAAGATAGCCTTGGAGTGTTGAAAATTTCTAAATTTCTGCAAATTTTTCCTGAAAGGATTTTCCGCTGAAAGTCAATGTGAGATTCTCAAACGAATTCAAGAAAAATCGCGACAAATTTCAGGTCAAATGAATAAGTATTAAGTCAGGAAAAAAATCAAACAGTTCCAGAGACAAAGGATAGCCTTGGTTTTCACAAAATTTCTTAAAATTTTTTCCCGAAATAGTTTTTTATTGAAATTCCATGTAGGAATCTTGACTGACTTCGAGACGAAATGTGAAGAATTTTAGGTAAAACGGATGACTATTCACTTGGGAAAAAAATGAAAAAGTTTCAAACACAAACGAACCTTCCTTTCATCCTTGGCAATAATGAATAAAAAATTTATTGCAAATCTTGTAGGACAAATTTGACACTCAGATCTCAGCCAAAACTCAATACACACAACACAAAATGTCTGGTAAAAATTTCAAACAAAAATACCCAAGGAATAATTTGTAATAAGTCCCAAACGGAGAGTGTACAAAACTGGTTTTTCGAAAGCAAAACGTTTTGGCTTTTCTTACCTATATCTCTTTCTGTGTTTTGCTTATGGACATGCATCCTTAACAGGGTGCAAAAAACATATGAAAGTACTTGTGTGAATATTTTCGGGAATTTTAAACGCAGTATGGACCCAGAACAAAATTGCATAAAGTATGGCGCAATTTCACAAATTTTGAAAGGGGATAGCCTTGGTTTTCACAAAACTTCTGAAAATTTTTCTTGAAACAATTTTTTGTTCAAAAGTCCATATAGGAATCTTGAATGAATTTGAGACAAAATGCGACAAATTTCAGGTAAAACGGATGACTATTCACTTGGGAAAAAAATCAAACAGTTTCACACACAAATGAACCTTCCTTTGAGCCTTGGTACTGATGAATACAAAATTTATTTCAAATCTTGTGAGACAAATTTGAGCCTCAGATCTCAGCCAAAACTCAATACACAGTATGGACCCATAACAAAATTGCATAAAGTATGGCGAAATTTAACAATTTTTGAAAGGGGATAGCCTTGGTTTTCACAAAACTTCTGAAAATTCTTCTCGAAATAATTTTTTGTTCAAATGTCCATATAGGAATCTTGAATGAATTTCAGACAAAATGCGACAAATTTCAAGTAAAACGGATGACTATTCACTTGGGAAAAAAATCAAACAATTTCACACACAAATGAACCTTCCTTTCAGCCTTGGTAGTGATGAATACAAAATTTATTGAAAATCTTGTGAGACGAATTTGAGCCTCAGATCTCAGCCAAAACTCATTATACACAGCAGCAAATGTGTGGAAAAAATTTCAAACCAAAATAACCAAGGAATAAGTCGTAATAAGTCTCAGACCAAGAGTGAACAAAACTAGTTTTAAGAAAAGAAAACGTCCTGACTTTTCTTCCTTATATCTCTTTCTGTGTTTTGCTTATGGACATGCGTCCTCAACAGGGTGCAAAAAACATATGAAAGTACTTGTGTGAATTTTTTCGGGATTTTTCAACGCAATATGGACTCATAATAAAATTGCATAAAGTATGGCAAAATTTTACAAATTTTGAAAGGGGATAGCCTTGGTTTTCACAAAACTTCTGAAATTTTTTCACGGAATAGTTTTTTGTTCAAAATTCCATATAGGAATCTTGAATGAACTTGAGACGAAACGCGACAAATTTCAGGTAAAACGGATGACTATTCACTTGGGAAAAGAATCAAACAGTTTCACACACAAACGAACCTTCCTTTCAGCCCTGGCAGTGATGAATAAAATATTTATTTCAAATCTTGTGAGACGAATTTGAGGCTCAGATCTAAGCCAAAACTCAATACACACAGCAACGAATGTTTGGTAAAAATTTTAGACCAAAATACCCAAGGAATAAGTCGTAATAAGTCCCAGACCGAGACAGAAACAAACTGGTTTTCGAAAACAAAATGTCCTAGCTTTTCTTTCCTATATCTCTTTCTGTGTTTTGCTTATGGACGTGCGTCCTCAACAGGGTGCAAAAAACATATGAAATTACTTGTGTGAATATTTTTGGGATTTTTCAACGCAGTATGGACCCAGAACAAAATTGCATAAAGTATGGCGAAATTTCACAATTTTTGAAAGGGGATAGCCTTGGTTTTCACAAAAATTATGAATATTTTTCCCGACATAGTTTGTTGTTGAGATTCCATATAGGAATCTCGACTGAATTTGGGACAAAACGCGACAAATTTAGAGTAAAATGGATGACAATTCACTTGGGAAAAAAATCAAACTGTTTCACACACAAACGAACCTTCCTTTCAGCCCTGGTAGTGATGAAGAAAAAATTTATTGCAAATCTCTTGGAATAAATTTGAGGCTCAATCATAGCCAAAACTCAATACACATAGCAGGAAATGTCTGGTAAAAATTTCAGACCAAAATACCCAAGGAATAAGTCATAATAAGTCCAAGACTGAGAGTGAACAAAACTGGTTTTCTGAAAACAAAACGTTTTGGCTTTTCTTACCTATATCTCTTTCTATGTTTTGCTTATGGACGTGCGTCCTCAACAGGGTGCAAAAAACATATAAAGTTCTTGTCTGAATTTTTTTGGGATTTTTCAACACAATATGGACCCAGAACAAAACTGCATACAGTGTGGCAAAATTTCACAAATTTTGAAAGTGGATAGCCTTGGTTTTCAAAAAAAATTCTCAAAATTTTACCCGAAATAGCTTTTTATTGAAATTCCATGTAGAAATCTCGATTGAATTTGATACGAAAGGCGACAAATTTCAGGTAAAACAGATGACTTTTCACTTGGGAAAAAAATCAAATTGTTTTACACACAAACGAACCTTACTTTCAGCCCTGGCAGTGATGAATAAAAAATTTATTACAAATCTTGTGGGACGAATTTGAGGCTCAGATCTCAACCAAAAATCAATACACATAGCAGCGAATGTCTGGTAAAAGTTTCAGAACAAAATACCAAAGGAATAATTCGTAATAAGTCCAGATGGAGAGTGAACAAAACTGGTTTTCCGAAAACAAAACGTCTTGGCTTTTCTTACCTATATCTCTTTTTGTGTTTTGCTTATGGACGTGCGTCCTTAACTGGGTGCAAAAAACATATGAAAGTACTTGTGTGAATATTTTGGGATTTTTCAACGCAGTATGGACCCATAACAAAATTGCATAAAGTATTGCGAAATTTCACAATTTTTGAAAGGGGATAGCCTTGGTTTTCACAAAATTTATGAAAATTTTTCCCACCATATTTTGTTGTTGAAATTCCATATAGGAATCTCGACTGAATTTGGGACGAAACGCGACAAATTTAGAGTAAAATGGATGACAATTCACTTGGGAAAAAATTCAAGCTGTTTCACACACAAACGAACCTTCCTTTCAACCCTGGTAGTGATGAAGAAAAAATTTATTGCAAATCTCTTGGGATGAATTTGAGGCTCAAATCATAGCAAAAACTCAATACACACAGCAGGAAATGTTTAGTAAAAATTTCAGACCAAAATACCCAAGGAATAAGTCATAATAAGTCCAAGACTGAGAGTGAACCAAACTGGTTTTTCGAAAACAAAACTTCCTAACTTTTCTTTCCTATATCTCTTTCAGTGTTTTGCTTATGGACGTGCGTCCTTAACAGGGTACAAAAAAACATATGAAAGTGCTTGTGCAATTTTTTTTGGGATTTTTCAACACAGTATGGACCTAGAACAAAATTGCATAAAGTATGGCGAAATTTCACAAATTTTTAAAGGGGATAGCCTTGGTTTTCACAAAATTTCTAAAAATATTTCCCGAAATAATTTTATGTTGAAATTCTTTATAGGAATCTAGATTGAATTTGGGACGAACGCGACTAATTTTAGGTAAAGTGGATGGCTATTCACTTGGGAAAAAAATCAAACCGTTTTACACACGAACGAACCTTCCTATCAGTGTTGGCAGTGATGAATAAAAAATTTATTTTTATATTATGGGACGAATTTTAGGCTCATATCTCATCCCAAACTCAATACACACAGCAACGAATGTCTGGTAAAAATTTCAGACAAAAATACCCAAGGAATAAGTCGTAATAAGTCCCAGACGGAGAGTGAACAAAATTAGTTTTCCGAAAACAAAACGTCTTGGATTTTCTCTATATCTCTTTCTGTGTTTTGCTTAAGGGCGTGTGTCCTTAAATGGGTGCAAAAAACATATGAAAGTACTTGTGCAAAGTTTTTCCGGATTTTTCAATGCAGTATGGAATCAAAACAAAATAGCATAAAGTATGGTGAAATTTCACAAATTTTGAAAGGGGAAAGCCTTGGTTTTCACAAAGTTTTTGAAAACTTTTCCCAAAATAGTTTTTTGTTGAAATTCCATATAGGAATCTCGACTGAGTTTGAGACGAAACGCGAAAAATTTCAGGTAAAATGAATTAGTATTCACTTGGGGAAAAAACAAACATTTTCACACACAAACAAACCTTCCTTTCAGCCCTGAAAGTTATGAATAAAAAAATTATTTTTAATCTTGTGGGATGAATTTTAGGCTCAGATCTCAGTCAAAACTCAATACACACGGCAGCGAATGTCTGGTTAAAATTTCAGACCAAAATACCCAAGGAATAAGTCGTAATAAGTCCTAGACTGAGAGTGAACAAAAGTGGTTTTTCGAAATCAAAACGTCCTGACTTTTTTTCCCTATATCTCTTTCTGTGTTTTGCTTATGGACGTGTGTCCTTAACAAGGTGCAAAAAACATATGAAAGTACTTGTATGAATTTTTTCTGGATTTTTCAACTTAGTATGGACCCAGAACTAAATTGCATAAAGTATGGCAAATTTTCACAAATTTTGAAAGGGGATAGGCTTGGTTTTCACAAAATTTCTTAAAATTTTTCCCGAAATAGTTTTTTATTGAAATTCCATGTAGGAATCTCATGGTGGAGTTTATTGGGAAGGAGTTTATCGTCGTGGAGTTTATTGTGGTGGAGTTTATCATCAAGGACTTTCTCATGGTGGAGTTCATCGGGGATGAGTTCATCGAGGAGGAGTTCATCGGGGAGGAGTTCATCAAGATGGAATTTATCAGGGAGAAGTTCATCGGGGAGGAGTTCATCGTGGTGGAGTTCACTGAGGATGGATTGATCGGGGAGGAGTTCATCCAGGTGGAGTTTATCGAGGAGGATTTCATCGAGGAGTAGTTCATCGTGGAGGAGTTCATCGGGGTGGAGTTCATCGGGGAGGAGTTCATCGGGGTGGAGTTCATCGGGGTGGAGTTCATCGGGGAGGAGTTTATCGGTATGGAGTTTATTGGGTGGAGTTTATTGGGGTGGAGTTCATCGGGGTGGAGATCATCGGGGAGGAGTTGATCGGGGAGGAGTTCATCGGGGAGAAGTTCATCGGGGAGAGTTTATCGGTATGGAGTTTATTGGGTGGAGTTTATTGGGGTGGAGTTCATCGGGGTGGAGATCATCGGGGAGGAGTTCATCGGGGAGGAGTTCATCGGGATGGAATTTATCAGGGAGAAGTTCATCGGGGAGGAGTTCATTGTGGTGGAGTTCGCTGAGGATGGATTGATCGGGGAGGAGTTCATCCAGGTGGAGTTTATCGAGGAGTAGTTCATCGTGGAGGAGTTCATTGGGGTGGAGTTCATCGGGGAGGAGTTCATCGGGGTGGAGTTCATCGAGGAGGAGTTCATCGGTATGGAGTTTATGGGGGTGGAGTTCATCGAGGTGGAGATCATCGGGGAGGAGTTCATCGGGGAGGTGTTCATCAGGTAGGAGTTCATCGGGGAGATGTTCATCATGGAGGAGTTCATTAGGATGGAGTTCATCGGGATGGAAATCATCATGGTGGAGTTTATTAGGGTGGAGTTTATCGGGGTGGAGTTTATAGTGGAGCGGGAGGAGTTCATTGAGGTTTCACTCTCCCACCTTAGATATCTCTCGAATCTGTGATAACTTATAATCCTCGAATTTCCGGTATATATCTCCACATTGATATCTCCACGAATAATTTTATCTTCATTGTGATCAAATTGTTTTGTGAATAGTTTCAAATAAGGTTTTTAAAACCTTTCTTCATTCTTCTACATTTTATCTTCTCCTACTCTCTCCTTGGCCGATTGTAGATATTCTCCCTGTACCATCTGCTGGCATTTCCAACTCTGACAACCCAAACTATGGCAACCACCATAGTTAAATCTCATCTTTCATTTTTCTTTTAAATTTCATATATCTTATTTTTGTTTTTCTTCTGTTTTTTTAAGTTATTGTCACCTTTTTTTTTCTCATTTTTCTGATTTTCTTTTACCATTATTAACTGTAATGATTAAAGATTATTGCAGCAAACATTTGTTTGCTGGACTCGAGTCCAGCCGTGAATGACATATGGAATTTGGATATTATTAGTGTATACTGCTTATACTTGGTCCATAGAACACAACACAAGAATTGGGAGATTAATTTGTTATTGAATGAACATATATCCTTCTTTTAGGTTGCTTTTAGTAAGTCAAAGGCTTGTTGGATTTTGCAATCTATACTAGGAAATATTTCCTCTATGCTAAGTCACAATGTTGGAAACGCATTAACATGTGCTATCTTTATCCGTTTATTTCACTGTAGTTGTTTTTGACTGAAAATTACAAATTTCTGTTTTTTCTATTTGTATTGATGTACTTATGGTTACTTTGTAGATTTACTACTGTAACCATTAGTACTTCTACACCAGAATTATTGTTATACCAAAGATCATGTCTCTGTTGGTGTTTTTTTTTTATAATTTCTTTATTATATGGGGAGTTCTGTAAGCAGTTCCTATTCTTTGTAGACAGTTCATTCTTGACCTTTCTGGTTCAATTACCTGCTTTCTGATCATGTGTTGCCACAGGGAAGATATGATATTCTGAGGAATTACATGCCTAAAGTTGGTTCTCTGGGGCTTGACATGATGCAGGACATGCACTTGACAGGTATAGATGCGATGATTTGCAAGCTGGCTTTTAGCAAAGCCATCCTAATTTTTAAATGTGGTGAAAACAATATCTTTTGACACAATATAAGCTTCTCTGATACTGGATAGTAATATATTTTTGCTTTTAATTTTATAGGTCAATCTGGACTTTAGTTCAGAAGTAGACATGATCACTTGACAACTATATTTCCTGAAGTTAGTTTCTGTTGATTTGACAATTTAGTTGGTAAAACATTTATTTTCAATTGATTGGCTGCATTTTCCTAGTTGTATTATTACAAACCATTTTTCTTTCCAGGTCAGGCTGAAGAGGTATTTGGAGATGAGAGGTGCTGGTGGAGGGCCTTGGAGAAGGTTATGCGTATTACCAGCACTTTGGGTGAGTGGCCTTTTTACCAGTTGTCCATTATGGATTTTATTATTGATTTTCTAATATAATTTTATTTATTGTATCTATTAACTCGAGTTGCAGTATTTTGGACAAGATCATGAATTAATGGATTGATTTGAAAAAGACCAATATAAAATATTTATTTCATGTTTAGTTTTTTTTATTAATTTAATTGAACGTAAGAATCAAGTATAAAACACTAATTATTAATTACTTATTAATTATAATTATATAATTAATTTAGAAAAAAAAGAGAGCGAAGGATTATTAATTTATTAATTATTTTGCAGATTATTTAAGGAATAGGCCGAAAGTCTGACTCTTCCACTCCTCAACGCTTTCTTATCGCTCATCAAACTTCAAATCCTAGGATTAATTTCAAGGTATCTCGCACCTTTCAGTTCTCTCAATTCTTTCTCTATGCAACGTTTTCTTTCCACCTTTCCTTTGCTTCATCATATTATCTTACTTGCGAATTTTATTTTGCGGATTTTAGGGTTCATTTTCGCTTTTTTTTTTCGTTTTCTTTCTTTCTTTCTTGCTTTTTCAGTGTGTGCTTAGAGATTATGTTCAATGGTTCTGTGCACCAGCAATGCGTTTGCAAACTTTTAATGGTTTGAATCCTGGGTTTCACTTATACTTGTTGTTGTTATTATTATTAATTAGTGTTGATGCTTATTGTTGTTTTTAATTTTTTGATTGATGCTCACTGGACCTAGTGTTCAAGGAATAAACACAAGCAGTTTTGGTTGTTCTAAAGTTAGTCATGTAAGCATGTGGATATTATTATTGTGCGCTATCTTTGTGTATGTCTTACACCCTGAATTCTTTTCTTTCATTTTAACACACTTCATAAATAGAAAATTAAATTTTTTAACACACTTTCATTGTGGAACAATTTCTATGAAACAACTAACCAATATTCAATGCAAGCAAATTGGAATTATGTCACTACCTCTTGTTAAAAACAAATATAGAGATCAACCTTTAGCTATTAAGGATCTACTCGTTTCGTCATTATTTAGGGTTTACTTTTTTAAATTGAGTTTCGTGATTGAACTTGATAGATACACTGTTTAGTTACTTGCATTATTGCATATTGTTTTGCTTGACAGGCCTAATGTGATTTGTTAATGGAATCTTTTGTAGGGAGGGAAGAAGGTGAAGGTTGGTAAATTCTAAGAGTACGTTGAGATGGTGAGGAAACTGAAAATTTTGAATCATTGTGATTTACTCTGTAGAATGCTTGTTCATTGCGTTTGACATCCGTTGTGTTGTGTTTCAGTCAGCGCTTTTCAATTTCCACTCATTTCTAACTGTGATACTTCTGGGGATATGTGCCTGCACTTATTTCAAGATGCAGTTTCCGGCAATCCTAGACCAGAAAACTGGGTATATATGTTTTCATCTCTTGCTAAATGTAAATATGAGCTGTAATGCATATACAATTTATGCGTACGTTGATAATGCTTCATTCCAGTAGAATAGCTGCGTAGCAGTGTAGGTCTTATTTTCAATATTGGTTTTGGTGCAATGTTGTTAGTAATAAGCAATACCATAGTATGCAATGTTCTTATGCATGTTTCGATAGAGTACAATAAAGGGAGTGGAAGGGAAGGGAAGGGAAAGGAAATAAAAGTTTACCTTGAACCTTACTCTTGTTTACGAGTTTATGAAAAGGTTAAAAGAAAACGGGGGATTATCATGTCACCCATGAAAATCCTCCCCCTTGCTAATTTTACGACCTTTTTAAAGTTCCACTAAAAGTAATTTTGAACATCGAAACAAAGGGATAGAAATTTCTTGTTAACCATACATTCTTTTTCCTCACCCTTCCTTTTTATTCTCAAGTGTTTGATAATTTGTACATCTGAATTTTACATGTTCAAAATTCAATGTATCATGAGGCTTTTACCCTTGTTCCATTAGACGTACAGCTTGCAATAGTTTTTTCTTTTCATTCTTTATAATAGATTTAAAGAACTTGCTGACTGACATTTGAACATCGAAACAAAGGGATAGAAATTTCTTGTTAACCATACATTCTTTTCCCTCACCCTTCCCTTTTATTCTCAAGTGTTTGCAATAGTGTTTTCTTTTCATTCTTTATAACAGATTTTTAGAACTTGCTGACTAGACATTTGAACATCAAAACAAAGGGATAGAAATTTCTTGTTAACCGTACATTCTTTTCCCTCACCCTTCCTTTTTATTCTCAAGTGTTTTCTTTTCATTCTTTATAACAGATTTTTAGAACTTGTTGACTAGACATACACACTTTTGGTGACAGATTTCTTGGTTTCTTCTGGAAGGCGGCAAGAATAGGTATATATCTCTTGTTCGATTTGCTACTACATTGTTATTGTTTACATTTGATTTTGAATGCACTTTTAAAAGTGGAAATTTTCGTTTGATATTCTCTATGATGATTCTTTTGCCCCGCCCTCCACACACACACACCTCTTAACGGCATCAGATTTGTCAACTTTGGCATATTGAATTAATTAACTTGGACCAAAGAACATACTTGTGTTTATGACTTGCCCACTGGCAGTGGAAAACGTTATTTTACTTAATGTACTACATCGTGATTATGTCTTTTACAGTCTCAACCTTTTTTGTATGTGTTTCGTACTTATGTCATTTCAAAATTCGTCATTTTGATGCTACTTCTCATTTTCATAAATCTTCTTTGGTTGGTATGGAACTCTCATTCTCAATGATTCCAGATCCTCGATTCCTTGTGAGCTTCAAAATGCTACATTACAGTGTCATTCCAAAGCTGTTTGTGACATGGCTATTAGATTTTTAGCTTGGCCATATAGTTCTTGATTTTCATATATGTTGTTTCTGTCTGGGTGTATGTCCCCTTTAGAATTGTATATTTCATGAGATGTGGAATTTAATCACTGATATTATCTTTGACTATACACGTGGTTGCTAATACAGGTGAACGGTTAAGCCCGTGGGTAGCTGTGGGTTGCTTTATGATGGGTGTTTCAATAATATTCTTCTAAGCTTCGTTTACTCAATAGTAAGTTAATTTTTTTTTTATGCCCAAATATCGTAGTAGTCAGAAACTAATGACAAGGAATACATGAAAGAGTAATTTTCTGGAGTACATAAATATTATAAATATCAAAACAGTTTCTAAGCCGTATATAGGAATGACACCTCCTTTCATTGGTAATGGTCAACAATAACAATTTTGAAATTTGATGTATTGCAGGGGCCTCCATTCTATGGGTCTACCGCAGTTTTATGCGCAAATTGCAGATCTACGAAATGGGAGTTTGTACTTACGATTTCATCGGAGCCCTTGACACAAATTTGTTCCACCATATTGTTAATTATTTTTTATTTGTTATAACTAAGTGGAGCTTTTGCCAGCGAACATCACTGCATGAAATTCAAATTGCTACTTATGATTGGGGATCTGGCAAATGTTATAGCTTTGTCCGAATTTTATGAATATGATGCTTTCGAATCTGAACTACGCTGCTAATATTATATTAACCATATTAACCAGATAGATTAATCGTATCGCAGCTACAAAGATTGACAGCGTGAATACTTTTAATTGAATAGTTAAACACTCCCAACAATAATTGAAGTGATGATGCCTTATTTTGTTAAGGAAACTATAGATATTAGAAAAAATTGTAGTTTTTTTCGAAAACTTTAAATTAAGAATGATTAGTCAGAACTTACACGTTAACTGAAAACTTAAAAGGTTTAAGAATATAGTCTGACCAGCCTTAGAAAAAACCAAAAAATACCCATCATTCGCAAATTTTTGGTTTTGTTATCATTAAGTAGGCAAAAGTTTGCAATGTAGTAACCAATCAATCTGCATAACGTTTTCTCTGCAATCAGCGGCTTAAGGAGTACACTATTTTTATGTGCTCTCATTAGTTACCAAATCATGATACATTAGAAAAAATATATAACAAAATGTGAATATAACGTAAGAATGTTTTAGGTTTTCTGGACTAAGTTCAAAATAAATTCTCATTTTCAATTCTTCCTGTGTCATCAGTGATCATAATCTCCATATCCCGTATATCTCGCTTCAGAACACCACCAAGTCTTGCAATGGCCTCCATTTGCTGTTGCAAAACCTGTTCGCACAAAATAGGGCATCGTCATATTGAATTCTTTCTTTGAATGTATCACGTGGATTATCTCATAAAAATAATACTTTTTTAAAAAAAGATTAAAAAGGAAATCAAGAATCAAGGTGTTAAATAATAAATCTCTCAAATTGGTTCCATCTTACCTCCTGTAGGTCAGCTAGACTCTGATCATGAATTTTGGTTGAACCTGGAAGGTAAACGGAGCCGCCAAATCCATTGCTATTAGCATTAACACGAGATACAGTTAGCAGATTTTGTACCCTTCTACACAGTTCCGCTCCAGATCCTTTCAGCTGAGAACATATTTCCATATAATTCCCATCTCCAGCAACAAAGCAAAAAGACAGAAAATGATGTTGGATAAATTTTTTACCTGTCTAGTTATTGTGGCTAATTTCTCAGCAAGTTCAGCTTCCCCTTTCGTTAAGGGTATGCGGCAGCCTTTTCCCTCCAACGCCTCCACTATTCTCATTACCTTGAAACACAACATAAGATATACATAAGGAGCAACAAATAAAAATCCAAAGTCTGAGACAAGCTAATTCATCAATTTGACTATCAGAATAGAGAACTACAGTAGGGGCGGGGCATATAATTGGAGGGGAACACTAGACAAATTAAGTAATGTAAAAAACTTTATATAACTGCTTATTGCAGTAGCTAATTCTTTGCAGGGAGAATCCATTCATTCTACAATCGGGAAAACAGTTTCAATCACAAACAAATAGCAGCTGTCCCTACTCTTAAAAGACGTTGCTGGAGAATTTGTTCTTTTTGTTTTAGTCTTTGAATCCATGGCAGAGTATCAGCCTGAAAATGTCTTTGGAGCTGCAAAATCATCAATTGGAAAGAAAAATCAACAGTGCATGATAAAAAAACCAGTATCACATTAACACGGCTCTGGTCCAAGCAAAGGGGAGAGCAGTACCATTTTAACATTGCTTTGGGTTATACGCAATCTCTCTGCATCAGAAATAATGACTTCATCTTGTATCTACATGACAATGTGAGCAAAAATGTATCCTCAGAGCTTAGATTATATCCAATCCTCGTACTTCAACAACTTTTATATAAAAAATTGAAAGATTCTTCCTTTCACACATCAAATACTGACTGGTGGATACATCTAAAAAATTCAATACTCAAAGCATCACTAAATAATATTGTCTACAAACAATGTTTGACACATTTGATTAAACATTGTTTTCTTTGTCAAAATCTTGGGCCTCTGCTAATCTAATAAACAACTTTTGCATATAAAACGATGGTCGCTTGTCAGGTATCGTCAATGCTAATGATGTGCACTAAATTTTGAAATTGATGACCATTTATATGAGATATCTAAACACTGAAAAACAGAAGCTGGCAAAAGTTTCATATAAACCTTGATTTTCTCAAAAGAATATATGTTTAACTTACTAGTACTATTCTAGTAGTTAACCTATCAATATCTATACATTTCTGCAGTATATATACAATCGCTAGAAGTTTATGTTTTCTTTGAGTATCTAACAGCAAGCAAAGTGGAACAAATGACGTAAAATGAAATAAATTTGCCATTACTGTTTCGGTATTATGTGGTGGGATGGAAGAAAGTTATCATTTGGCTGTTTGGGAAGTGTAAAAAATGTGAGGAGATGAAGAAACAAGTAAGTTTCATCCCACACCCCAAATTGGGAGGAGTAAAACCAGGCATTGGATGAAATTTAATTGAAACTTGGAATAGCATCGAAGTTTAAATAATTCAAACAGCTGCAAGTAGTGTCAGTTCATTCCACTTTCCTTTATTCTATTCCTTTCTATCAATTCAAACATAGCCTAATACAGTTTACCTTGAGGCGTTGCGAAAGATCCTTAAAACCCTGGGCAAGCTGTGGCCACAGACGTTCTCTATCCGCACTGTCCATACCCTCAAGCTTCCCCATTGCCTCCGCCCACATGATCTAGCAACCATAAACTATTCCCATAATTAGCCATGCTGGAAAAAGGTAAAAGAACCTCCCAACTATAATGTTTACTAGAAGAAGAAACAAACTTACGTCTGATACACCAGCAGGCTTCACTCTAAACTGTGGTTCTGTTACACTGAACAACAAATGCTGAACAACACAAAAACACCAACGTGAGAAAAAAGAATGAAGACCAACAAGTGCAATTCTAGCATTCGCCACATGGCATCAGAAAATACTACTGGTAACGTAGACTTGGACTTGAACCCTAATTTCAAAATTAGGAAGAAAAAAAATGCGCATAATATGAAATACAAACCCAAGAAAAAAAAAATGGCCATAATATTAACCATGCTTATTACACATATGGGGGCAAACACTAAAAACAAGAACTTAACAAAGGAGACATTTTTGTATCTATTATACCTTAAAAGCGTACTTGGGGTTTCCAGGATCTTCCTTGTATGCATCAACGACTGTCTTGTGGCCCAACATGCAAACACAAAATTAATCAACAAAAAAATTCAAAAGCAAAAATTCGATAAAAAAAAAAAAATGAAAACTGGATTATGGAAGAAAAAAGAAAAAAAAAATACTTGAACATCGCGATCGGCGAGAGAGAAAGAAACAGGTGCTACGTTAGCCATCTGGGTGGTTAATTGAGCATTTGAGAAAGGCGAGGGTTGCGGCGCTGCGAGAGAATTTTGAAAGCCGAAAGCAGAAGAAGTTGGTTGTTGTTGAAACAGTGGAGTTTGTTGTTGTTGCTGCTGCTGCTGCTGTTGTGGTTGAGAAGAAAAAGGTGTGGAGAAGAGGGAGGAACCGAATGCAGGGGTAGAAGAAGCACCAAACCCTGGTGTGGAAGATGGGCTTCCAAATGCAGGGGTAGAAGAAGGGGTAGCGAAAGAAGGGGTTCCGAAGGCGGGGGTAGAAGAAGGGGTTCCGAATGCAGGGGTTGAAGTAGGGGTGCCGAAGGGAGATGGAGAAGGTTGAGCAGAGCCAAACATGGTGTTGTTGTGAAAACGACGATAGAATGTGGAAAGAGGGAAATGGAAGATGAGATTGGTGTTGATTTGTCTCTCCCAAGTTCAAAGAAAAAAGCGCGGTCGAGTGCGTGATGCAGTGCACAGAAGGTGTTCGACGAAAGGTTTGTTTTCTCCTTACAATATATTTTCAAGAGAGCGGCTAGTAGTGATAGTGTAATGACAAATAAAATAACTACTTCCTCTCTCGTAATAATGTTTTCTTTGTTTTTTTTTTATGCTGATAAAATAACTTAACAAATGGAGGAAAAGAGAATTGTGATTTTATAAAATTAAAATTTTATTTTAACAGGTAGAAAATAAAAATTGAATTCACAAAAAAATCAATTAAACGTAAAATATGCATGATAAATAATAAAAAGTTAACATTCAATATACAACTATTATTAGTTCATTTATGAATTTATTTTAATTTAATTTAATAGAAACATAATCAAGCTAAAAATAACCTTTTTAAAATGATAATTGAGTGGTTAAAATAAGAATCTAATTTTCAATATTATTAGGGTATTTTACTCTTGATATGTTGTGTCTGGAAAGATATTAGAAAATAAATCCTTACAGATAAGTATTTGAAAATGTAAATATAAATTGCATAAAAAGTGAAAAGTTTTTATTCTATTTAGAAAATAATATAATTTTAATATTTTTTAAAATTATAACATTTTTCATTCAATTTAATTATATATTATTATCTATCATTTAGAATGTATATAAAATTATACATATATACAAAGTCATAATAGCAGCAAATTTTTAAAAATATATTACAATTTAACTTTGAATTTGAGACATTAGTTGATCGTTTTTAGTCAATAACATCATCATTTAACATTAAAACTTACAATTTTTATTATTATTTACTATTATACTGATTTTTAATTTCTCTATGATTTGAGTTGTGGTTTATGTTTCTTATTTTTATAAAAAAATACTTTACAAAGTTTGAATTGTCACACTATAAATACATATAGTTGTCACCTTTGCTTAAAAATTCTTTTAACATGGATTTATGAATATATAATACATAATAAAAAAAGTATAACAACTAGGAATGATGTTTTTCTATTCACATGTCATATTCTAAATTAAATTAAACATATGAAACAATGCAAACATTTCAATTCGTCTAAAAAAAAAATAATATATATTTTTTTAGTAAGAGTATGGGTACAAAGGTTGAAGAATAAATTGGCCCAACATCACAATAAGCCAGAGAGATTATGTTTGGGTTAAATAGTAAATATACATACGACAGAATTATCATTTTCAAGCTTATAGGAGTGTAAGTAGTAATTATAGAAATATAAAAAGCAAAAGCCATTTTGAGTTTGATTAACGATAGTAGATTCTTACTACATCCCATACTTTCTTTTACCACCCTTCCTAATATAAAAATTACCAAAATATTTAAGTGATGACATCCACATTCAATTCAAAACTATATTATAGACAACAGAGTCTCAAACTATATTCTAAATTATATATTTAAAAATATTTTAAATTATATAATATAAAAATATTTCAGATGGTATAACTTAAAATAGAAAATATAATTTCAGGATATCTATTTTGAAAATGTTTTAAATTGTCAAATTCAAAATATAATTTGGAAAAATCACTATGCATTACCTAATTCATAAACTATTACTAAGATAATAATTATAAATTTCTGGAAATAAGAAATCCAAAATATATTATTAGATAAACAGTCGCAAAACCTATCCAAAATAAGAAATTCATTGGTCTGTCGCTCTCATATCTGATATTTCACCCAATATGTTCAACTTGTTTCCGTCTCAGTCATGAAGTTTGAAAGCCAACCTCTTAAGTTTTGGATAATAAATTCTCAAGTTGTCACTTTATTACAACAAAAAAAACCATTAAAAACAGCCATAAGAGAAATTATTACATGTATGAGATCATGTGGTCCTCACCAATCTCTACATTTTTCATAAGTTGAAAAACGTTATTATGTGTTTTGTAAAAAATGTTTTGGACCATGTGACATCAGACCATGTAGTCTCTCAATCCAATTTAGTAAAAGGCTGAAAACTGAAAACGCTGCTATACTCCAGTCACAAGGAACCAGAATTCAGAGCCGAACATGGTTTCATGCCTTGATTGTTACACAATACAAGCACAAACCAGATGGCTTTATGTCACAAGTCCTCCACTCTGACCCCAGAGCTGCATTTGGATCATACAACAATGTTTGATAAGCATGTTCTGCCACCAGAGGGAAGAGCAGCAACTTTTCATCCAGCATCCCAAACCGAAAACCAACACTTGGGCTCCCTGTCAATGGAACTGGTACCATTTCCCATGAATTGTCCTCTGGATTGAATATAGCCAGCTTCCGCTGGTTCTTCCACTCAATGCAGAACAACTTCTTTCCTACTACTGAATGAGCTGTGACCATAACACAGCCATTCTTAATCTCACACCAGCTGTGTCTCTCAGGGTTGTATACATCAACAAACTTAAAGTTTCCAATAGTGAAGCTTTACCTTCCACCCATTACATAGAGCTTACCCTCAAATCCACAAGCAAAACAACCCCATCTCGGACGGCGAAGGCTCCCTATCAGTGTCCACTCGTCAGTGTCTGGATCATACATCTCAGCACTGGACAAACTGTCTCCATTCTCCCCATATGATCTAAAGGCATGTTCAATTTTGATAATGCTCTTTGGGTGAAATATCCATAAAATCGAAAGTAACATTACCTTGTAAAGAGACTGTATACGAAGCTTTTCATCAAAAGACCAGCTGGTTGTGCGCTTCAGAGGAGCCGAAGGGAGAGGGAGACGAGATATAAGAAATCTTGAGACAGAAAACAAACATAAAAGAATATCAAATCCCTTATCAGTAGAAAATAACATATTCCGAGTAAGTAAACAGATTAACTTAAAGAAGAAGATTGGTGAGTCATGTGTGCAGTCAAAGTGACAAGCTATTCATGTGTTGGTCCATGCCTATTATTGAAGATACCTTCTCCAATGCTTATTGAAGATAAGGACGGAGCTGGAGTGGGCAATTGAGATCGAATGCCTCTGCTTTGGTTCGAATTGAGATCGAATTGATGCATCAGAATTCTGCACCAAATCTGCACAGCTGAATCAAAGTACACTCATAAATTGATATTAATTTTCAGCAAGGTACAAATACAGAAAACTAATTCAATCAAAATCTGCACTCAATCACTTCAATTCAACACGTGGGACCCTATGAAGCCTTCTCTCCTTGCATGGTCCTACATGATCCTTGTTGAAGGTTTTGTTGTCCTTCTTTAATTTTCAATACCACAACATTCTACTTATTTCTAGGTTTATAAACTCATTTATTCCTTATAATTGTACAAAACTTTACCCTCTAGTTTTTATACTTAAAGATTACACAATTCAGTCCCTACACATATTGTATTAATCCCCATACATGTAATTTTTAATCTCATTTAGTTCCTAAAATCTCTCTTCATTTCAGATGTGCTTGTGTGGGTGAATGTCACACTTTACTCAGTATATAAGTATGACTAATAGTTTTTATTTCAACGAACATTTCATTTTATTAGATAAGATTTAGATAGTATATTACCAAGGAAGAATGACACTGTGTTAAAGGTGAATCCAACTTCTTAACAATATATCAGAACATGGAAACCAGCCATCAAAGAATGGTTGTTCTTACCTTTCACCCCGTGTCTCATTTTCTCTTTTCCGCCTCGTCTCAGCTTTACAGGCCTCAAACTCCTCTCCACTCTTTAGTGGGGGTGGATCATTCATTCCCATACCGAAGTCAGCAAGATCCCTGAACATAAAGTGTTGTATTACAATTAGACATTCTAAATACCAACACATCGACATTGGATTGGATAAACATGCAACCAATTCCAATAGGAGTTTCAAACTACAACTCTTAAATCCATAGAAAAACGCAAGTACATGACACATAAAAATCCATAGAAAAAGAGAGCAAAATTGAATAAAAAGCACATACAGCTTTTGGTTTCACTGAAGAAACATCTCCAACACTGCTCACTTCCCTACCAAAGTCTCGATCTCTGGAGAAGTCCCTGTTCAAGAAAAAAAAAAAAAAAATACTATACCAAGGACAAATGTTGGTGTAAAAATATTAAACCTAGAAAACAATTCAAAATCAAAAATTCGTCTATCATACAATTATACACAAAATATAAATAATCATCCAAGACATATCTTTTAAATATACTCCTAACTTGCAAACTTCAGATAGAAAATCATCTTGATTTAGTCATGAGTGTGCACCCTCACCACTTCATCAAGATTCTTTTCATTCTTAGTACTTTCATCCTTATTCATGACAACTATTTTGACTCAAATACAAACAGGATTTCAAGAAAACAACGTTGTTACCAATAGGAAAGCCAGATAGAGGAAAAAAAAAAAAAAACCAACAATGATGCTGTTATGACCTGAATGCCTGACTCAAACTGGTTTGTCCACCTAGGAGGAAGCTGCAGTTAATGGCATAAAAAAAGGAGGTTGAGTCAATCAATCATCCAACAAGCAGTTCCACATAATAACCACCAGAAAAAACAAAACATCCAACTTCTTGAAGTGCAAACATTATCCTCCAAATCTACATCTACGTTCGAAATAAGAAAAAAGTAAAAAAAAAAGGAATCAGAGGGAAGTTGAGAATATGCATACATACAGCATCAAAGGAGTTCTGGCAATAGTTGGAGATATTCGGTTCACATTCTGTGGGCTCTTTAAAGACCCACTTGTGGCATTTATCGGATGCAACTTTCCCCATCAACCTGTTCCAAAATCCGAATCCATCAAATCCGAGCAAAGTTCAGAGGAGGGAAAGAAACCATTTTGTGCATAAGTAGTATAAGAGCTTATCAACATCCCGCAAATATAGCACAACGGGATAGGTTTTTGACGCGAAAACCATAACCAGCAAGTGAATTTCCACTTTTGAATTATGGAGGAATATGATCTAAAGGCATGTTCAATTTTGATAATGCTCTTTGGGTGAAATATCCATAAAATCGAAAGTAACATTACCTTGTAAAGAGACTGTATACGAAGCTTTTCATCAAAAGACCAGCTGGTTGTGCGCTTCAGAGGAGCCGAAGGGAGAGGGAGACGAGATATAAGAAATCTTGAGACAGAAAACAAACATAAAAGAATATCAAATCCCTTATCAGTAGAAAATAACATATTCCGAGTAAGTAAACAGATTAACTTAAAGAAGAAGATTGGTGAGTCATGTGTGCAGTCAAAGTGACAAGCTATTCATGTGTTGGTCCATGCCTATTATTGAAGATACCTTCTCCAATGCTTATTGAAGATAAGGACGGAGCTGGAGTGGGCAATTGAGATCGAATGCCTCTGCTTTGGTTCGAATTGAGATCGAATTGATGCATCAGAATTCTGCACCAAATCTGCACAGCTGAATCAAAGTACACTCATAAATTGATATTAATTTTCAGCAAGGTACAAATACAGAAAACTAATTCAATCAAAATCTGCACTCAATCACTTCAATTCAACACGTGGGACCCTATGAAGCCTTCTCTCCTTGCATGGTCCTACATGATCCTTGTTGAAGGTTTTGTTGTCCTTCTTTAATTTTCAATACCACAACATTCTACTTATTTCTAGGTTTATAAACTCATTTATTCCTTATAATTGTACAAAACTTTACCCTCTAGTTTTTATACTTAAAGATTACACAATTCAGTCCCTACACATATTGTATTAATCCCCATACATGTAATTTTTAATCTCATTTAGTTCCTAAAATCTCTCTTCATTTCAGATGTGCTTGTGTGGGTGAATGTCACACTTTACTCAGTATATAAGTATGACTAATAGTTTTTATTTCAACGAACATTTCATTTTATTAGATAAGATTTAGATAGTATATTACCAAGGAAGAATGACACTGTGTTAAAGGTGAATCCAACTTCTTAACAATATATCAGAACATGGAAACCAGCCATCAAAGAATGGTTGTTCTTACCTTTCACCCCGTGTCTCATTTTCTCTTTTCCGCCTCGTCTCAGCTTTACAGGCCTCAAACTCCTCTCCACTCTTTAGTGGGGGTGGATCATTCATTCCCATACCGAAGTCAGCAAGATCCCTGAACATAAAGTGTTGTATTACAATTAGACATTCTAAATACCAACACATCGACATTGGATTGGATAAACATGCAACCAATTCCAATAGGAGTTTCAAACTACAACTCTTAAATCCATAGAAAAACGCAAGTACATGACACATAAAAATCCATAGAAAAAGAGAGCAAAATTGAATAAAAAGCACATACAGCTTTTGGTTTCACTGAAGAAACATCTCCAACACTGCTCACTTCCCTACCAAAGTCTCGATCTCTGGAGAAGTCCCTGTTCAAGAAAAAAAAAAAAAAAAATACTATACCAAGGACAAATGTTGGTGTAAAAATATTAAACCTAGAAAACAATTCAAAATCAAAAATTCGTCTATCATACAATTATACACAAAATATAAATAATCATCCAAGACATATCTTTTAAATATACTCCTAACTTGCAAACTTCAGATAGAAAATCATCTTGATTTAGTCATGAGTGTGCACCCTCACCACTTCATCAAGATTCTTTTCATTCTTAGTACTTTCATCCTTATTCATGACAACTATTTTGACTCAAATACAAACAGGATTTCAAGAAAACAACGTTGTTACCAATAGGAAAGCCAGATAGAGGAAAAAAAAAAAAAAACCAACAATGATGCTGTTATGACCTGAATGCCTGACTCAAACTGGTTTGTCCACCTAGGAGGAAGCTGCAGTTAATGGCATAAAAAAAGGAGGTTGAGTCAATCAATCATCCAACAAGCAGTTCCACATAATAACCACCAGAAAAAACAAAACATCCAACTTCTTGAAGTGCAAACATTATCCTCCAAATCTACATCTACGTTCGAAATAAGAAAAAGTAAAAAAAAAAGGAATCAGAGGGAAGTTGAGAATATGCATACATACAGCATCAAAGGAGTTCTGGCAATAGTTGGAGATATTCGGTTCACATTCTGTGGGCTCTTTAAAGACCCACTTGTGGCATTTATCGGATGCAACTTTCCCCATCAACCTGTTCCAAAATCCGAATCCATCAAATCCGAGCAAAGTTCAGAGGAGGGAAAGAAACCATTTTGTGCATAAGTAGTATAAGAGCTTATCAACATCCCGCAAATATAGCACAACGGGATAGGTTTTTGACGCGAAAACCATAACCAGCAAGTGAATTTCCACTTTTGAATTATGGAGGAATATGATCTAAAGGCATGTTCAATTTTGATAATGCTCTTTGGGTGAAATATCCATAAAATCGAAAGTAACATTACCTTGTAAAGAGACTGTATACGAAGCTTTTCATCAAAAGACCAGCTGGTTGTGCGCTTCAGAGGAGCCGAAGGGAGAGGGAGACGAGATATAAGAAATCTTGAGACAGAAAACAAACATAAAAGAATATCAAATCCCTTATCAGTAGAAAATAACATATTCCGAGTAAGTAAACAGATTAACTTAAAGAAGAAGATTGGTGAGTCATGTGTGCAGTCAAAGTGACAAGCTATTCATGTGTTGGTCCATGCCTATTATTGAAGATACCTTCTCCAATGCTTATTGAAGATAAGGACGGAGCTGGAGTGGGCAATTGAGATCGAATGCCTCTGCTTTGGTTCGAATTGAGATCGAATTGATGCATCAGAATTCTGCACCAAATCTGCACAGCTGAATCAAAGTACACTCATAAATTGATATTAATTTTCAGCAAGGTACAAATACAGAAAACTAATTCAATCAAAATCTGCACTCAATCACTTCAATTCAACACGTGGGACCCTATGAAGCCTTCTCTCCTTGCATGGTCCTACATGATCCTTGTTGAAGGTTTTGTTGTCCTTCTTTAATTTTCAATACCACAACATTCTACTTATTTCTAGGTTTATAAACTCATTTATTCCTTATAATTGTACAAAACTTTACCCTCTAGTTTTTATACTTAAAGATTACACAATTCAGTCCCTACACATATTGTATTAATCCCCATACATGTAATTTTTAATCTCATTTAGTTCCTAAAATCTCTCTTCATTTCAGATGTGCTTGTGTGGGTGAATGTCACACTTTACTCAGTATATAAGTATGACTAATAGTTTTTATTTCAACGAACATTTCATTTTATTAGATAAGATTTAGATAGTATATTACCAAGGAAGAATGACACTGTGTTAAAGGTGAATCCAACTTCTTAACAATATATCAGAACATGGAAACCAGCCATCAAAGAATGGTTGTTCTTACCTTTCACCCCGTGTCTCATTTTCTCTTTTCCGCCTCGTCTCAGCTTTACAGGCCTCAAACTCCTCTCCACTCTTTAGTGGGGGTGGATCATTCATTCCCATACCGAAGTCAGCAAGATCCCTGAACATAAAGTGTTGTATTACAATTAGACATTCTAAATACCAACACATCGACATTGGATTGGATAAACATGCAACCAATTCCAATAGGAGTTTCAAACTACAACTCTTAAATCCATAGAAAAACGCAAGTACATGACACATAAAAATCCATAGAAAAAGAGAGCAAAATTGAATAAAAAGCACATACAGCTTTTGGTTTCACTGAAGAAACATCTCCAACACTGCTCACTTCCCTACCAAAGTCTCGATCTCTGGAGAAGTCCCTGTTCAAGAAAAAAAAAAAAAAATACTATACCAAGGACAAATGTTGGTGTAAAAATATTAAACCTAGAAAACAATTCAAAATCAAAAATTCGTCTATCATACAATTATACACAAAATATAAATAATCATCCAAGACATATCTTTTAAATATACTCCTAACTTGCAAACTTCAGATAGAAAATCATCTTGATTTAGTCATGAGTGTGCACCCTCACCACTTCATCAAGATTCTTTTCATTCTTAGTACTTTCATCCTTATTCATGACAACTATTTTGACTCAAATACAAACAGGATTTCAAGAAAACAACGTTGTTACCAATAGGAAAGCCAGATAGAGGAAAAAAAAAAAAAAACCAACAATGATGCTGTTATGACCTGAATGCCTGACTCAAACTGGTTTGTCCACCTAGGAGGAAGCTGCAGTTAATGGCATAAAAAAGGAGGTTGAGTCAATCAATCATCCAACAAGCAGTTCCACATAATAACCACCAGAAAAAACAAAACATCCAACTTCTTGAAGTGCAAACATTATCCTCCAAATCTACATCTACGTTCGAAATAAGAAAAAAGTAAAAAAAAAGGAATCAGAGGGAAGTTGAGAATATGCATACATACAGCATCAAAGGAGTTCTGGCAATAGTTGGAGATATTCGGTTCACATTCTGTGGGCTCTTTAAAGACCCACTTGTGGCATTTATCGGATGCAACTTTCCCCATCAACCTGTTCCAAAATCCGAATCCATCAAATCCGAGCAAAGTTCAGAGGAGGGAAAGAAACCATTTTGTGCATAAGTAGTATAAGAGCTTATCAACATCCCGCAAATATAGCACAACGGGATAGGTTTTTGACGCGAAAACCATAACCAGCAAGTGAATTTCCACTTTTGAATTATGGAGGAATATGATCTAAAGGCATGTTCAATTTTGATAATGCTCTTTGGGTGAAATATCCATAAAATCGAAAGTAACATTACCTTGTAAAGAGACTGTATACGAAGCTTTTCATCAAAAGACCAGCTGGTTGTGCGCTTCAGAGGAGCCGAAGGGAGAGGGAGACGAGATATAAGAAATCTTGAGACAGAAAACAAACATAAAAGAATATCAAATCCCTTATCAGTAGAAAATAACATATTCCGAGTAAGTAAACAGATTAACTTAAAGAAGAAGATTGGTGAGTCATGTGTGCAGTCAAAGTGACAAGCTATTCATGTGTTGGTCCATGCCTATTATTGAAGATACCTTCTCCAATGCTTATTGAAGATAAGGACGGAGCTGGAGTGGGCAATTGAGATCGAATGCCTCTGCTTTGGTTCGAATTGAGATCGAATTGATGCATCAGAATTCTGCACCAAATCTGCACAGCTGAATCAAAGTACACTCATAAATTGATATTAATTTTCAGCAAGGTACAAATACAGAAAACTAATTCAATCAAAATCTGCACTCAATCACTTCAATTCAACACGTGGGACCCTATGAAGCCTTCTCTCCTTGCATGGTCCTACATGATCCTTGTTGAAGGTTTTGTTGTCCTTCTTTAATTTTCAATACCACAACATTCTACTTATTTCTAGGTTTATAAACTCATTTATTCCTTATAATTGTACAAAACTTTACCCTCTAGTTTTTATACTTAAAGATTACACAATTCAGTCCCTACACATATTGTATTAATCCCCATACATGTAATTTTTAATCTCATTTAGTTCCTAAAATCTCTCTTCATTTCAGATGTGCTTGTGTGGGTGAATGTCACACTTTACTCAGTATATAAGTATGACTAATAGTTTTTATTTCAACGAACATTTCATTTTATTAGATAAGATTTAGATAGTATATTACCAAGGAAGAATGACACTGTGTTAAAGGTGAATCCAACTTCTTAACAATATATCAGAACATGGAAACCAGCCATCAAAGAATGGTTGTTCTTACCTTTCACCCCGTGTCTCATTTTCTCTTTTCCGCCTCGTCTCAGCTTTACAGGCCTCAAACTCCTCTCCACTCTTTAGTGGGGGTGGATCATTCATTCCCATACCGAAGTCAGCAAGATCCCTGAACATAAAGTGTTGTATTACAATTAGACATTCTAAATACCAACACATCGACATTGGATTGGATAAACATGCAACCAATTCCAATAGGAGTTTCAAACTACAACTCTTAAATCCATAGAAAAACGCAAGTACATGACACATAAAAATCCATAGAAAAAGAGAGCAAAATTGAATAAAAAGCACATACAGCTTTTGGTTTCACTGAAGAAACATCTCCAACACTGCTCACTTCCCTACCAAAGTCTCGATCTCTGGAGAAGTCCCTGTTCAAGAAAAAAAAAAAAAAAATACTATACCAAGGACAAATGTTGGTGTAAAAATATTAAACCTAGAAAACAATTCAAAATCAAAAATTCGTCTATCATACAATTATACACAAAATATAAATAATCATCCAAGACATATCTTTTAAATATACTCCTAACTTGCAAACTTCAGATAGAAAATCATCTTGATTTAGTCATGAGTGTGCACCCTCACCACTTCATCAAGATTCTTTTCATTCTTAGTACTTTCATCCTTATTCATGACAACTATTTTGACTCAAATACAAACAGGATTTCAAGAAAACAACGTTGTTACCAATAGGAAAGCCAGATAGAGGAAAAAAAAAAAAAACCAACAATGATGCTGTTATGACCTGAATGCCTGACTCAAACTGGTTTGTCCACCTAGGAGGAAGCTGCAGTTAATGGCATAAAAAAAGGAGGTTGAGTCAATCAATCATCCAACAAGCAGTTCCACATAATAACCACCAGAAAAAACAAAACATCCAACTTCTTGAAGTGCAAACATTATCCTCCAAATCTACATCTACGTTCGAAATAAGAAAAAGTAAAAAAAAAGGAATCAGAGGGAAGTTGAGAATATGCATACATACAGCATCAAAGGAGTTCTGGCAATAGTTGGAGATATTCGGTTCACATTCTGTGGGCTCTTTAAAGACCCACTTGTGGCATTTATCGGATGCAACTTTCCCCATCAACCTGTTCCAAAATCCGAATCCATCAAATCCGAGCAAAGTTCAGAGGAGGGAAAGAAACCATTTTGTGCATAAGTAGTATAAGAGCTTATCAACATCCCGCAAATATAGCACAACGGGATAGGTTTTTGACGCGAAAACCATAACCAGCAAGTGAATTTCCACTTTTGAATTATGGAGGAATATGATCTAAAGGCATGTTCAATTTTGATAATGCTCTTTGGGTGAAATATCCATAAAATCGAAAGTAACATTACCTTGTAAAGAGACTGTATACGAAGCTTTTCATCAAAAGACCAGCTGGTTGTGCGCTTCAGAGGAGCCGAAGGGAGAGGGAGACGAGATATAAGAAATCTTGAGACAGAAAACAAACATAAAAGAATATCAAATCCCTTATCAGTAGAAAATAACATATTCCGAGTAAGTAAACAGATTAACTTAAAGAAGAAGATTGGTGAGTCATGTGTGCAGTCAAAGTGACAAGCTATTCATGTGTTGGTCCATGCCTATTATTGAAGATACCTTCTCCAATGCTTATTGAAGATAAGGACGGAGCTGGAGTGGGCAATTGAGATCGAATGCCTCTGCTTTGGTTCGAATTGAGATCGAATTGATGCATCAGAATTCTGCACCAAATCTGCACAGCTGAATCAAAGTACACTCATAAATTGATATTAATTTTCAGCAAGGTACAAATACAGAAAACTAATTCAATCAAAATCTGCACTCAATCACTTCAATTCAACACGTGGGACCCTATGAAGCCTTCTCTCCTTGCATGGTCCTACATGATCCTTGTTGAAGGTTTTGTTGTCCTTCTTTAATTTTCAATACCACAACATTCTACTTATTTCTAGGTTTATAAACTCATTTATTCCTTATAATTGTACAAAACTTTACCCTCTAGTTTTTATACTTAAAGATTACACAATTCAGTCCCTACACATATTGTATTAATCCCCATACATGTAATTTTTAATCTCATTTAGTTCCTAAAATCTCTCTTCATTTCAGATGTGCTTGTGTGGGTGAATGTCACACTTTACTCAGTATATAAGTATGACTAATAGTTTTTATTTCAACGAACATTTCATTTTATTAGATAAGATTTAGATAGTATATTACCAAGGAAGAATGACACTGTGTTAAAGGTGAATCCAACTTCTTAACAATATATCAGAACATGGAAACCAGCCATCAAAGAATGGTTGTTCTTACCTTTCACCCCGTGTCTCATTTTCTCTTTTCCGCCTCGTCTCAGCTTTACAGGCCTCAAACTCCTCTCCACTCTTTAGTGGGGGTGGATCATTCATTCCCATACCGAAGTCAGCAAGATCCCTGAACATAAAGTGTTGTATTACAATTAGACATTCTAAATACCAACACATCGACATTGGATTGGATAAACATGCAACCAATTCCAATAGGAGTTTCAAACTACAACTCTTAAATCCATAGAAAAACGCAAGTACATGACACATAAAAATCCATAGAAAAAGAGAGCAAAATTGAATAAAAAGCACATACAGCTTTTGGTTTCACTGAAGAAACATCTCCAACACTGCTCACTTCCCTACCAAAGTCTCGATCTCTGGAGAAGTCCCTGTTCAAGAAAAAAAAAAAAAAAAAATACTATACCAAGGACAAATGTTGGTGTAAAAATATTAAACCTAGAAAACAATTCAAAATCAAAAATTCGTCTATCATACAATTATACACAAAATATAAATAATCATCCAAGACATATCTTTTAAATATACTCCTAACTTGCAAACTTCAGATAGAAAATCATCTTGATTTAGTCATGAGTGTGCACCCTCACCACTTCATCAAGATTCTTTTCATTCTTAGTACTTTCATCCTTATTCATGACAACTATTTTGACTCAAATACAAACAGGATTTCAAGAAAACAACGTTGTTACCAATAGGAAAGCCAGATAGAGGAAAAAAAAAAAAAAACCAACAATGATGCTGTTATGACCTGAATGCCTGACTCAAACTGGTTTGTCCACCTAGGAGGAAGCTGCAGTTAATGGCATAAAAAAAGGAGGTTGAGTCAATCAATCATCCAACAAGCAGTTCCACATAATAACCACCAGAAAAAACAAAACATCCAACTTCTTGAAGTGCAAACATTATCCTCCAAATCTACATCTACGTTCGAAATAAGAAAAAAGTAAAAAAAAAAGGAATCAGAGGGAAGTTGAGAATATGCATACATACAGCATCAAAGGAGTTCTGGCAATAGTTGGAGATATTCGGTTCACATTCTGTGGGCTCTTTAAAGACCCACTTGTGGCATTTATCGGATGCAACTTTCCCCATCAACCTGTTCCAAAATCCGAATCCATCAAATCCGAGCAAAGTTCAGAGGAGGGAAAGAAACCATTTTGTGCATAAGTAGTATAAGAGCTTATCAACATCCCGCAAATATAGCACAACGGGATAGGTTTTTGACGCGAAAACCATAACCAGCAAGTGAATTTCCACTTTTGAATTATGGAGGAATATGATCTAAAGGCATGTTCAATTTTGATAATGCTCTTTGGGTGAAATATCCATAAAATCGAAAGTAACATTACCTTGTAAAGAGACTGTATACGAAGCTTTTCATCAAAAGACCAGCTGGTTGTGCGCTTCAGAGGAGCCGAAGGGAGAGGGAGACGAGATATAAGAAATCTTGAGACAGAAAACAAACATAAAAGAATATCAAATCCCTTATCAGTAGAAAATAACATATTCCGAGTAAGTAAACAGATTAACTTAAAGAAGAAGATTGGTGAGTCATGTGTGCAGTCAAAGTGACAAGCTATTCATGTGTTGGTCCATGCCTATTATTGAAGATACCTTCTCCAATGCTTATTGAAGATAAGGACGGAGCTGGAGTGGGCAATTGAGATCGAATGCCTCTGCTTTGGTTCGAATTGAGATCGAATTGATGCATCAGAATTCTGCACCAAATCTGCACAGCTGAATCAAAGTACACTCATAAATTGATATTAATTTTCAGCAAGGTACAAATACAGAAAACTAATTCAATCAAAATCTGCACTCAATCACTTCAATTCAACACGTGGGACCCTATGAAGCCTTCTCTCCTTGCATGGTCCTACATGATCCTTGTTGAAGGTTTTGTTGTCCTTCTTTAATTTTCAATACCACAACATTCTACTTATTTCTAGGTTTATAAACTCATTTATTCCTTATAATTGTACAAAACTTTACCCTCTAGTTTTTATACTTAAAGATTACACAATTCAGTCCCTACACATATTGTATTAATCCCCATACATGTAATTTTTAATCTCATTTAGTTCCTAAAATCTCTCTTCATTTCAGATGTGCTTGTGTGGGTGAATGTCACACTTTACTCAGTATATAAGTATGACTAATAGTTTTTATTTCAACGAACATTTCATTTTATTAGATAAGATTTAGATAGTATATTACCAAGGAAGAATGACACTGTGTTAAAGGTGAATCCAACTTCTTAACAATATATCAGAACATGGAAACCAGCCATCAAAGAATGGTTGTTCTTACCTTTCACCCCGTGTCTCATTTTCTCTTTTCCGCCTCGTCTCAGCTTTACAGGCCTCAAACTCCTCTCCACTCTTTAGTGGGGGTGGATCATTCATTCCCATACCGAAGTCAGCAAGATCCCTGAACATAAAGTGTTGTATTACAATTAGACATTCTAAATACCAACACATCGACATTGGATTGGATAAACATGCAACCAATTCCAATAGGAGTTTCAAACTACAACTCTTAAATCCATAGAAAAACGCAAGTACATGACACATAAAAATCCATAGAAAAAGAGAGCAAAATTGAATAAAAAGCACATACAGCTTTTGGTTTCACTGAAGAAACATCTCCAACACTGCTCACTTCCCTACCAAAGTCTCGATCTCTGGAGAAGTCCCTGTTCAAAAAAAAAAAAAAAAAAATACTATACCAAGGACAAATGTTGGTGTAAAAATATTAAACCTAGAAAACAATTCAAAATCAAAAATTCGTCTATCATACAATTATACACAAAATATAAATAATCATCCAAGACATATCTTTTAAATATACTCCTAACTTGCAAACTTCAGATAGAAAATCATCTTGATTTAGTCATGAGTGTGCACCCTCACCACTTCATCAAGATTCTTTTCATTCTTAGTACTTTCATCCTTATTCATGACAACTATTTTGACTCAAATACAAACAGGATTTCAAGAAAACAACGTTGTTACCAATAGGAAAGCCAGATAGAGGAAAAAAAAAAAAAAACCAACAATGATGCTGTTATGACCTGAATGCCTGACTCAAACTGGTTTGTCCACCTAGGAGGAAGCTGCAGTTAATGGCATAAAAAAAGGAGGTTGAGTCAATCAATCATCCAACAAGCAGTTCCACATAATAACCACCAGAAAAAAACAAAACATCCAACTTCTTGAAGTGCAAACATTATCCTCCAAATCTACATCTACGTTCGAAATAAGAAAAAAGTAAAAAAAAAGGAATCAGAGGGAAGTTGAGAATATGCATACATACAGCATCAAAGGAGTTCTGGCAATAGTTGGAGATATTCGGTTCACATTCTGTGGGCTCTTTAAAGACCCACTTGTGGCATTTATCGGATGCAACTTTCCCCATCAACCTGTTCCAAAATCCGAATCCATCAAATCCGAGCAAAGTTCAGAGGAGGGAAAGAAACCATTTTGTGCATAAGTAGTATAAGAGCTTATCAACATCCCGCAAATATAGCACAACGGGATAGGTTTTTGACGCGAAAACCATAACCAGCAAGTGAATTTCCACTTTTGAATTATGGAGGAATATGATCTAAAGGCATGTTCAATTTTGATAATGCTCTTTGGGTGAAATATCCATAAAATCGAAAGTAACATTACCTTGTAAAGAGACTGTATACGAAGCTTTTCATCAAAAGACCAGCTGGTTGTGCGCTTCAGAGGAGCCGAAGGGAGAGGGAGACGAGATATAAGAAATCTTGAGACAGAAAACAAACATAAAAGAATATCAAATCCCTTATCAGTAGAAAATAACATATTCCGAGTAAGTAAACAGATTAACTTAAAGAAGAAGATTGGTGAGTCATGTGTGCAGTCAAAGTGACAAGCTATTCATGTGTTGGTCCATGCCTATTATTGAAGATACCTTCTCCAATGCTTATTGAAGATAAGGACGGAGCTGGAGTGGGCAATTGAGATCGAATGCCTCTGCTTTGGTTCGAATTGAGATCGAATTGATGCATCAGAATTCTGCACCAAATCTGCACAGCTGAATCAAAGTACACTCATAAATTGATATTAATTTTCAGCAAGGTACAAATACAGAAAACTAATTCAATCAAAATCTGCACTCAATCACTTCAATTCAACACGTGGGACCCTATGAAGCCTTCTCTCCTTGCATGGTCCTACATGATCCTTGTTGAAGGTTTTGTTGTCCTTCTTTAATTTTCAATACCACAACATTCTACTTATTTCTAGGTTTATAAACTCATTTATTCCTTATAATTGTACAAAACTTTACCCTCTAGTTTTTATACTTAAAGATTACACAATTCAGTCCCTACACATATTGTATTAATCCCCATACATGTAATTTTTAATCTCATTTAGTTCCTAAAATCTCTCTTCATTTCAGATGTGCTTGTGTGGGTGAATGTCACACTTTACTCAGTATATAAGTATGACTAATAGTTTTTATTTCAACGAACATTTCATTTTATTAGATAAGATTTAGATAGTATATTACCAAGGAAGAATGACACTGTGTTAAAGGTGAATCCAACTTCTTAACAATATATCAGAACATGGAAACCAGCCATCAAAGAATGGTTGTTCTTACCTTTCACCCCGTGTCTCATTTTCTCTTTTCCGCCTCGTCTCAGCTTTACAGGCCTCAAACTCCTCTCCACTCTTTAGTGGGGGTGGATCATTCATTCCCATACCGAAGTCAGCAAGATCCCTGAACATAAAGTGTTGTATTACAATTAGACATTCTAAATACCAACACATCGACATTGGATTGGATAAACATGCAACCAATTCCAATAGGAGTTTCAAACTACAACTCTTAAATCCATAGAAAAACGCAAGTACATGACACATAAAAATCCATAGAAAAAGAGAGCAAAATTGAATAAAAAGCACATACAGCTTTTGGTTTCACTGAAGAAACATCTCCAACACTGCTCACTTCCCTACCAAAGTCTCGATCTCTGGAGAAGTCCCTGTTCAAGAAAAAAAAAAAAAAAAATACTATACCAAGGACAAATGTTGGTGTAAAAATATTAAACCTAGAAAACAATTCAAAATCAAAAATTCGTCTATCATACAATTATACACAAAATATAAATAATCATCCAAGACATATCTTTTAAATATACTCCTAACTTGCAAACTTCAGATAGAAAATCATCTTGATTTAGTCATGAGTGTGCACCCTCACCACTTCATCAAGATTCTTTTCATTCTTAGTACTTTCATCCTTATTCATGACAACTATTTTGACTCAAATACAAACAGGATTTCAAGAAAACAACGTTGTTACCAATAGGAAAGCCAGATAGAGGAAAAAAAAAAAAAACCAACAATGATGCTGTTATGACCTGAATGCCTGACTCAAACTGGTTTGTCCACCTAGGAGGAAGCTGCAGTTAATGGCATAAAAAAAGGAGGTTGAGTCAATCAATCATCCAACAAGCAGTTCCACATAATAACCACCAGAAAAAACAAAACATCCAACTTCTTGAAGTGCAAACATTATCCTCCAAATCTACATCTACGTTCGAAATAAGAAAAAAGTAAAAAAAAAGGAATCAGAGGGAAGTTGAGAATATGCATACATACAGCATCAAAGGAGTTCTGGCAATAGTTGGAGATATTCGGTTCACATTCTGTGGGCTCTTTAAAGACCCACTTGTGGCATTTATCGGATGCAACTTTCCCCATCAACCTGTTCCAAAATCCGAATCCATCAAATCCGAGCAAAGTTCAGAGGAGGGAAAGAAACCATTTTGTGCATAAGTAGTATAAGAGCTTATCAACATCCCGCAAATATAGCACAACGGGATAGGTTTTTGACGCGAAAACCATAACCAGCAAGTGAATTTCCACTTTTGAATTATGGAGGAATATGATCTAAAGGCATGTTCAATTTTGATAATGCTCTTTGGGTGAAATATCCATAAAATCGAAAGTAACATTACCTTGTAAAGAGACTGTATACGAAGCTTTTCATCAAAAGACCAGCTGGTTGTGCGCTTCAGAGGAGCCGAAGGGAGAGGGAGACGAGATATAAGAAATCTTGAGACAGAAAACAAACATAAAAGAATATCAAATCCCTTATCAGTAGAAAATAACATATTCCGAGTAAGTAAACAGATTAACTTAAAGAAGAAGATTGGTGAGTCATGTGTGCAGTCAAAGTGACAAGCTATTCATGTGTTGGTCCATGCCTATTATTGAAGATACCTTCTCCAATGCTTATTGAAGATAAGGACGGAGCTGGAGTGGGCAATTGAGATCGAATGCCTCTGCTTTGGTTCGAATTGAGATCGAATTGATGCATCAGAATTCTGCACCAAATCTGCACAGCTGAATCAAAGTACACTCATAAATTGATATTAATTTTCAGCAAGGTACAAATACAGAAAACTAATTCAATCAAAATCTGCACTCAATCACTTCAATTCAACACGTGGGACCCTATGAAGCCTTCTCTCCTTGCATGGTCCTACATGATCCTTGTTGAAGGTTTTGTTGTCCTTCTTTAATTTTCAATACCACAACATTCTACTTATTTCTAGGTTTATAAACTCATTTATTCCTTATAATTGTACAAAACTTTACCCTCTAGTTTTTATACTTAAAGATTACACAATTCAGTCCCTACACATATTGTATTAATCCCCATACATGTAATTTTAATCTCATTTAGTTCCTAAAATCTCTCTTCATTTCAGATGTGCTTGTGTGGGTGAATGTCACACTTTACTCAGTATATAAGTATGACTAATAGTTTTTATTTCAACGAACATTTCATTTTATTAGATAAGATTTAGATAGTATATTACCAAGGAAGAATGACACTGTGTTAAAGGTGAATCCAACTTCTTAACAATATATCAGAACATGGAAACCAGCCATCAAAGAATGGTTGTTCTTACCTTTCACCCCGTGTCTCATTTTCTCTTTTCCGCCTCGTCTCAGCTTTACAGGCCTCAAACTCCTCTCCACTCTTTAGTGGGGGTGGATCATTCATTCCCATACCGAAGTCAGCAAGATCCCTGAACATAAAGTGTTGTATTACAATTAGACATTCTAAATACCAACACATCGACATTGGATTGGATAAACATGCAACCAATTCCAATAGGAGTTTCAAACTACAACTCTTAAATCCATAGAAAAACGCAAGTACATGACACATAAAAATCCATAGAAAAAGAGAGCAAAATTGAATAAAAAGCACATACAGCTTTTGGTTTCACTGAAGAAACATCTCCAACACTGCTCACTTCCCTACCAAAGTCTCGATCTCTGGAGAAGTCCCTGTTCAAGAAAAAAAAAAAAAAAATACTATACCAAGGACAAATGTTGGTGTAAAAATATTAAACCTAGAAAACAATTCAAAATCAAAAATTCGTCTATCATACAATTATACACAAAATATAAATAATCATCCAAGACATATCTTTTAAATATACTCCTAACTTGCAAACTTCAGATAGAAAATCATCTTGATTTAGTCATGAGTGTGCACCCTCACCACTTCATCAAGATTCTTTTCATTCTTAGTACTTTCATCCTTATTCATGACAACTATTTTGACTCAAATACAAACAGGATTTCAAGAAAACAACGTTGTTACCAATAGGAAAGCCAGATAGAGGAAAAAAAAAAAAAACCAACAATGATGCTGTTATGACCTGAATGCCTGACTCAAACTGGTTTGTCCACCTAGGAGGAAGCTGCACTTAATGGCATAAAAAAAGGAGGTTGAGTCAATCAATCATCCAACAAGCAGTTCCACATAATAACCACCAGAAAAAACAAAACATCCAACTTCTTGAAGTGCAAACATTATCCTCCAAATCTACATCTACGTTCGAAATAAGAAAAAAGTAAAAAAAAAAGGAATCAGAGGGAAGTTGAGAATATGCATACATACAGCATCAAAGGAGTTCTGGCAATAGTTGGAGATATTCGGTTCACATTCTGTGGGCTCTTTAAAGACCCACTTGTGGCATTTATCGGATGCAACTTTCCCCATCAACCTGTTCCAAAATCCGAATCCATCAAATCCGAGCAAAGTTCAGAGGAGGGAAAGAAACCATTTTGTGCATAAGTAGTATAAGAGCTTATCAACATCCCGCAAATATAGCACAACGGGATAGGTTTTTGACGCGAAAACCATAACCAGCAAGTGAATTTCCACTTTTGAATTATGGAGGAATATGATCTAAAGGCATGTTCAATTTTGATAATGCTCTTTGGGTGAAATATCCATAAAATCGAAAGTAACATTACCTTGTAAAGAGACTGTATACGAAGCTTTTCATCAAAAGACCAGCTGGTTGTGCGCTTCAGAGGAGCCGAAGGGAGAGGGAGACGAGATATAAGAAATCTTGAGACAGAAAACAAACATAAAAGAATATCAAATCCCTTATCAGTAGAAAATAACATATTCCGAGTAAGTAAACAGATTAACTTAAAGAAGAAGATTGGTGAGTCATGTGTGCAGTCAAAGTGACAAGCTATTCATGTGTTGGTCCATGCCTATTATTGAAGATACCTTCTCCAATGCTTATTGAAGATAAGGACGGAGCTGGAGTGGGCAATTGAGATCGAATGCCTCTGCTTTGGTTCGAATTGAGATCGAATTGATGCATCAGAATTCTGCACCAAATCTGCACAGCTGAATCAAAGTACACTCATAAATTGATATTAATTTTCAGCAAGGTACAAATACAGAAAACTAATTCAATCAAAATCTGCACTCAATCACTTCAATTCAACACGTGGGACCCTATGAAGCCTTCTCTCCTTGCATGGTCCTACATGATCCTTGTTGAAGGTTTTGTTGTCCTTCTTTAATTTTCAATACCACAACATTCTACTTATTTCTAGGTTTATAAACTCATTTATTCCTTATAATTGTACAAAACTTTACCCTCTAGTTTTTATACTTAAAGATTACACAATTCAGTCCCTACACATATTGTATTAATCCCCATACATGTAATTTTTAATCTCATTTAGTTCCTAAAATCTCTCTTCATTTCAGATGTGCTTGTGTGGGTGAATGTCACACTTTACTCAGTATATAAGTATGACTAATAGTTTTTATTTCAACGAACATTTCATTTTATTAGATAAGATTTAGATAGTATATTACCAAGGAAGAATGACACTGTGTTAAAGGTGAATCCAACTTCTTAACAATATATCAGAACATGGAAACCAGCCATCAAAGAATGGTTGTTCTTACCTTTCACCCCGTGTCTCATTTTCTCTTTTCCGCCTCGTCTCAGCTTTACAGGCCTCAAACTCCTCTCCACTCTTTAGTGGGGGTGGATCATTCATTCCCATACCGAAGTCAGCAAGATCCCTGAACATAAAGTGTTGTATTACAATTAAACATTCTAAATACCAACACATCGACATTGGATTGGATAAACATGCAACCAATTTCAATAGGAGTTTCAAACTACAACTCTTAAATCCATAGAAAAACGCAAGTACATGACACATAAAAATCCATAGAAAAAGAGAGCAAAATTGAATAAAAAGCACATACAGCTTTTGGTTTCACTGAAGAAACATCTCCAACACTGCTCACTTCCCTACCAAAGTCTCGATCTCTGGAGAAGTCCCTGTTCAAGAAAAAAAAAAAAAATACTATACCAAGGACAAATGTTGGTGTAAAAATATTAAACCTAAAAAACAATTCAAAATCAAAAATTCGTCTATCAACTAACACGTACAGGATTGAATCAATAAAAGAAAAAAAAATACAACTTCCAAAGTTGATATAAGGATTACTTTGTTAGCAGAATTTTCATCAGAAGAAAATTCCTTCCATTCAAAAAATGTTTCAGGTACAAATGAATTTGCAAGTGGTGGCAATTCAACGTCAATAACACTCTCAATTTGAAAAGCTCGAGGTCTAAAAGTTGTACTGTTGAGCGTCAAAATCACTCTTTGACTTTGCATAAGCTTTTGTACTCAACCAAAGTTTGGCAAACTCGTCAAATATCTTGTGCAAGAGCTGAAGTAGAAAACATAGAATGTTTTAAGCAAATATAAATGAATTTGTTGACAGAAAAACCAAAATAAGGAAACTGACCAGACTTATCATTGATTATTTTTGCATTAGCAATACGATGTGCAACTTGAACAAAAATGCTCCGATAGATAGCAGCTCTATATTGCACCACAGATCCCTGTTTGTGAAGATTCAGATACAAACCAACAAATAAAACTAATAAATTTCGAAATAACATAATTCAAAATGTTGTTTGAGAATTAGAATTAGGAACTTAATTCAACAGTATAATACCATCTTATCAGCAGCAACGCCACTTGAAAGAATGACAAGCCTTTCCATCAAATCCATATCCACCAAACAAAAGCCTGTGGCAGACTCTAAACTGTATGCAGGATGCATGTCCAACTCAATGTCATGATTAACAGAAATGAACTTGCATGAAGCAGCGCGAGGGAAGCACATAAGTGTGTACATCATTTCCGGTCAATCTCATCATGTTAGTTCCCAAGCAAATTTAAAATGAATTCAAGCAAAACAAAAACTTTGTGAAATAACATACCGTAACCATAGTGATGTTTTCATTCCCAAGCGTATTCAAACATTTTTTTTCCAGGGTACATGACAGAATCAGTGACAATCCAAATTTCATCTCATACACAACAACCTGAATTGGTTGAATAATGTCACTATATGCAGCGTACTCATCCATCAATCGATTGATAAAGCACGTAGCTGTTTCCTGCGATAAAAATCAGAAAGAAGAATATTAGAGAAGGCTAATGAGTTCAACAAAATGCATGTGAGGGCCCTCAAAAAGATAAGATTTTGTAATTTCCAGAGTAGCCAATGAAAAAAGTGAGATATAGGGAGATCACTGCAATTTATGAAAAAGTGATGAGCTGAGTGTAATTGACGACAATAAACCCAGGAGAGTCAGTGCCACTGACTCTATCAATGATAATACTGTCAAATGGTAATCTATGTGAATGGGTGGGAAGGAAAATGAAAAAAATATAAATGTAAGGTATTTAAAGCAAAAACAAATAAAATAGAGCTCAGCATATGCAACCACATGCAACAAAGTTCATGAGCAACGGTATACAGAACTTGGATGGAAAGAATAGGACTTCTGTATATCATGCTGATGCCAAAGCTTAAAAATCAACACAAGAAACTTACAAAGGCACTACGTGTAAAATTGCATGTGAAGCAGCATGCAGACCTCCACGGAAATCATAATTTTGCTTGACTACTGCTTCTTTTATTGACGGTGGCACAGGAACCCAAACTGCCTGATGGCAAAACACACATGTCACATGAGAATAATTAAAAGAAAGTCATTATCCATCCATCCATCTATTTATCCATCTGTCTATCCATCTATCTATCTATCCCTCCATCTATTTATCAATCGATCCATCTATCTATCCATCTATTTATCTAGTTTTCTATCCATCTATAAATCCATCAATCTATCCATCTATATAGCGATCCTATTATCGATCCATCTATCTATCCATCCATCCATCTATAAATCTATCGTTCTATCAATCAATCTATTCATCCATTTATCTATCTATCCAACCACCTATCTATCAATCTAAACATCAATATCTATCCATGTATCCATTCAACTATCAATCCATCCATTCATCCATGTATCCACCCATGTATATATTTATCCATCTCTCCATCCATCCAACTACTCGTCCATCCATTTATCCATCCATCCAACTATTCGTCCATCCATCCATTCATCTATCCATCCATCCATTTATCCATCTATCTATCTATCCATGTATCGATCCATCTATCCATCTATCCATCTATCCAGCTTTAAATTTATCTATCTATCCATCAATCTTTCCATCTATCTATTGATCCATCCATGTATCCAACTACATATCCATTTATCTATTCACCCATCCATCCATTTATCCATCTATGTATCTACCCATCTATCTATCCATCAAACATCCATCCATTCATCCATCTATCTATCTATGCATCAATCTAGCTATCCATCTATAAATTCAAATATCTATCTCTCTATCCATCCATCCATCCATGTATATATCTATCCATCTATCCATCCATCTATCTATCTATCCATCTATGCATCCATGTCTCTATCCATCTATCCATCCATGTATCTATCTATCTATGCATCCATCTATCAATTCAACTATCCATCCATCTCTTCATCTATTTATCCACCTATCTATCCATCTATCCATCCATGTATATATCTATCCATCCATCAATCTATCCATCTATCCATCCATCCATCCATTAATCTATCTATTCATTGATCTATCTATCTATATATTCATTTATCCATCTATCAATCTATTCATCTATAAATCCATCTGTCTATCGATCCATTTATGTATCCATCCACATATCCATTTATCTATCCTCCCATCTATCCATCCATCTATGTATCTATCCATACAACTATCCATCTATTCATCTATTCATACATTTATCCATCCATCTATGCATCCATTAACCTATCCAACCATCCTTCTATCCATCTACCTTTCCATCCATCCATCCACCTATCTATCCATCCATCTATGCATCCATTTATCTATCCATCTATCAATTCATCTACCTATCCATCGATCTATCCATCTATCCATTCATCAATTTATTCATCTACCTATCCGTCTATCTATCCATTCATCTATCCATCTAACTATCCATCTATTTATCCATCCATCTATCCATACGTTTATCCATTCATCTATATACCCATCCATCTATGCATCCATTTATCTATCAATCCATTTACCTATCCATCATTCTATCCATTCATCAATCTATTCATCCACCTATCTATCCATCCATCTATGCATCCATCTATCTATCCATTTATCTATCCATCTATGTATCCATATATCCATCCATGTATCTATCAATCCTTCTATCCATGTATCTCTACCCATCCATCCATCTATCTATCCATCCATTTATCCTTCTATATATACATCCATCAATCCATTCATCTATCGATCCATCTATCTATCTATCCATTTATGTATCCATAATCTATCCACCAATCTATGCATCGTTCTATCCATGTATCTATCCATCCATCCATTTCTCCATCTATGTATTTATCAATCTATCCATCTATAAATCCATCTATCTATCAATCCATTTATGTATCCATCCAGATATCCATTTATCTATCTTCCCATCTATCCATCCATCTGTCCATCCATCCATCCATTTATGTATCCATCGATCTAACCATACAACTATCCACCGATCTATCCATCCATCAATCCATCTATGCATCCACCTATCTATCCATCCATCTATGCATCCCTTTATCTATCCATCTATCAATCCATCTACCTATCCATTGATCTATCCATCTATCCATTCATCAATCTATTCATCCACCTATCCATCTATCTATCCATTCATCTATCTATTCATCCACTTATCCATCTATCTATCCATTCATCTATCCATATAGTTATCTATCCATCTATCTATCCATCCGTTTATCCATTCATTTATCCACCTATCTATCCATCTATCTATCCATTTATCTATCCATCTATCAATCCATCTACCCATCCATCATTCTATCCATTCATCAATCTATTCATCCACCTATCTATTCATCAATCCATGTATCTATCCATCTATCTATCTATTTATCTATCAATCCTTCTATCCATGTATTTATCCATCCATCCATCAATCCATCTATCTATCTATCTATCCATACATCCATCTATTTATCTATCTATCCATACATCCATCTATTTATCTATCTATTCATTTATCCATCTATCAATCTATCCATCTATCAATCCATATATGATTCCACTCCACATATCCATTTATCTATCTTCCCATCTATCCATCCATCTGTCCATCCATCCATCATTCTATCCATCCATTTGTGTATCCATCCATCTAACCATACAACTATCCATCCATTTATCCATCTATCTATCCATCCTTCCTTCTATCCATTGATCTATCCATCCATCAATCCATCTATGCATCCATTTATCTATCCATCTATCAATCCATCTACCTATCCATTGATCTATCCATCTATTCATTCATCAATCTATTCATCTATCTATCCATTCATCTATCTATTCATCCACTTATACATCTATCTATCCATTCATTTATCCATCTATCTATCCATTCATCTATCCATATCACTATCTATCTATCCATCTATTTATCCATTCATCTATCCGCCCATCTATCTATCTATATATCCATCCACCTATCTATCCATCTATCCATCCATCTATCAATCTATCTACCCATCCATCATTCTATCCATTCATCAATCTATTCATCCACCTATCTATTCATCAATCCCTGTATCTATCCATCCATCTATGCATCTATTTATCTATCCATCTATCAATCCATGTATCTATCAATCCTTCTATCCATGTATTTTTCCGTCTATCCATCTATCAATCCATCCATCCATCTATCTATCCATCCATTTATCCAACAATTCATCTCTCTATCTATCCATTTATGTATCCATCAATCTATCCACCCATCTATGCATCGTTCTATCCATCCATCTACCCAACTATGCATCTATACATCAATCTATCCATCTATCAAGCTATCTATCCACCATGTATCCATTCATCTATCTATCAATCGATCCATCAATCTATCCATTTAACTATCCATCCATTTATCCATTTTTCTATCCATCTATACAGCGATCCTTTTATCTATCCATCTATATAGCGATCATTTTATCGATCCATCTATCTATCCATCTATCGATCTATCAATCAATCTATTTATCCATTTATCTATTCATCCATCTATGCATCAATCTATCTATCCATGAATCCATTCAACTATCAATCTATCCATCCATCCATCCATTCATCCATGTATCCACCCATGTATATATCTATCCATTTATCCATCCATCCAACTATTCATCCATCCATTCATCTATCTATCCATCTATCTATCCATCCATCCATCTACCCAGCTTTAAATTCATCTATCTATCCATCAATCTTTCCATATATCTATTGATCCATCCACATATCCATTTATCTATTCACCCATCCATCCATCTATTCTATCCATCCATCCATCTATCTATCCATTTATCCATCTATGTATCTACCCATCTATTGATCTATCTATCAATTCATCCATCTATCGATTCATCTATCCATCTATCCATCCATCTATGCATCAATCTATCTATCCATTTATGTATCCATCTACACATCAATTTATATTTCAAATATTATTAAGTACTATTCATAAGACCTATTCCATTCATATTAGAACACAACAATAGCCTTGTACCATTAGACGGAGTTTAGCTACATGGATCATCAGTTGACATTGGGCTCATTTAAAAACCAAATTCATATTATACATAAAGAAACAAATAAATAATGACAAAAAAATGGCTTATATGTCAATAGCTAGAAGTTAAAGGACCTGACCGTTACCAGATTATTTTTTTATTAAAGATTGATTTATCTAATGAAACATCGTTTATCTAAGAGGAGGAACCACAATGGTGATTTAATTTACAAAAGAAAATGAACTTTTGGTTGATCGTGTAAAAAATCAACAACATTAAGAAAATAAACACAAACCTGACGATGATAATAGCGGCTTAAACTCTTCTTCTAGATTAGAAATAGCTTCGGCTATCAAATTATTGGCACGGATGGCAATACCATCATCGTTCTTAAAACCCTTTTTATTGCCAAAAAATCTAATGTTTCGTCTTAGCTGATCAATTGCTTCAAGATAGCTCTTCACATCTTCATGTGGTCCTTTAATTATTTTTGCTTCTACCTGCAAATTAAACCAATAGGAACATAATATATAATATATGACAGGGGAAGGAAATTCCCTAAGCTGGTACAGCAGGAGCAGAAGAAGGATAAATGAAAAACTGATTTCAAAATACCCAATGACTAGGGTAGTACTTTAACACATCAAAGAGGACTAAAAGAATAATGATATTAAGAAGCACACAAAAATATGATTAGCAAGATGCAAAATAAAAATATAAATAATACATACAAACAAACACTAATATTTCTGAACATCCCCTCTGTATGATTTAGTTTTCATTTGATACATTTTCCACCTAATTAAAGATTGTCATCAGGCACTAAAAGAGGCTCTACTCGGGGCAGGACATTTCCTCATAAAACTTACATGATGAACTGAAAAAATAATAATAATATTAGAATTCTTTTAGGGTAAAATCGGCTATCATGAGGGTTTGGACATTCAGGAGCCAAGTCAGACAAGTTGCATGTGATATGTCTAAAAGCAAATGCATGTAATAATATTACACATAAACTAATAGTAATTATACAAGCGAAAAAGAGTAACAGTATCATTCAGTAGAAAGAGGAAAAGGTTTTAATGTCTTGATCTGCCAGACTAACAAATTTTCACTTTCAATGTTAAGTTTCAGTAATACAGGGTCCAGACTGCAGAAAAAGTAAAGTCCGACGTATCAATTAAGAGAAATTCATAGCCAGATTCCTTACTTCAGAAACATGCATAAAAAAACTGGTAGGAAGGGAAGTAATGAGATGGGTTGGAAAGTGTATCATAAGAAGTTTAAAAATAGAAGGGGTTAGTCGTTATATGGGGGGTACGACTTTTTGAGAAAGCCTATATATATATAGGCCGTAATTCCTCTGTTTCCTTGTGAGTGTGTTTTGGGTGGATAATTGTGAATAATACAAAACGGGTATATTTTTACATCATCTCTGTCTTGTTTCGTCATCTCTTTGAGAAGGCATGTAACACAAACTCAAAAAGAGGAAGCATCTCATTACAAATTGACAATCAATTATATAATAATTATCTTTTATGAGCAAATTCAACGGGCAATTAGAGAGCAACAAACAACTTGCTAGGATGAAAAGTGGCATTAAAATGATAAGAACTCCTGTACGAACAGTTTTATATATTTACATACAATTCTGAAAAGATTAGGAGCTTTTGTTGAGAACTTTTACCAAAACTTCTATATCTGCTGAAATAATATTAGTAATAACAAGAACATCTTTAGATTTGGTCCAATTACACCTGTCTTTATTTCTTTCAAAAAATTACACTACCTTCCCATGTTTGTCAAACACCTTTTAGCATTGTCAATAAATAATATGAAAATCCCCACTTTAGCTTTACAAACTGGTGAAAGATATAGAGATTACTGCAATTTATGAAAAAGTGATGAGCTGAGTGTAATTGAAGACACTAAACCCAGGAGAGTCAGTGCGACTGACTCTATCAATGATAATATTGTCAAATGGTAATCTATGTGAATGGGTGAGAAGGAAAATGATAAAAATTTAAATGTAAGGTACTTAAAGCAAAAACAAATAAAATAGAGCTCAGCATATGCAACCACATGCAACAAAGTTCATGAGCAACGGTATACAGAACTTGGATGGAAGGAATAGGACTTCTGTATATCATGCTGATGCCAAAGCTTAAAAATCAACACAAGAAACTTACAAAGGCACTACGTGTAAAATTGCATGTGAAGCAGCATGCAGACCTCCACGGAAATCATAATTTTGCTTGACTACTGCTTCTTTTATTGACGGTGGCACAGGAACCCAAACTGCCTGATGGCAAAACACACATGTCACATGAGAATAATTAAAAGAAAGTCATTAAAGAAACTCCTAAAAGTGCTTAAATTACCTGTGACTCGTATGAGTAATGAAGGGCAAGGTCAACAGTATCAAAGATTTGATTGCTTCCTCTCCAAATACAATAAAAACCAAACCAAGTAGTTGTTACTTTGCATACATCAGCCCGGGCATTTGATTTTGGAAACATGTTGGTTTCTACCTTGAGTGGACAAGCCTACAACACACATGAGCTTTGAAAGACATAAATATCCCTATTCCTAATTTCTAGAATTATGTAAACTATATTATTCTACCTAATTTATGCAGTAAAATTAAGCTAGTAGATTTTTACTTTACTGACATTAGATAGATCTAATTCTTACTTTATGCACTCAGGCCGGAGCAAGAAGTTAACAATAAATGATGGTTTTCTAAAGAATTAGTGAACATGGTCTAGCACAAGTCTAAAGAACAAGAATCAATAATGTCCAAATATTAACAATAGTTATACACTATAAAACTCATGAAAATTCAAAGGATCTCGAGCAAGCAGGAGAATACATACAACATTATCCCCAATGACATGAAGATCAGTGTAATCTCGAGTCTTTGTATAATACTTTAGATCAGCCTCTTTGCAGAAAGCAGTTTTATTAGATAGATCTAATTTTTCAACCAAATAGGTTTTCCCCTGGCACATATACACAGCACCTTCATATACCTGAATCAACTTATATACATTTGATGAGATATGGATAAGAAAAAGAAGCCAAACTACCCTTTCCATCGAGGAAGTAGAAGTCACAACCTGAAAGAATGCCTTGCTTTCCTCTATCTCTTCAAGGACTCCATTTTTTTTCTGATCTATGACACTGTATCTTACATTTTCTATTGCTCGGATATTGACTGCATGTGAGGGTAATTTCTGGAACATAGAAGGAAACACAAACCAACAAGAAAAAATAGTAACGTTACAATCTAAAAATATTTTATAGAGCACAAAAATTAATAAATCAACTAGAACAGACAGACATGAAACCTATTTCGTTATGATCTTTGACATTGTGAGAAATTCCAAACAAATTGCGACCACAGTTGAAGTCACAGAGACCCTGATATGAATCTGAAAAAAACGTTTTTAACTCTTTTGGGTCTTGCTTTAGTCAAATGAGTCTTCCATCCACTGTGAAGATATTTGAGTAACAGATTTAATATCAGAACCCAAATAAGATCTGTGTTCGCTACTAGGGTCGCGATTTCGTACCGATCTCTGATATTGTGAAAGACAAATTTGAACACAGTTTCCGTGGCAAGATTTCAAAAGGGTCTCTGTTTCCAACGTGGTCTCAATTTCGTCGCGATCTCTGAAACTGTTAGAAATTATACACAAATGCAACCACAGCCACAATTAAAGGCATGGAGACCCCCAAAACCTTGACGTTATAGCAGAAATCAAAACAACAAAACTTTTTCAAAAACCTTGCAAAAATTGACAGACCCAATCAAGAAAAATTCTTCTCTGTTCTTCTCGTCTGTTCTTCTCTGTTCTTCTGAATTTTGATTTGTATTCTTGCTCTTGCTTTTACGCGCGCTTTGTCTGTTTTGTCATTTGTCATTTGCCACCACTTTTTATACAAAATCAGAATTTGAAATATTTTATTTTTTCTAAAATTCTAAATAAACACAAATCCAAATTTATTTTATATAATATATAAATAAAATTTTTAAATAAATAAAATTTTAAAGATATTAAAAATCTTAAGTAAATACAAAATCTAAAATTATGTTATTACCTACTTAAATAAAAATATAAAATAAATAAATTTTCTAATTCAAAAATTTGTAATATTATTTTTAAATAAAAATCGAAAAATCAATAAAATTCCTAAGTTATTCAAAATTTTAAATATATCCATATCCTAAATTATTTAATGTGTTAGATAAAAATCTAAAATTAATAAAATTTCTGTTTTTCAAAATCCTAAACAAATACAAATTCTAAATTATTTGATTTCCTATTTAAATAATAATTTAAAAGAAATAAAATTTCTAAAATTTTTTAAATCTTAAATAAATATAAAATTTAAATTATTTAATGTTCTATTTAAATAAAAACTTAAAATAAATTAAATTTCAAAATTATTCAAAATCCTAAATAAATACAACACTAAACTCTAAATTATTTAATGTCATACGTAAATAAAAATATAAAATAAATTAAATTCATAAATTATTTAAAATCTTAAATAAATACAAATTTAAATTATTCAATTTTTTATTTAAACAAAAATTTGTAATAAATAAGATTTCTAAATTATTCAAACTTTTAAATAAATACAAATTCTAAATTATTGAATGTTCTACTTAAGTCAAAATATGAAATAAATAACTTAAATTATTCAAAATTCTAAATAAATGCAAATTCTAACTTATTTTATGTCATATTTAAATAAAAATTTAAAATAAATAAAATTTCTAAGTTTTTAAAATTTTTAAATTATTTTATATCCTACTTAAATAAAAATTTAAAATAAATAAAATTTATAAGTTTTTTAAAATCCTATATGAATCCAAAAAAATTTTAGGTCATTCTTAAATAAATAAAAATTAAAATTTTAAAAAAATATTAAAATATTTAATTTCATTCTTAAAAGAAATCTAAAATTAACAAAATTTCTAAGTTTTTTAAAATCCTAAATTATTGTGTTTCCTACTTAAATATTAATCTAAAATAAATAAAATTTCTAAAATTTGAAAAATCTTAAATAAATACAAAACCCAAATTATTTAATTTTCTACTTAAATAAAAATCTGAAATAAATTAAATTCCTAAATTATCCAAAATTGCTAAAATAATGAAATCCTGAATATTTAATGTAATGTGTAAATAAAATTGTTAAATTATTCAAAATCTTAAATAAATACAAATTTAAAATATTTAATGTTCTACTTAAATAAAATCTAAAATAAATAAATAAATAAAATTTTGAGCGAGATTGGAGGATTTTGATTATTCTTGAACAATTTATATATTTATGTATATTATTTAGGTTTGTGTATTGTTTATATTAATTTTAGTGTGTTTAGTTGTTTTAATTATTCGTATATAGTGATTTTATTTCTCATGTATTAATATTTACTTTGTAAATTATTTTTTTATTTACATTTATATATATATATATATATAATTATAAAAATTATATTTTTTATAAAAAATAGTGAAATAAAATATGTTAAATAAATCAATAAAATTTGGAGTAGGATGGAAGATGGAAGAATTTATATGTATTAAATAATTTCAAAGAAAGTAATAAGATAGTTTATAATAGAGAGGCAAATATAACCAAAATAATAAAAGAATCAAAACTTATGATCAAATAATGAATTAAGATAGTATCACCATATTCAAAACACTGATCGACAAAACCGTTTATTCTGCATATACAAGTGAAGAAGTTTTTAACAATAATTGAGATTTAAAGCTTAAATTTTCTTTAAAAAAAAATACCAAACCCGCTTGAACGAAAGCCACTACGGCCACCATGATGGCCGCGGCCTCTTCTTCCGCCGTCACTGGGACAATTTTCCTATGTCAGTGCAGATGTAAATGTTGTGTCGGTGTCGATGCCAACTCTTCTTTTGGAGTCATAAAAATGCACAGGATTCAATTGAGTTTTTTTTTTTTAGAAACAGTATTAAAGAAATGTTTTCCATAAAAAGTTGTTTATATTTTGAAGGAGTAGTTATGGTGAATGAGGTTTGTAAATATATGCATAATAATAATAGAAAAAATTTAAAATTGATATCCAATTAATTTACACATATTGGAATTATTTTATTCTAAAAGCTATAAATTTGAATTTAATTTTAATGTAACTATTTTGATTTATATTTTAAGATTCCATTATTTGTCTAACTTATCTAATTAATTATTACACATATTGGAATTATTTTATTCTAAAAGCTATAAATTTGAATTTAATTTTAGTGTAATTATTTTGATTTATATTTTAAGATTTCATTATTTGTCTAACTTATCTAATTAAGTTATTTTTTTTCCTTCTTTACTGCTGGACATAGTACGTTTAATTTTTTTTATAACTAATTTTGTTAAGATGCAGTTTATATTTTGCTTATCTGTTGTGCTGATTTCCAGTAAGTTTATTAGTTGAGATTTAGAAGTTCTTTTTTGGCTCTGTTTATAGAAATATTCCTTAAATACTTTGTTTTAATTTAGTTCATTCTTAATAAATAAAAAATCTTTACTTTAGATTTACTGTACAATATACTAATAATGTCTAAAGCTTTTCAAACTATATAGATATATTTTATTTTTCTGATCTTTTCTTGCTTCCATCTTTTATACTAATTTTAAACACCTCAATTATTCTATTAAAAAGTTTAATGACTAGTAAAAAAAGTGGACACTACAAAAAATATGCTTATTAGAGTGGGTCAAAAATGAACACCAAGTATAATAAACGGACGCAAAATTGTAATTATCGTGGGCTTACCGTCTATTCAAATTTCGAAACTAATATGCTCGACGTAAAAATAGTGGGGATGCGAGGGACACATTTTTGCGTAATCTTAGCCTACATGTTGCCGACACAAAATTATATTTTATATTATTTGTTTAAAGAAGTGTGGGTTAAGCTAACGGAGGGGCCACACAATTTTTTAAAAAATGTGTGCGTTGGTGTGGGCTTCTCTAAAGAAGCATGGGCTTAACCTATGCAAGGACCACACAATTTTAAACATGCGTGAGCTTGACTTTCACGTTAGCCACACAAAAGTATATTTATATTGTTTATTCAAAGAAGTGGGAGCTTAGTCTACGTAAGGGTCACACAACTTTTAAATATACGTGAGCTTTGCCTTCACGTTTGCCACACAAAAGTATATTTATATTGTTTATTTATAGAAGCGGGGCTTAATTTACACAAGGGCTACACAACTTTTAAAGATGCGTGAACTTAGCCCACACTATGGCCAAAAAAAATCATATTGCATATGCTTAACCTACACATGTCCACACATTTTAAGAAAGCGAGGGCTTAGCGTTTTAAGAAGTGTGGACTTGGCATTTTAAGAAGTGTCCACACCTTCACGTTTGTCACGCAAAAGTATATTTATATTGTTTATTTATAGAAACGGGGCTTAATTTACACAAGGGCTACACAACTTTTAAAGATGCGTGAACTTAGCCCAAACTATGGCAAAAAAAAATCATATTGCATATGCTTAACCTACACATGTCCACACATTTTAAGAAAGCGAGGGCTTAGCGTTTTAAGAAGTGTGGACTTACGTTTTTAAGAAGCGTGGACTTAGCCTTTCTACACAATGTGTGCTTCACTTTTAGGTGCTTCACTTTTAGGAAGATACACATTCTGTATTTCTCTTTTTAACAATTTTTTCTTAACTAGAAAAGTTGATGTTAAGTTTAAATTAATTCAAAAGTAATAGAATATAAAAAACTATCTTGTATTCCCTTTAACCAGTGTCTTTCTAATTTACATTATTATAGATATAAAGTTGTTTTCTATTTATTCGCACAAAAATCTCTTTCTGTTACTTTTCTAGCTTTATTTATTGATTGACGAGGACATGGGTAGAATGGAATGTCATTTTCTTTTAGCTAACAATTCCATTAGGGCTTAGGCTGGTATGCAGGGGAGTGGAAAACTCCCCATTAGCCATTTCTTTATTTTATTTTCCTTCTATTCTATGGAAATTTCTATTATAAACAATCCAAAAAATAATGGTGTCTTCCCAACTTTTTTGGCAATGGCTTTTTTTCAATGGCTTTCCATCTTTCAAAGGAAGTTCTAGTTTATGAGTTAAGAATGGATTAAGGTCTCTGCTATATCCAACAATAAAAATAGAAAAATAGTTCCCTATAAAGTAGACCTATTCTGCAAATCATGTTTTTCGTGAGATTAGTGCTGAGGATGCTACATAATGTCTACATGCATATGGTTATTTAAGGAGAACTGAGAAGCTTACGTTCCAATGTGCTATTTTTGGCACGTATGCATGGACAATTGCTAATTGTGCAACATGTAAAATCCAAATGGGGTGGTTTTTCACGGCCAGGAGCCAAAAACTAAAACCCATCACTTTCTGCGATTAGGCGAAGAGTTATAATTCCTCATTCCTTTTTTAAGAAAAAGAGAAACCAAGACTATTTTTAAACACAGAGCACCATTATATATAACCATAATGATGTTCCAAACCATTTAAACACTGTTCTACAACACCCTGTGAAACTTTAATCTACCAACTATAATTACAAAGTTGTGTTCTGGTATTTTTATCATTGCCTAGTATTCAAAGCCAAAGACTATTTTCAGGACAAAGAATGTACTAAGTGTGACGGTATACCTGTGTTCGTAAGTCATCGGGACCAAGTTTTGACCTCAGAATTTGCAAAGTTGTTTGCTCATGCTGCACGCTCAATGGATATGCTTCCATCAATGAGAGTGCTATTGCTATTGCATGATAACTTGCAGCTGTCTGCAGAGGATTAACATCCAAGAAAAGATGCAAGTGTTAGCACGACGAGAAGCTGTTTCATTAAACAAATAATACAATCCAATTGGTTCTTATTATTTTAGTAACCTTTATAAGATATGATTCTGAGATTCATATGAATCCAATCATTACAATAATTATAAAAAATACTGAAAATATCATCCTTTAAAATTAAAGCAAATCATCAAATTTTATCCAACTAACTTGCTGACAAATTTTAAAATAATCTTCGAAGTAATCTCTATTTATTATGCTAAAGCTGTGGCACATTAATTCATATGGATCCCACTGTTGATAATTTCTTGATATGAAACAGGAAGAAATTTACATACAACATTTTACATAAAAAATATAAAATATAAAATAAACTAACTTCATAATTTCGCAAAAACAGGAATAAGATGAATAAAATAACCTGAATATGATCTGCGCCAAGTAATCTTTGGTTGCACTTTAAAGCTTTGTGAAGATATCTGAGAGCGACATGTACATTTCCCAGACCTTCTTCCATCATAGCCACATTAATGTAAGTAGCAGCAGTGTTTGGATGAGATGGACCACATGTTAGATGCAGAAGATATAAAGCACGCTTCACATACCTGAATGTAACAAAAGACTAAATCAGAAGACTAGTTCATGAAAACTTTTGTTTTTCTCTAAACCTACCAAAGAGTTTTGTCAGAACATTCTGGTATTTATTTTGCTTCGAAACATTTGATTTCATCGTTTGTTTTTTTATATTTCTAATGTTAAAATAGAAACATGTTATATTTTATAAAAGGTTTGAGATAGCTGACAATGGTAAATTCACGGCAAGAATCCATTTTCTGAATGTAAAACACATAGTAAAAGTAATACCTTGACAGTTCCGAAACCATAGAATTGGACCATCTTCCCAGTAGGTGCATGTTCCTTATAAGGGCCTTCAAAGAACCCCCAGTGCCTAAACTTGAAAGCAATTTCAGGAGGTCCACTATAAACTTTTATGACCTCCCAAGCAAACCCTCTGGGAAAAGCTGATCTGAAGACTTCATGAGATGATTCAAAAGTATCTTCATCAGCTTTGTAAGGCTTCAGGTCTTCTGGCAGAGAACTTTGCAACAAAGCATTATAACTTCCCAGCTTCAGAGTTTCCTCTCCAGATAATCCCTCCCTGCCTGCAAATCAAACATGATGCAGACAGCATACAATTAATTTACTAACAGAAAAATCAGAACAAGATTGACGTAATTATGTGATACAACTATCATTTATTACCTTATATTCCATTGAAAAACTTGTCTCCTACAAGAAAATACTTACACAAATGAAGATGTTACAAGATCTTTCTCATGGAGACGTCCTTTTGCTTCAGAACTAACTAACTATCCATGTCTGTGGATGGGGGAAAATTTGATCCTTGTAACATCCCGCCAAATCTTTTTCATAATTATAAAATGAAACAAAGGTAAAACAAAAATTTCGAAGTGAACATATATATATATATATATATATATATATATATATAATGAAATTTCTCTCCCACAGGGAAGATTAATACATAGCCAGTCAGTTTTTCCAAACTTAACAAAATACAGCAAAATAAAATAAAACCGGCGATCTCCTATCAGAAGACCCAAAACAGCCGATCTTCTATCAGAACAGAAAATAGGCGATCACCACATAGAGACGGAAACAGGCGACCACTCACTGAGGAGCCCTACTCCCTTGAAGATCATCTGCTCCCGTGTAAAATACACGATCATCACAGTTTTAAGAGAAAACAGCCACAGAACAATACAAAGGGTAAGCTAGGTATTTTTAAAACTTTAAATTATGAACTGGACAACCAACATAGATCAGCCTTTTTAAACATTCACAAAAAAAAAAATCCATCGCTTTCTCATTCATATCACACAACCATCAAGTGTCTATCAACAATTCTCAATATTTCACATTTCCCACGTCAAACTTCCACTGACTCATCACACATAGACACTTGACACTACTTCCGAAAGACTCATGCGTTGACTCAGACCCAGAGATCTGCACCTGTCATACTACGTCACCCACACAGGGTCGCTGTGAAACTCACACTGCCATGCGCATAAATGAATCTCAATATCTTCACTCTCCTAGTATGACAGGGTTAATTCATATAACAGGCCGAGCTCGTTCTTTTTCACACGACTCACCCATTCATATGAACCTCCTTTGACTCTCACCAACCCTAAATAATAACATCTTCTGAAATTATTTAAATATAACACTTTCATTCCAATTAAAGTTTCTAGATCCTTACACTTATTGTGGAATTATGGAAGTGGGGTGTCTAATGAGAAGTACAAGGTGAAAAATACATGGGAAATTTTGATCCATTCATTCATCCCCTTTAATCATGTGAATTGCAGTTAATCAAATAGTGGAACAAAAGAGTACAAAAAATAGAATTAATGGACTAAAGCAAAGTATCCATTTATCAATCAATCCATCAAATCAAAACCCCTAACATTGGAAAAGATGGAGAGGAAATAAATTTGACAAATATTAAGTGCATACCATTCACAAATAGCTTGAACTTCTCAGGGTTTATTGTCTTGAAATCCTGCAAACGGGTCTTGTGTGAGAGCTCCATCTCCCATGACTTGATAGCATTTTGCACTATCTCCTCCAATGATCCTTCTGGCCATTCCTGCAAATACAAATTGAACACACATTCTAGAGAGAGAGGGGAAAAGGGTAAGAGGGTATGGTGGTTGTTGCACCTTGGTTCTTCCTTGTTCAAAAAGCTTGTTAACAGCATCATAAGTGGGAGGGCCACCATGTCTCCACTGGATGTTTTCAGGTTCATCATGCAAGAAAGATCTGTACCTGTCTTTGGCCATGACAAATTAATATGCTAGAGCATATACACAAGAAAACCAACAGCTATAGTTGTACCATAGGACTAGATCATGAGTTCTTATATAGGCTTTTTCATGGCCTCTTTTGAAACATTAAGATAAGGTTTTCTTTCCTTGTATTTATGAAATATATTACTTTCTCTGGCATCTTAATATTATCTGACCAATTAAAATTTTGGAAGAAAAGATAAATCCTTTTAGAGGTTCCATATTAATTGCTTCCACATCCCGTCACACCATTCCTGTTTATACTAATTAATGAATTTGAGAACATTAGAGCAAATTAGTTTAATTTTTACAGAAGTTGTTTATGAAAGCAATTAACAGATAAATCATGATTCACTAAAAATAAGTTTGAGATCTCAAATTAGGATTTATCATTATGTAGGACAACAAAGAAATTATTAAAAGAGAACTAAGAACTCAAATTGAATCTTGCACATATTTTATAATATTAATCTCTTATAACAAAAAAAAAATTATTCATATTTACTTTTATACATAAATACATTTTTATTAGCCAATATATCGTTGATTATATAAGTATTTTAAATAAAATATTATATATAAATTCTGACGAGTGTATAATTCCAGTATATGTTAAAAGCAGGGAACCGAACTTGGTCTTAAAGATAGAGGGAACCGACATCAAATTTAATATAAAATATTTATAATGATATATTTTAGAATATTAAAAAATCAATAATCAATTTTATATTACCAAGAAGTTTTATAATTATGTTTTTTGATATACTAAATCAAAATTTATAACATTGTTTTATGTACTATTAATGATCTTCTTTTAAAATTTAATGTCACATATTTGAACTAGTACACTTGAACATAGCATGATACAAGAATCTCACAATAAAAAAAAGGAAAACAAAAGAGAATACAGCAGCACCACCACCACCAACACCAGTAACAGCAGCACCAACACCAACACCAATAACAGCAGGAACAGCAGCAGCAAGAGCAGCAAAATAATAATAATAATAATAAATAATAAAACAGCAGCAAGTGAAGAAGCAGCAACACCAATAACACTAGCAGCAGCAACAACACCAATAATAAAACAGCAGGCCAGAGTAGCAACAACACCAATAGCAGCAGCAGTAATAACAATAATAAAACAGCATGCCAGCAACACCAATAACACTAGCAGCAGCAACAATAACATAGCAATAATAATAATAATAATAATAATTATTATTATTATTATGTTTGACTGGTAGAAAAAAAAAGAGAGAAAGGAAGGACTTTTCTTCTTTTCTGTTCAATTGAAGAAAAAGTGACAAAAAAAACTAAAGAAAATAACTATTTTTTCTTTCTTTTTATTTCTTTTTTATTTAAATTAAATTTTAATTATTCGCTTTCTTTCCATACATCCCAACATAATTATTTAAATATTATTTTATTTCTTAAATTTTAGATAATTTTTTTTTAGGCTTTCAAATTCAAAATAATTAACTTTAGTTTACATAATTTTAGCAAAACTTTAATCCCACTGTGTCAAATGTTGTTAAAAGGTTTAGTTAGGTGATTAATGCATTACAAATCCTTTATATGATAATTTATTTTAGTTTTGCATTTTTTATTATAAAAAATGGTACGATAAGCGTATTTTATTTCAAAATATTTCTTTCAAGGGTATTTAAAAAGAAGTCATTTCTACAAAATGATTAAAGTACTTTTCTTTTTTCAAATTACAGAAACTAAAAAATAATTTTAAATTTAAATTATCAAAAATAAATTCAACGTATATTTAATTCTATTAATTACTTATTAAAAGAAATTATTTCAATTACTCTGTTTCGTTTTGACTTTTATTATCAATGTAAATAGTTTGTGTCTGTAGTTGAGGTACACACAATTAATTTGAAGTTAAAGTACCATCTAACTGCAAGAAAATTAATGAAATTAATTGTAATAAGACATTGTAATAAAATTATGACACCTTTTTTCTTATATAAAAAAAATGTATTTATTACTTTCTCTTCAATTTTAAATTTAAATACTTTTATATCAACCGAATTTTTTGAATTTTTCTTAATTGAAAGGCACATTAAATCTTTGGATACTCAATTATAACTTGATATCCTACACAGAGCACATGATTTATTGAGTGTCCAAGAGGCCACTATCATTGGACTTACCAAATAAACTTGGACTTACCAAATAAATTTTTAGAAATCCTATCATTTTAATTTAATTTAATTTAATGAGTACCATAATCAATAAATTTTGAAAATTGATCAATTGAATATATTTAATAATGATCATTCCAAAATATTGAAACTATATCTTTCTTGAAGACTGAGGTTTAACCTAGAAAGTTGAAAATTGTATTTTCAAGATATCTTGAAAATATGATAAGCATTAATTATCTATTACCTTTTTGAAGGAAACAGTGAATGAATTTTTGACATTTGCACAAGAAAATTCATTATAAAATTCAGAATATCCAACAGTGCAAACCGCAGAATATGTAATCATCTTTGTAATTCAATTCAGATTTTACATGCAAAAAGTGAACTAAGCCAAACTAAAATCTGAACAGCAAGTTGAATGGTCACCAATTTTAGTTAACAATTTAAGGGCAAAACCATGCTGTCCAATGTTAAACTCAATCCTCTTTTTCCCGATGAATGTCAACTAGGTATCTATTTAGATACTGGCCAAATGACTTTGTAGAGAATGACTCATCAACATGCCTCCTAGCTTCTCTACCCATTTTCTCTGCCCCCTGAGGATCATTTATGAGCTTAGCCATTGCTGAAGAAAACTCTTGTGGAGTAGGATCACAAAGGAATCCCGTTACACCATTCTTAATTGACTCCACAGGGCCACCACTATTGCATGCAATAACAGGCTTATAGGCTGCCATGGCCTCCAGAGGAACAATGCCAAAGTGCTCATCCTGCATCAAAGATCTTTCTGTAAATCTCATTTCTTAATTCAGTTTCCACCAGTTGTAATGAATCATAATTTGAATGGTTTTATATACCTTTGGTGTGTAAAGAACACACAGGCATTCCGAAAGAAGTGCATTTCTTTCATCTGTAGGGCAAGAAGTGATGAATCTTATTTTACTAGAGACTCCTTTCTTTTGTGCTAAATCTTTAAGCTCTTCTAAGTACTCCACATTCTCCTTCAACCGTTTGTCAAAGCCACCTAGCACCAATTATGACAATAGGGTTGTTACGCACAAATGCTTCAAAGTGAAATAAATGACTCAAGTATGATTTGTTCAAACTTAAGACTCTGCAGTTTTACCAAGAAAATACATTTAAAATAAAATAAGGGAATATAGCAGTGGAGAAAAGAATGAACAAACTAAGAAAATAGTTAAAAGTTTACTGTGCCTTTCTTATTACATGGAAAGGTCTTATACAGACCTAGAATTATTGTGAGCAAATCCTTATAGGACAATTGTTGTTCTACTAATAGAAAGATGTAACAGAAAGATTTTGCTCAAAGATGATAGACAGCTACAACTTCTAAATATAATTTGCAAACTTTGCGTAATGGGCCTTGAAGATCTAGAGCTGGTATCAATTGCCTCCTCCTGAGGAACAACCTTGTCCTCAAGGATTGTGGGTAGGTTGGGTTATGTGGGAGTGCATCTGGTGGAATAGATTGTTGGACTTCAGGATATATGGTTTGGGCTGTGGGAAGGGTTTGTGTAATTGGAATTGGTACATGGGGTGGGCCGTTTGGAATAAGCAATTAGGGACTGTTTGTATGAGATGTGTGGGAGGAAAGTTCTGGAGCATGGGTTTAGGTGGGAGGTGTGGTACAGTTGGTGTTATTAAGTGGGAAGGTGTACGTGGCTAAGTTGAGGTTGGAGGATTTTGCGATTGAATATGGGTCGTTGATGTTAGACGCATGGCAGGGGCTGAAGGGAGTTTAGGTGAAGTAGTGGAGTTGGAACTATTGAGTTGAGTTTGGGAAGAGTGTGGGGAGGTAATGGAAGTGAGGTGGACGAGGGAGCTTCTATTTCTTTAGGATAATGGAAAGAGTGGTGTTTTCGGGCCATGGTAGGGTTTAAGCAAGGATATGTGGAAGATGGGGTGGATTCAGGAGGGTGGTAGGTTGAGTTTGTAAGCAATCTCATTGATATGATGTTTTGTGGAGTAAGGTAGTTGGAAAGCTTGTTCTAGGGATTTGCTGTGAGAGAGGTTTGACGGTATGCTTGTCGACGAAGCAGAACCCAGTCATCGACGTAGAAGGTGTGGTGGCGACGAGATTGATTAGCTGTGAGTGTCATTTGTTGTTGGGTCTTCGCAATGGTAGCTTTCAACTGATGGAGCATATAAGTACGTTCGCCTAACGTCATGTCGAGGTTGGGCTCCGTAGCTGTTCCTAGAACGTAGTCTGGTATTGTTGGTGGTGGTCGTCCGTATAGAGCCTAAAAGGGATTAGTTTTAATGGGGAGTGGTAAGATGAGTTATACCAGAACTGATGAGATGCAAGAGTTTGTACCAAGTTCTTTGGTTGTTACTGGTAAAACATCTCAAGTAGATTTCCAAACTCCAATTGATAACTTTCTGGCCATTGGTTTGTGGATGGTAAGCTATGCTGAATTTTAATTTTGTGCCGTATAGGTCTTATAGGTAAAATAGTTCTTTTCGAAAATGATTAAGGAACAGAGGATCTTGATAAAAAATTATGGATTTTGGAACTTCATGTAGCTTGCAAATCTCAACAGAAAATCGGTTAGCTAATTGAGTGGCATTGAAAGATGTAGCAAGGGCGATTTAATGGGCAAATTTGGACAGTCTATCAAAAACTACCCGTATGAGACGGTGTGACCAAAGGATGAAGATAAATGTGTGATTATGTGGTTAATTCCTCCCAAAGCTTGGTTGGTGTGGGTATTGGTTGGAGTAATCCTAAAGGTTTTTGATTGCTTGGCTTGTTTTGTTGACAGGGTAGGCTCTGTTTGATGTAGTTTTGTGTTACGGTATATTCCCGACTAGAAGAAAGACATTGCGAACCATGCCATGGTGGCTTTAAGACTGGAGTGACCTGCTAATGGTGTGGCATGGAATTCTTGTAACATTGTGGAACGAAGAGTACCCGTGGATGGAAAATAGAGGGTGTTGGCAATGGTATAGAAGACCTTTCTAGAAACAGTATGCCGAGGCAGGTAAGGAAGTTAGTTGTTGCACCTCTTCTTGTTCCACTTCTGATTCATAATATTTGTGTAACTCTATGATTATGTTGGGAATCGATGAAGAGACAACCAAAAAGAGGGAGGGTGGCCTGGATAGGAAATCCGCAACTTGTTTGTGGCGCTCAAGGCGGTAGACGATCTCGAAACTGTATCCTAAAAGCTTGGTGCCCCATTTTTGCTGCTCTGGCATGTAGCATGCATTGGTAAGTAATCCCTTTAAGCTCAATTAATTTGTTATGATTTTGAAATGTGTTCCAATAAGGTAGTGAAACCATTTTTTAACTGGTTCTGTAATGGCTAGCATTTCTTGGACATAAACTAAGCTAGTCTACATTTTTTAACAAAGCTTTTTGCTGAAAAAAGCAAGAGGGTGGTCTTCTTGAGATAGCACTGTGCGAATGGCTACAATCAACGCATCTGTTTCTATGACAAAGGGCATGGAGAAATTGGGAAGATGCAACATTGGGGCTATAGTTAGGATTTCCTTTAATTGTAAAAAGGCCTCTTGAGCTGCTGTATTCCATGTAAAAAACTTTGGTAATCTTAGTAAATCCATGAGTGGCGAGGCAAGAGTGGCATATCCGCAAATGATTTTCTGTAGAATCCCATGATGCCCAAAAATGCACGTAGAGCGGTGAGGGACATGGGTCTGGGCCAAAGTAGAATGGCCTGTATTTTGTCTAGGTATGGGGTGACAACACTTTCTTGAATAAGATGGCCCAAATAAAAAACCTAGGTGGTTGCAAAAACACATTTAGATTCCTTAATAATGAATTTGTGGGTTTCTAGCAATTGGAGGATGAGAGTCAGGTGCTCGATGTGTTCGAACGTAGATTGGCTATAGATGAGAATGTTGCAAAAAATAAAAACTAGGGCAAAGTGACATAGATGTGGTCTTAAGAGGTCATTCATGGTTGCTTGAAAAGTGGAGGGCGCATTAGAGAAACCGAAGGAAATAACTAGAAAATCATAATGCCTATCAAATGTTCTAAAAACATAGTCCCAATCGCTATCTTGGTCTAATCATATCTAATGGTACCCTATGCGGAGATCTATCTTAGTAAACACTTTGGAAACCGTTAATTCATCCAAAAACTCATCAATTGTGGGAATATGGAATCAATCCTTCACTATTATATCGTTTAGTGCTCTGTAGTCCACGCTAAAACACCATGTGCCATCTTTTTTTTATTAGGATGTTGAGGCAGATGATGCCTTCTTCTAGCATTTCCTGAAAGAGGGAGGTCATAGTTTGTTTATGAGCATGATTATGAGGTCAATGAGATGGTAATCCATGGGGAAAGGCAAACACTGTGTGGTATGATTTTAGGTGTGTGAATATCCGAGTGGTGAGTAGGGTTGGGAGGATGGGTAGTAGAGGGGTTTTGTTGGAAGGTAGGAAGATGATTAGAAGCTACAACATTGTTGTGTACAAGGTGGAAATATGGGTGGGTGAAGCATGTTTGTGGAGAAGTTTGGTGGTGTCGTGGAGGGTAATTGGGAAACCATTGTGGTTGAAGGAAAGGTGAGGGGTAGAAAAATTAGCTTGTAAAGGGCCAAAAGAGCATAACCAATCCATTTCAAGGACCATATCAGCACCCTCAATTGGAATGAGGTAGAAGGGAATGAAGAAATCACATGTTTGTATAGAAACCAAAACATCAGGACAAAGGGAAGAACATTGGATTTGGTCTCCATTTCCAACCATGACAGAGAAAGGTGTGATAGGAAAGGTGCAAAGTTGTAGGTGAAGGGCTAGATGGGGTTGCAATATGTTATGTGAATTGTCAGTGTCTATTAGGATAGTAATTGGAAGATGAGCAATGTGACCTTCAAATTTAAAAGTATGGGTTGAAGGCTCTATGCTCTTAGAGTTGGGTTGAGGTAAGTTTTTTTACAGGAGGGGGTGCAATTGATTGTGGAGGAGTGGAAAAAGGAGGGCGTGGTGGGGGTAATAGGCATTGGGACTGTTTGGGTAAAGTTGGTGAGGGTCGTAGGGAACATTTGGAGTAATGGAATTTCGATTCCAACGGTTTTGGTCAGGACCATGGCCTATGTTATTGAGGTGGATTGGAGAACATCCATTTCCCTTCGAATCTCGAGTATGACGTCGAAGATGAAACAATTTAAATCTCAGGAGTAAGGTCCAAAACCCGATTGCATAGTTTTTCAGACACCTTTTGATATTTAGTGACTGTGCCATTTTGACAATTTAAATAACTCTGCCTGATGGTTGGCATATGTTGAGGGGCCAAAACGAAGTTCAAGGGCTCGACTAAAAGAAATCCAGTCAATGAGTTGGTGATTTTGATACATCCATTTAAACCAACTGAGGGCATCACCTCACATATAGAAAGCAACCATGTTTAAATGAGAATCCCAGGGAATATTATAGAATTGGAAAAATTGATCAGCCTAGAATAGCCAATCTACGGGGTCCATACCATAAAAAAAGAGTTGAATTTTTGGAGGGCATATAGGGGAGGAAGTGATAGAAGGAGCGTAAAAAGGAGGGATGGTTGTGGTGGCGTTGTATTAATAGTAGCATGTGAAGTGTTGGAAACAAGGGGGCATCTATGGAGAAATGGTTGAAATGAGACGTCGAATCAATAATAGGTGGAAGATTGGTGGTTTGAGAAGACAAGGTAGTGAATAGGCCAATGAGGGTATGGGTTAGTGTATCTTGTTTAAGTTCCAAGGCCGTTTGATGGGTTTCCATGGCTTGATGGAGAGCAAGGTAGCAGCCTTCATGGTGTTCTTGTGTGGTATGTAGTTGGGTTTGCAGATTAGCTAATTTGTTAGGATGGATTGGAGTGTTTCTTTGAGGTCTTTGGTTGGTTTGGGAGGCATGGAGGTAGGTCAATGAAAGTACAAGTTGTTACAGTGCTGGGTGCTAGGAGGTGTGAAAGGAGAAAGGGAATATAGTTGGAGGAAGGAACAGACTAACTAAGAAAATATTTAAAAATTTACTCTTTGCCTTTCTTATTACATGGAGAGGTCTTATAAAGACTTAGAATTATTGTGTGCCAATCCCTATAGGAAAGCTGTTGTTCTACTAACAGAAGGATATAACAGAAAGATTTTGCTCAGAGATGACAACTACTGCTTCTAGATATAATCTGTAAACTTTGCGAGCCTTGATGTTTTCCTGATGGACCTTGAAGATCTGGGCCTGGTATCAGGTTTGTTCAAACTTAAGACTCTGCAGTTTTACCAAGAAAATACATTTAAAATTAAGGCCCAACACACCAAGCAGATGGAAATCAATAAATTTTTTACTTGCAACTTTTTCCAAGTCCAACCAAACTTTACCCTATTTTAGTTTTTCGACTAATGTATTCACAGGTACAACAGTCCTGGATAAATTCAGATAACCTTCAAAGATCCTAAGTAAAAACTCGTAAGCTTAATAAAAGGAAGTTGTTCCTCGATATTGACCCTTGAGTGAAGCAGCCCAAACTTGCACAACAAAGTACTTGGTTCTTTGCACTTAATGGTCAATGTTTATCAACAAATACTAAAGGATCACATCTAGACAGCTTAGAAAAAGTGTTTTAATCATAATAATAGCAGATATTACATGCCTTTCAACAATATTTGCTCACAGTTTTCTGCTAAAAAATTGTACAGATCAAATAAAAAAAATTCTGTGTAATATTATATGTTATTCTTGTACATTATCCTAGAGAAGTGCTCGTGAGTCATAGTGATAACCAAACCAAATGAACATAATATCACAAGTCCTAAATTTCCTCCTCAAAACCAATATGAAGATCTAATCCTCAAACAAATAAGGTTTGTAACATTGTCATAACTACGCATTCCACCTCTCATTTGATGGCAACGAAGTTAAAAGTTAAATAAATTAACTTTCTGTCAGCACATAATCGTTAATAAATACTCATTTCTAGTTTATTACAACAGAAAATAAGCACGCACTTTCCACAACAATTATGAAAAGGTTCAATAAGTAACAAATTGACAAACCCACACAATACACCTGTTTGAGAAATGGTTGTATCATAGTCATACTAGATAATTTACCTACAAACCAACCATAATTTTCATTAAAAATAATATTTTATATCTTGAAAATGAAGACACCACCATACCAAACTCCAGTATGAGGCACATACACTAGAACAGATATTCCCATCCCATGTCAATTAGTAATGTACATAACATCTATCATCAGAAAGACAGCTGTAAACAAAAACAGACTCACCAGCAATAGTCAAAGAAGCATTAGTAATATCTTTATGCTTAAAAATTCCTTCAGGTGAGTGAAGCAAAGCAAAAGCTGAAATAGCTAACTGTATATTCTTCTTCCTTTCAAAGCGATTGATGGAAAGGAAATTCAGCCTACAACAGAAGGAACAATGCAAATTAAGACTATGATTCTATTCTATACATAAAGTTTATAAAATTGGATATAAGAATAAGTACATGCATAATCTTGTAAAGTGTCAACCATATATCTACAAACATGTCATTTACTTAAAGGAACTGGGTTCGTTGAACTGATCCACATTGACAGCTGGATATAGAACAGCTGGTCGAATTCCATTAGCATGTAGAGACTTAAAAGTATTTGCAAAAGTAGAGGCAGTGAAGTTGCTGTTAACAAGTATCAAATCAGCCATTCCTGCAATTCAGCAAAGGCTAATAAGATGCAGGGTTCAGCATGTACACTAGACAATATAATCCTAGTAGGAAAAAATTAATAAAGCATGGATATAAAGTTAAACCAGTCGTCATTTCTTCTACATAGTCAATTGGTTTTCTATACATCCTCCTAATGAAAGTTGAATGTTGAGCCAGTAACAAGTCCGGAAAATGACAGTAGAATACAACCTACCAAAGAAAATAAAACAACTAAGAATTGAAGATGTCAAAACAATCCACATATGATATCTTCTGCTTCCTTCTTGGCTACCTTTATTGACCTTTTAAGTTTGAAGATAGGAATAACTACAGATACTTGATCTGCCAGTACAACATCAAATGAATGCCACATGAAAAGTACACAGAAAGCAACAAAAAGGCACCGAAGGTATGCACACAAGGCATGAAGACGGTAGAACACATGACGAGGAAGGAAGGAACCATACACAGTAACCGGAAAGGTACCTGAAAGATCACAAGTCAAAAACCATGTCAATGGCAATGCTACTTCCTTATAAAGAACAGAAATGTGAGACATTAATGACTTAAATGAACTTTTTCCCTACTACAGTCAAAATTTGATTTTAGACTTTTGTTACATTAGGCATTTCTGTTAATATTAGATGTCAACATAATAGAAGGCACAAATAAAAGTGCAATTAAGCCCACAAAAATAGAGTGAGACTCACCAGCAACAGTTTCTTCAAAGCATCTATTTTTGTCATGATGCGCAGTAAAAACATGAACTTTATGGCCCTGGGATGCAAGCTCAACAGCAGCATCCACAATCAATCTCTCAGCTCCACCTTCAAAACAATCGCAAGGTAAACTAAGGGGAAATCAACTAGAGGGGAAGAAAATAGCATGATAATGTTTCATGAAACCAAAATTTTAATTTAGAAAAGTCAAATTAATGGAAACTTTACAAAAACTGTCGGTTTTAATCTGAGTGGACTAGAAAACAATGGGGAACAGTGGTTACTTACCTATGCCAAGATCCGGGTGAATTATTGCGATGTTCAGTTTTGAGCTTCTTCCCTTTGCCATGTTTGAAAGTAAAGATCGGAACTTTAAGATGAAGATAACAAACCCAGGAATCGTTCGCCGGCGACTGTGGTGGCGTTACGTCGGAATCCGAAAGGCTAAGGAATTTTAACCCTTCTTTCGAATTGGGGGTAAACGTCGTCGTTTGAAAAAAAAACACGCAGAATGTTATGTAAGAGAAAGTTTAGGTTGATAAAATGGAAATAACGAAATAAAATGAGATAAAATGGAAATAACAAAATAAAATGATAATAATGGAGGACTTTTTCTTCAGATAATATTATTTTCACTTTTATTTTTCCAACTAGCTTTTTTTTTTTTTTCTTTCCTATTTAATATCTTTTCATTTTTATTTTTCTATCTAGTAAATTTTTTTTCCACCGCTCAGAAGGTCGAGCATTTTGTCTGGAGGAACATCGTCTGTCGTTTCGAAGTACCCAAGAGGTTGGTATCCGACAATGGCACTCAGTTCACCAGTCATCAGTTGAGAAACATGTGCGAAGAATTGAAGTTACAACAAGTGTTTGCCTCGGTAGAACACCCGCAGACCAATGGTCAGGTGGAGTCAACCAACCGAGTGCTACTCAGGGGACTGAAGCGAAGACTAGAGAAAGCTAAGGGGAATTGGGCAGAAGAAATTCCCAGAATTGTATGGTCTTACCATACCACTCCACAGTCTAGCACCCATGAGACACCCTTTAGTCTTGTCTATGGGACAGATGCTATGATTCCCGTGGAGATACAGGAGAGCTCCCCTAGATTTCTGAACTTCATCGCCGAAGAGTCCAATCAAGAGCGAAAGGTGAATCTCGATCTCTTGGATGAAGTGCGAGAAGAAGCCAGAGTTAGTGTTGAAGCTGTCAAGAGAAGAGTAGAACGCAGGCACAACTCCAAGGTGAGGCTCAGGCGCTTCCAGGAGGGCGATCTGGTGATGAGGAAAGCACGTCAGAATGAGATGGAGAACAAGTTATCTCCAAAGTGGACGGGTCCATACAGAGTAGTTGAGGCGTTGGAGAATGGAGCTTATCGGCTGGAGACTCTGAATGGAGCAGCTATCCCCAGGACGTGGAACGCCACACACTTGAAATTCTACTTTAGTTAAGTTGTAAGGTAGATGCGTTCCCACGCTGAACACACATTCAGTATATATATTGTAAATGTAAGGACCTAGAAAATTTAATTGGAATAAAAGTGTTATATTTAAATAATTTCAGAAAAATGTTATTATTTAAAATACAAAGAGTTGTTAAATGAAGTTTCGTAGTAGCAGACATCGGACATCGCCCATGATCTGGGGTAAGCTAGTAGAGGTCGGTCGGATGACATGTGGACCAAGAAGAGTAAAGGAGGAAAAGTGTAACTAAGAAGTCTTCCACAAGATCGCCGTTAGTGAAGACGGAGGCGATCTCCGACTCCTCTGGCACATAATCGCCTGTCGCCTAGAGGGGGCATGAACGCCAATCGCCTAGAGTGTACGTGATCGACGGGAATGCACGTAGTATGTGGTCAAGGTACTGGATCAACCAGAGTGGGTTCCAACAACCACGCGTATCAAGGTGTAGGTTAAGCCTTAGATACGCTGTGAATGCGAAACTCTATGCTTGAGCAAAAGAGATCACCTTTAGTGTGGCATGCATGGAAGCACGAGGAGTGGTGCTGATCTACTCTTGGAAATATGAAGCTACCGACGTCATCGAGTCATGGGGAGAGGATACCTTGGACGTAACATAGTGGAATGAAGAACCTCCAGGAAGGCGTGGCGATGTGTCGTCGGGAATCGCCAGGGCGCAAGGCATGCGGGCATCACCGGGGCGCGAGGCATGCGGGGTTAGTCTTCGCGCGAGAGGTCATCGGTGGAGAGTCTTCGCGCGAGAGGTCATCGGTGGATTGTCTTCGCGCGAGAGGTCATCGGTGGGTAGCCTTCGCGTGAGAAGTCATCGGTGGATTGTCTTCGCGCGAGAAGTCATCGGTGGGTAGTCTTCACACGAGAGGTCATCGGCGAAAGGTTATCGCGCGATGTTGAGTTGCACACAGAGAAGGTGGGACCCAGACTCCCAGCATGGAACGTCCTACACGTACGCCACGTAGACAAAAAAGGATGATTCAGAATAGTGACATCAGAATGTTGGCATGCGCAGGAGACACTCACGGTCGTACTGTTCAGGGAGTGGTTGGCATGCGCAAAGAGACAAACGTGGTCGTACTGTTCAGGGAAACATACACTCAGTCTTCTCTGCAGAGTGGGTGGTGGCAGCTGCTTTTGGTGGATAAGTTGGTTTAAGATGCAGAAACCCACTGCTGAGAGAAAAAAAACGTTGCAGTGTTCAAAGAGAGAAAAAGTGAGTTACCTCCCTTCTCCTCCAGTTATCTCCTTCGCGCTGCGATTCTAGCACCTTCACACAAGAGTACGACGAGCGGCAGCCACCATTAGAGCACCTGGGAGGTTCTCTGCAAGTCCTTCAAACCAGACGCAAAAACAGAGCCAAGGCATTCTTCAAGCTTCGTTGGATTTCGGAGCTCCTGGTGTTTTGCGCAAGTCCAGGTAAGGGAAGCTAGCCTTCATTTTCAATACAAACCATAGTTTAGCTATTTCTGAAGTGAGGGCGACGTGGTCGCCGGTTTCGTTTTCATCTTCAAAAATGCTCTGATTCTATGTGTTTGGGCGACGTGGTCGCCGGTTTTAAATACAGTCTTCGAAATACCTTGTTTTTGAACCAGATCGCCGGTTTTGGCGTTGTTTACGAACTCCCTTTTTTTGATGTTGCTTTGAAACTGTATGAGATTTAAATGAGATATTCGAAAATAAGAACCTTGGAGTGAGCTTTTGCTGTGATTGAAATCTTTCCTTTAAGTGTTATGAGATGTGTTGCATGATGTGAATGTGGGATCAAGGCATAGTATTTTCAGGAAAGAAAATACCGTGTAAGATCGTGTAGGACGTGCATTGATCGGTGATGTCTATAATGAGATTATCCTGACTCTCCTGAGATAATGAATTCATATAGATGAAGTTATTCAGGCGTTGAGAGTCGAAGGAGGTTCATATGTATGGGTGAGTCGTGTGAAAAAGAACGAGCTCGGCCTGTTATATGGATTAACCCTGTCATACTGTGAGAATGATGAACTTGAGATCGAGATTGTGTTGATGCGCATAGCTGTGGAAACATTACAGCAGTTTAGTATGACAGGTGCGGATCTCTGAGTCTAGTCAATGCACGAGTCTTCCGGAAGTAGTGTCAAGTGTCTTGTGTGCTGAGTCAGTGGTAGTCTGACGTGTGATATGAGGAACTTGAAATTGATGGACACTTGATGCATGATGTGAAATAGAATGACTCTTGAAAATATTGTGAAATGTGTGATTTCTGGGCGATCAGGTGAAGGGTATGAGCAACTCTATAGTTTTACATGGATATCTTGAAATTGTTTTACCTTGATTTTAATGTTCTTATTTAAACTCTCTTTAAAATATCTAGCTTACCCTGCGTGTTTTGGTTCTGTGGCTGTTTTCTTAAAACTGTGATGATCGTGTAATTTTTACACGGGAGCACATGATCTTCCAGGAAGTAGAGCTCCTTAGTGAGTGGTCGCCGGGGAAGAGATCGCCTATTTCTATCTCTTGGTGGTGATCGCCGGATTTATGTACTGATAGCAGATCGCCGTTTTTCGTTGTAATTGATTGATTTCGTTAAGTTTTAAAAAAAAAACATTTGATTGGTTATGTATTAAATTCCCTGTGAGCAGCAACTTCATTACTTATATATATATAATTATGTTCTGATCCGGTCGGCCATCAGTAGTTGATGACGTCAGCAGCCGTTGACCACGTGGACCATGCACAGGGTGGCACGTGGTAGAAAGAGCAAGTGAATCAGGAAGGAGATCACTCATAGAGGTAATCGCCTATCGCCTTTGATGTTGAGTGATCGCCTGTCGCCTTGAGGTGAGTACTCGCCTATCGGTTTGAGTATGAGTAATCGCCCATCGCTGGCATGGATGAGTAATCGCCCAGATTGCACATGATCGCCGCATGTGAAGGTTGGGAGATCAGATGGTCAACAAGTAGCCGAAAGAGCACATCGCCGGGTTCTTGAGAAGACTTGGTTGCGCCCAGAGTAGCCTGCGTACTAAGGTACTCCCTGTGTGGATAACTTAGTCGCAGGAGCACGGTGGAAGTAACGTTTCAGCTGCAGACAGTTCAGATGGTGACACGTGTACGTGCAGATGTCATCCACGTGTCAAGAGGAATAACCCTCAGGAGAGAGAAAGACTCAGGTATAAATACGAACTCTTAAACAGGATTAGGAGGCTTTTTTCAGATTCTGGCACCTTACACACTTGAGAGTTTCAGTGATACACGGGCCTCACAGAGAGATTGAGAGAGAGTTTTAGTGTTCCTGTGCCTGACTTGAGCGTCGGAGCTACAACGGCCGCTAGAGGCGCCGTCTGTGTGTTTTGCAGGCAGCGTTTGGAGCTCCGGCAGTGGATCTTGGAGCGTTCCTGCAGAACAGAGGGCTAGGCGAAGGAGCGACGAGGTAGTCTGTAACATCCCGCCAAATACGTTTCATATTTATATGCTATAATTGAAGATAAACAAATATTTTGAAATAAACATAATCATATATATATAATGGAGTTTCTCCTCATCGGGAGTTTAATACATAAAAGATGAATCTTTCCCAAAACTTAAGCAAAATACAACAAAAAGACGAATCAGGCGATTTGTTAACAAAAGGACGATCTCCTATCAAACAGGCGATCTACTATCAGCCAGGCGATCTCCTATCAGACAGGCGATCTCCTATCATACTGGCGATCTCAATTCCCTGCAACGTTATCTGCTCCCGTGTAAAATCATACACGATCATCACAGGTTTTAAGAAGAACATCCACAAACGAAAACGCAGGGTAAGCTAGACAGTTTTAAAAGAGATTTAGATATGAACTTTAACATCAAAATAGAACTAATTTAAGGCATTCAAGTAAAACCATCAGCTTTCTCATTCTTCCCACCTACCATCAAGTAAAACCCACATTTCACAATCCTCAAGAGTCATTCATAACACACAGTGCATCAAGTGTCTATTCACATACAGTGTTCCTCATTTCTCCATTTCACAGGTCAGACTTTCCACTGACTTCACAATACATAGACACAAGACACTAATTCCGGAAAAACTCGTGCGTTGACTCAGGCCCAGAGATCTGCACCTGTCATACCATACCACTGTGAAATCCACACAGGGTCGCTGTGAATCCACACAGCATGCGCATATACCATCTCAATGTTACCATTCTCTGGGTATGACAGGGTTAATCCGTAGGACAGGCCGAGCTCGTTCCCACTTGAACAACTCGCCCATACTTACGAACCTCCTTCGACTCTCACCAACTGAGTAACATCATCTACGTGATTCCATTATCTCAGCAGAGTCAGGATATCTCCTTCTCGACGAGCCCCTAGTCAATACACCTATACAGATCTTACACGGTATTTCCTTTCCTGAAAATACTATGCCTCGATCCCACACTCACCACATTCAACACATCATACCATTCAAATAAATCATTCAATCACAGCAATAATCATTTCACAGCTTCAGATCTTTGAATATCTCATGTAAATCTCAAGTAGTTTCAGAACAACATCAAAAACAGGAAGTTTCGTAAAACAGCGCCAAAACCGGCGACCTGGTTCAAAAACAAGGTATTTCGAAAGCTTTATATCAAACCGGCGACCACGTCGCCCAAAACACATAGAACAGAGCATTTTACACAGATGGAAACGAAACCGGCGACCACGTCGCACTCATTTCAGAAATAGCTAAACTATGGCTTTTATTGAAAATGGAGTCTAGCTTCCCTTACCTGGACTTGCGAAACCTTACTAAGAGCTCCAACTCCACGAGCTTCGAGGTTGCCTTAAGCTCTTGCAGAGAATCTCCCAGGTGCTCTAAGGGCAAACGTCGAACTGGTGCTTGAGGATGCCTTGAACACGCAGCGTGAAGGGGAGAAAGGAGGAGGATGAAGATAGCCTCGCTCTTACACTCTTGGGTCACTTGTAACGTTCTTTTTCCTCCTCTCAGTGGGTTTTTGCCTCTTATACTAACTTGTCCCCCAAAGCCGCTGCCACCACCCACTCTGCAGGGAAGTTGCGTGCACGCTGCACTAAACAGTACCACTAAGCGTGCCTCTGCGCAGGCTACACTCTGAGGTCACTATTCTGAACCACTCCTTTGGTCTACGTGGCGCGCGTCGCGCGATGACCTTTCGCTGATGACTACCAGCGCGAAGACTCTCGACCGATGACCTCTCGCGCGAAGACTCTCGACCGATGACCTCTCGCGCGAAGACTCTCGACCGATGACCTCTCGCGCGAAGACTCTCGACCGATGACCTCTCGCGCGAAGACTCTCGACCGATGACCTCTCGCGCGAAGACTCTCGACCGATGACCTCTCGCGCGAAGGTTAACCACCGATGAACTCTCGCCTGATGATGTCCGCATGCACCTCGCGCCCAGGCGATCCTGCATGCCTTGCGCCCTAGCGATGCCCGACGAGACGTTGCCACTCCTTCCTGGAGATTCTTCACTCCACTATGTTACATCCAAGGTATTCTCTCCACAAGGCTTGGTGACGTCGGGGGCTTCACACTTCCAAGAGTTGATTAGCACGAGTCCTCGTGCGCCCAAGCGTGTAACGTTAAGGATGATTCTCTTATGCTCAAGTATAGAGCTTCGCCTGCCCAGCATATCCAAGGTTTAACCCACATCTTGATACGCGTGGCTTTTGGGACGTACCAAGGTTGATCCAACATTTTGGCTACACACTAAGTGTAGTTTCGGCGATTAGGTGTACTCTAGGCGACAGGCTACTAGGCACACACAGGCGATAGGCGTTCAAGCACAAACTAGGCGATAGGCGTTCAAGCACAAGCTAGGCGATAGGCGTTCAAGCACAAACTAGGCGATAGGCGTTCAGGCACAAGCTAGGCGATAGGCGTTCAAGTGCCAGAGAAGTTGGAGATCGCCTACCCGCTTAATAACGGCGATCTCGTAGGCTTCTCAGCTATACATTCCTTCCTTTATTTTAAATAAACACATGCTTCGAATTTATTTATAATATAATACTTTTATTCCAATATAAACTTCTAGGTTCTTACATAGTCCTCCACGCTCGAGATCAGCGGCAGGATCATGTTCTCTTCAATATTATTTGTTTATCTTTATTTTCATTATATAGATATGAATAGTATTTGGCGGGATGTTACAGTAAACAGTTGAGCAGATCAGGGGGCACTCTTTTCCCTAAGGAGGGTTTTTAACGAGGCCACCCAATAAAAAAAGATTTCAGTATATCAAGTGTGCAAGCGTTTCCCCGTTTAAATTCTCCTCACCCCAGGCGTGAGTGCAGGCAGCTAAGGTTTGAAAAGCCAGGGGTACTAGTAAGACCAAGAGAGGGAAAGGGAGGATTTCGAGAAACGTCCTTACCCACTTGGCGTATACCAATATTGGCTTAGTTAAGCCTGTTCTCACCCCAGGAGTGAGAAAAGGATGGAATAACCCGATTCGTGTGAGGTCGATGACCTTGAGGCAGGCAAGAGGGGCATCGAGAAACACTCTTCCTCCCCAGAACAAGGTGTCATTGACGGCGATCTGCGTTCAGAGCTTAAGGTCGATGGCCTTGGGGTAAGCAAGAGGGGCATCGAGAAACACTCTTCTTCCCCAAAACAAGGCATCATCTTTAGCCTTTGTAACGCCCCTCAATTTCTACTCATACATATAAAATAATAAAAAAAACAGTAGAACAATAATATCAAATTAACATTTGTATATATAATAAAATACATCCATCCCATACATTGTATCTCAAAAGAACATCCCTTGTCTAGGGGTTTTAATAAAAGTTTCAAAATAACCGAAACAGAGCATAAAAACCTAAATCTATCCCATCCTCCAGCACGCTCACTGATCCCGTGTAAATTAACACTGATCCTGTAACATCCCGCCAAAATAAACCATACATACATGTATAATGAATATAAGGGTAAACAAATAATATTGAAGAGTACATGATAATATATATATAAGTAATGAAGTTTCCCCTCTTAGGGAGTTTAATACATAACCAGTCAAATGTTTTCAAAATTTAACGAAATTCAATCAAATACAACAAGACCGGCGGTCTCCATACATGAACCGGCGATCTGGAAACAGAAGGCCCAAAAACAGGCGATCTGCTAGCAGGACATAAATCCGGTGATCACCACCAAGAGGTAGAAACCGGCGATCTCTTCCTCGGCGACCACTCACTAAGGAGCTCTCCTTTCTGGAAGATCATCTGCTCCCGTGTAACAATTACACGATCATCACAGTTTTAAGAGAACAGCCACAGAACCAAAACACGCAGGGTAAGCTATATATTTCAAAGGGAGTTTAAATTATGAACATAAAAATCAAGGTAAAACAATTTTCAAGATATCCATGTAAAACTTAGAGTTGTTCATACCCTTCACCTGATCGCCCAGAAATCACACAGTTCACAATGTTCACCCATAGTCATTCTATTTCGAAAAACTGCATCAAGTGTCTATCAATTTTCAAGTTCCTCATTTCACATGTCAGACCACCACTGACTCAGCACACAAGACACTTGACACTACTTCCGGAAGACTCATGGGAGTAGCTTAGTGCACAGGCTACCCTGGGCGCAACCTTAACATGATAAACTGATTAACACTTGGTATCACGACTCACACTACACATGGTGGCAGATATGCCACTTATCCTCTGTATTTAGACCATACAACAAGTGCTTGCCAAGTCTTCTCAAATACCCGGCGATGTGCTCTTTAGGCGACTTGATGACCACCTGATCTCCTAACCTTCACACCCGGCGATCATATGCAATATAGGCGATTAATTATCCTCAAACACGGCGATAGGCGATTATTCATCCTCTCACACGGCGATAGGCGGTCACTGATCTGTGCGCTCTCGCTGGGAGCCTGGGTCCCAGCTTAACTGTGTGTTTACAGGAAACCCATGAACACAGGAAACCCCCGAGGACTGATCAGTGCTTCTTTACTTCTCGCGCTCTGCTTCCAGGCGCTCATCGCGCTTTGGGTTTAGGCGATCACCTAAAACTGATCTGCGGGGGTGGTTCCTTAGCCACCGATCACCGATCACAAAATTTTCTGAGTGATCGCCTCCCTGATTCACCTGCTATCCTCTACCACGTGTCACCCCGTGAACGGTGCACGTGGTCAACTGCTGCTGACATCATCGACTACCGATGACCGACCGGATCACAAGCCCCCCAGTCTCGAGCTGTGACTGGTCCAGCGAAAAGACTAAGAGATCGACTTCTGGCGGTCTATAGGAGCGCACACTCTGGCACTAACACTGTTTGTTGATCTGATGTTTCACCAGCCCCCTTTAATCGCATGACACGTGGAAACACCAACGACCCTCTTTAACTGTCGTTTCCGCTTCTTATAACGTTCGAAACCCTTGAAACACTCGCGCCATTCACTCTTTCATACCTTCTTCTTCGCCTTCAGACTTTCAAATCATTTCTCTGTGAAACCCCTCGACTTCTTCAACCTCCAACCTCTGTGACGCTTTTCTGATCATCCAAAGGTAACCTTTTTATCTCTTATACTGATGATTGCTGCATTTTAACCGATTTACATCATCCTTTATCTGTCTGGTGCATACGCTGTGGGCTGCTTTCTTATCTTTCTCGTAACTTAGGGTTTTTCTGACGACCCCTGTTCTTATGAACCCTTCGTTTGTTCATTCTTCCTTCTTCTTCGAGCCTTTCCTTCGAGTCACTTGCCCTCATCTCTTCCTTTTTCTTTCTTTGCAGTTTCTTCAATGGTTCGCTACAGAACAACTGATAACCCTCCTCCATCGTCGCGGAACCCTCCGCCTAAGACTCGTAGAGCCTTGCCCGTAACAAACCCTTCGCCGTCACGCGTCTCCCCAAGAACCTCTGGGGCTCCAGCAACTCAAGCTGAGAGACCTGCTACCTCCTCTCGCCCTAATCCGTCCCAGGCCACACCTCCTCAAGCCAGAGGAGCTGCTCCACCTTCCCATGATTACCAATCGTTATATCCCTGGGCCTCGCCAACGTTGCTGAACGAGACCTCCTCAGTAACTTCTGCCCTTGAGATTCTGCGTCTCAAGAGAGGGGATAAGCCTGATCTCTCATTCCATAAAGAACATGACGACAACCTCACCATCGTCCCATGCTTTCCTGGAGAACCCATCTGCGCGGATGACAGAGTCAGCAATGGCGAGCCATTTTGCTTCGTCTACGTTACGATGTTTAAAAAGGTGAAGGTTAGGTTCCCCTTCACCCGATTTGAGAGGGAGCTCTTAACCGAGCTTGACGTTGCCCCTGCCCAGCTTCACCCAAATGGCTGGGCGTTCGTGAGGGCATTCGAGATCCTCTGTGCTCATCTGGGATTAATTGCTTCAGTGGATGTTTTCCTATTCTTGTTTGAAGCCAAAAATCCTGGAGGTCGCCTCTGGGTAAGCCTGAACGGGATTGCTGGAAGGTCTTTCTTCTCGATATTCCAGCAATCTTACAAGGATTGGAAAGGAAAGTTTGTAAAGGTCTGCGAAAACGACAAGGACCCTTCCTTGCTCGATGGCTTTCCCTTGTACTGGGTGGACAAGGGAAATAGGGACTCCAAGGATAGCTTCAGGAGGGCACGGAGCCCTGACAACATGGGAGAACTGGACAGAGACCTCTGCCTTTTCTGGAAAAGTGTAGCTGCCTCCAACATCATTCTTCCCACAGCGTCGATCATCAGCTTCGAGTTTCTCGAAGGCCAGCTAGACAAGCATATAGGTTATCTTTCGCTCTCTTCACTCAGCCTTGTTTCTTGATAACTGTATTGTTCTTCCGCTGGGTCTTCCAACTTCTGTACCCTAAGCTTGCATAACTACTCGGATATATCCCTTGCACGAACGTCTTCACTTATATTTACTTGAATTGTAAACTGCTGCTGTTATCTGATTGCTCATCTCTTTTGCTCTTGCTTTTGCCTTATGCAGACATGATGCTGGGGGAAAACAAAATAGCTCAACTTCGCGCTCTGGCTAAGAAGCACAAACTCGCGGCGGGCTCCCAGACTGTTCCTAACTCGGTCGCTGAGGACGCCGCTTTTCATGGGAGAACCCCCCCAGGAGGCTCTTTTCCTGCCACAACTCTGCCTCCTCAAGCTAGGAAGAAACTGGCTCCCAAAAAACTTAAAAGAAAAACTCCTCAAGCAGTATCTGAAGATGAGGAGGAAAATGACACCGAAGATGGCCTCATCACTAAACGCCAAAGGTCAACTGCCTCCAAGCCACCGAACCCCCCGACAACAGCACCATCAGGTCCTCCTGCACCAACACTCCCAGAACACAACATACCTACCATAGACCTTCCTTCACTGACCTCACCAGACCATACGATGCCACTACCAGCCCTTCCTGCTCCCTCAGAAATAGTCCGAGCTCCGCCACTAGCCGCCGCTCCGCCTTCAACTGAAGGTGGAAGCCCCAACTTTACAGAACACCCTCCAAGTGCTTCCACTCCTTTCCATTCTGCCGGGGAGGGGGCTCAATCTCAGGCTTCTACTGCTAGCCCCATCCTGATTGAGATTGAGGATACTGAGGCCTCTCCCCTTGCTGCCGCTGGAAAATCTACCTCACCGCCACCCCTAGAAGCCCCCCTTGCCATCCAAGCAACAGAGGGTGGTGGTGAGAGTCAGCGTCAGGTGCTTCCAGAAGGCCTAACCCCTGCCTTGCCCATTCCCAGTTTCCTCACTGAGTCGTTGGGGTCTTTATCCTCTCAAGTGGGTAGGCTGATAGAAGGGCAAGCCAGTTTGATCTTCAAAGGCATGCAAGAGTTCATCCACAAGCTCCAAAGAGAGAATCTTCGCTTACAGGAGGAACATCACTCCTTGAAAGCTGAAGCAAGCAAGCTTTCTTGTGATCTGATGGTGCGAGAACTCGTGCACACAAGACTGGAAGACGCCTTGAATGCTGAAATTCGAGTAGCTCGCCACGAGACAGCTGACTTCCGCCAAAGACTCCAAGCCAAAACTATTGAAAACATCGAGCTTGAGAACAAACTCGCTCCCATGAGGGCCCAAGTGGCGGATCTGCAAGCTAAACAGAAAGAGGATGCCACGAGGGTAGAAAAGCTGGAGAAGAAGTCAACTGAACGAGAAGTTCTCTTAGGGGTGGTCGAGAGCAATAGGGATAAGGCCCTTGCCGAGCTTGCCAAGGCTCACGAAGAAAATAACAGGATGACCTCAGAACTTGGCAAGGCTCAGGAAGAAAACAAGAGGAAAACCGCCTGGTTGGACAAGGCCCAAGAAGAAGCTCAAAGACTTACTGCAGAACTTGCCCAGACTCGGGAGGATCAACAGAAAACCGCTGACGATCTCGCTCAGGCTCTCAAGGAGAAAAAGGAATTGACCCAGCAGATCGACGAGCTTGACCAGAGTTCTGCACAAATCCTCAACTCAGGGTTCGATGCAGCTTTGGAGCAAATGGCGTGCCAATACCCCGAGCTGGACCTCTCCATGATTTCTATATGCAACGAGGTGGTAGACGGGAAGGTTGTACCTTCTGTTGATTAGAAACTCCCTTTACTACCTTATCTCCACGCCCATATCTATCTTTTAATTTGCATAACTGTAACTTGAACACTTCTATCAATTTCAGCGTTCACCTTTATTACCTCGTCTCCGGCCTCATATTTGTTTCTTTGTGCGTTTGACTAATGTAACAAGTGGAACACACTTAACCGAATGTAACTCAACGTAACTGAAACTTTGGCCTTTCACGCCTTGCTTGAAACTAAATAAACTACTAATCTAAAATTATCAATTTGTTCAGATATTAATCCTGGGCGATGACATCCAATAGAACTCGTGAACTTAAGGTGAAAAACCTCAATACACAAACATACTTCACACTAGGCAACAAGCTTTAATCTTATCTGGTGTTAAAGATACAATTTACCTGTCCTGCCAAACGTTCTGCATCATCGCCAGGAATTCTCCTGATCTGGTACTCGCAGAATTAAAATTGGGCGATCACCTTTTCAAACTTCTATTCACTTTTCCACCTGTCGTTCCCTTATATGGGCTCTTCTCGCCTGCACTTGCTCAAAGGAAAGGAGGACTTCCTCTGTTGCCTACACTTACTCAAAGGCAAGGAGGTCTTCCTCTGTCTCGCCTGCACTTGCTCAAAGGCAAGGAGGTCTTCCTCTGTTGCCTACACTTGCTCAAAGGCAAGGAGGACTTCCTCTTTTGCCTCAAGATGCGCGAGAACATCGAGGGCTTTGAACTTCGCTGGATGCCTCCGATCGCCCCCAGGCGATGAGGACTTACTTTTCACTTGTGCCCCTAATCGCCTGAGGGCGATGAGGTCTTACTCTTCACTTGTGCCCCTAATCGCCTGAGGGCGATGAGGTCTTAAACTTTTACTTAAAACGTGCACACTCATTTTACTTCTACCTCGCATCACTTTAGGTGATAAGGTTTTTCAAAAACTTCTTTAAGATGATATGCACACAAACTTCAATATACTTCAAAATTTCAATTTTGAATATCTTATTTCGTGGGTGGCCTCGTTAAAAACCCTCCTTAGGGAAAAAAGAGTGCCCCCTTGTAACTGTTTTTACAAAACTGTTTATGATCCCCCTGAGTTTGCACTACTTACAAAGCTTTAACTGAAATAAAATTTGAGGTGTGTGGCGTTCCAAGTACGAGGAATCGCCCCCCCTTCTAGTGTCTCCAAGCGGTAGGCGCGGTTCCCGAGTGCTTCGGTTATTCTAAACGGTCCTGTCCACTTGGGTGACAACTTATTCTCCATCTCGTACAGGTGGGCCTTCCTCATCACCAGATCGCCGCTTCTGAACTGTCTCGGTATTACTCTGGAACTGTACCTTCGTTCTATTCTTCTTTTTACCGCTTCAGCTTTCTCTCTTGCCTCCTCTCTGACCTCATCCAGTAAATCCAGGTTCATTCTTCTCTCTTCATTTGATTCTACTACTACAAAGTGCTGAAATATCGGCGATCTCTCCTGGATTTCGACTGGAATCATTGCGTCACAGTCATACACTAAACTAAAAGGGGTTTCATGGGTGCCTGACTCCTCAGTTGTGTGGTACGCCCAAATTATGCGAGGTACCTCATCAGCCCACGATCCTTTAGCTTTATCTAATCTGCTCTTCAAACCTCTCAACAGGACCCGATTAGCGGATTCTACCTGGCCATTCGTCTGTGGGTGCTCCACGGATGCAAACACTTGCTGAATTCCCACATCCTCACACAGCTTCTTCAACAAAGAACTTCAAAGAAAACTTAGAACCGTGAACAAGTGAATTACCACTGAAAAAATGAATCCCCTTGATTCCGTTAAGAATTTCGTATATATACCTGAGTCTTTCTCTCTCCTGACGGTTATTCCTCTTGACACGTGGATAACATCTGGTCATACACGTGTCACCATCTGGAGTACCTGCAGCTGAAACGTTACCTTCACTTTGCTCCTGCGACTAAGTTATCCACACAGGGAGTAGCTTAGTGCACAGGCTACCCTGGGCGCAACCTTAGCATGACTCACACTACACATGGTGGCAGATATGCCACTTATCCTCTGTATTTAGACCATACAACAAGTGCTTGCCAAGTCTTCTCAAATACCCGGCGATGTTCTCTTTCGGCGACTTTCTGACCACCTGATCTCCTAACCTTCACACCCGGCGATCATGTGAGATATAGGCGTTTACTGATCCTCGCACACGGCGATAGGCGATTATTCATCCTCTCACACGGCGATAGGCGGTCACTGATCTGTGCGCTCTCGCTGGGAGCCTGGGTCCCAGCTTAACTGTGTGTTAACAGGAAACCCGTGTTCACAGGAAACCCCCGATGTATGATCAGTGCTTCTTTACTTCTCGCGCTCTGCTTCCAGGCGCTCATCGCGCTTTGCCTCCAGGCGCTCGCCTTCCTGATTCACCTGCTATCCTCTACCACGTGTCACCCTTGAATGGTCCACGTAGTCAACTGCTGCTGACGTCATCGACTATCGATGACCGACCTGATCAATCATCACAGATTTAAGGAAAAACAACCACAAAACAAAACAAAGGGGTAAGGTTGCCTGCATGGCACGCGGACCGTGAAGGCGTTCCCAGTGCAGTTGGCGCCAGTGATTAGGTAGGGCATGTGAGCACAAAAATCGAGGGTATACAGAGGTACCCGCGTGGCCTTCCCTGTCAGATTTTGCATTCGAGTAAAGGAAGCCTGCACGCAACATTGCCCTCAGAGTGGGTGACGACAGCGCAGGAGTAATCGAGTGAGCCCTAGAGGTAGCCAGTAAACGCTAAGACTATATAAGGGGCAGAGAAACACTCAGCAAAGGTATGCAATACATGATTTCAAAGTAGAGATTTCACTGAGAGATTTTTGGTGTTCCTGTCACCTGACTTGAGCGTCGGAGCTACAACTGCCGCTAGAGGCGCCGTCTGTGTTATTTTGCAGGCATCGTTTGGAGTTCCAGAGAAGGTTCTTGGAGCGTTCTTGCAGAACACAGTTGCAGAAGGCTAGACAAAGGAGTGACGAGGCATATCCTCCACATTTGAGTCAGCGGCAGGATCATTTTATTTTGTTATTTCCATTTTATCTCATTTTATTTCGTTATTTCCATTTTATCAACCTAAACTTTCTCTTACATAACATTCTGCGTGTTTTTTTTTCAAACGACGACGTTTACCCCCAATTCGAAAGAAGGGTTAAAATTCCTTGGCCTTTCGGATTACGACATAACGCCACCACAGTCGCCGGCGAACGATTCCTGGGTTTGTTATCTTCATCTTAAAGTTCCGATCTTTACTTTCAAACATGACAAAGGGAAGAAGCCCAAAACTGAACATCGCAATAATTCACCCGGATCTTGGCATAGGTAAGTAACCACTGTTCCCCATTGTTTTCTAGTCCACTGAGATTAAAACCGACAGTTTTTGTAAAGTTTCCATTAATTTGACTTTTCTAAATTAAAATTTTGGTTTCATGAAACAGTATCATGCTATTTTCTTCCCCTCTAGTTGATTTCCCCTTAGTTTACCTTGCGATTGTTTTGAAGGTGGAGCTGAGAGATTGATTGTGGATGTTGCTGTTTAGCTTGCATCCCAGGGCCATAAAGTTCATGTTTTTACCGCGCATCATGACAAAAATAGATGCTTTGAAGAAACTGTTGCTGATGAGTCTCACTCTATTTTTGTGGGCTTAATTGGACTTTTATTTGTGCCTTCTATTATGTTGACATCTAATATTAACAAAAATGCTCAATGTAACAAAAGACTAAAATCAAATTTTGACTGTAGTAGGGAAAAAGTTCATTTAAGTCATTAATGTCTCACATTTGTGTTCTTTATAAGGAAGTAGCATTGCCATTGACATGGTTTTTGACTTGTGATCTTTCAGGTACCTTTCCGATTACTGTGTATAGTTCCTTCCTTCCTCGTCATGTGTTCTACCGTCTTCATGCCTTGTGTGCATACCTTCGGAGTACAACATCAAATGAATGCCACATGAAAAGTACACAGAAAGCAACAAAAAGGCACCGAAGATATGCACACAAGGCATGAAGACGGTAGAACACATGACGAGGAAGGAAGGAACCATACACAGTAACCGAAAAGGTACCTGAAAGATCACAAGTCAAAAACCATGTCAATGGAAATGCCACTTCCTTATAAAGAACACAAATGTGAGACATTAATGACTTAAATGAACTTTTTCCCTACTACAGTCAAAATTTGATTTTAGTCTTTTGTTACATTAGACATTTCTGTTAATATTAGATGTCAACATAATAGAAGGCACAAATAAAAGTGCAATTAAGCCCACAAAAATAGAGTGAGACTCACCAGCAACAGTTTCTTCAAAGCATCAATTTTTGTCATGATGTGCAGTAAAAACATGAACTTTATGGCCCTGGGATGCAAGCTCAACAGCAGCATCCACAATCAATCTCCCAGCTCCACCTTCAAAACAATCGCAAGGTAAACTAAGGGGAAATCAACTAGAGGGGAAGAAAATAGCATGATAATGTTTCATGAAACCAAAATTTTAATTTAGAAAAGTCAAATTAATGGAAACTTTACAAAAACTGTCGGTTTTAATCTGAGTGGACTAGAAAACAATGGGGAACAGTGGTTACTTACCTATGCCTAGATTCGGGTGAATTATTGCGATGTTCAGTTTTGAGCTTCTTCCCTTTGCCATGTTTGAAAGTAAAGATCGGAACTTTAAGATGAAGATAACAAACCCAGGAATCGTTCGCCGGCGACTGTGGTGGCGTTATGTCGTAATCCGAAAGGCTAAGGAATTTTAACCCTTCTTTCGAATTGGGGGTAAACGTCGTCGTTTGAAAAAAAAACACGCAGAATGTTATGTAAGAGAAAGTTTAGGTTGATAAAATGGAAATAACGAAATAAAATGAGATAAAATGGAAATAACAAAATAAAATGATAATAATGGAGGATTTTTTCTTCAGATAATATTATTTTCACTTTTATTTTTCTAACTAGCTTTGTTTTTTATTTTCCTATTTAATATCTTTTCATTTTTATTTTTCTATCTAGTACAATTTTTTTCCATAGTTTCATTTTGTATTTTCAAAAAAAAAAAAAACCTTTTAAATTTTGGTTTTTGAGATGATGTTTTTAGAATTTTTTATTTTTTTTTGTCTAGAGTGAATGAAAAAGAAAAAAAAATATAAAGTAGAATAAAAATAAATTTAAGAACTGTATTGGACCAGAGTGTTTAGAGCTCAATACTCGTTGATCGGAGCTCAGCATCTACACCAATCAAGTCAGCTCAGCTCTTGAACCAAGTTTGATGGAAGAGGCCTAAGCCCAAGTCCAAGCCCAAACCCAAACCCATGTTCAAGTCCAAGACCTAGCTCAAGCCCACCAAATAGAAGATATGGGCCAACTACAAGGGCTATGGCAAGAAGAATACAAGAGGATTGGGACACTGCTACTGATGGCAGAGAGACTTTCCTCTACATGATAAAGATGCCATAAGTTTAGTGTAGAAGTAGAATTTAATTTTCTTGTCAAAATTAGAATAGGAAAATAATTGTAATTTTCTTAGAATTAATTTTGGCACCTAAAACACCAACCTAGGTTAATTTAGGGTTTTTAAAAGCACTAAATTAACCAAGGCCGGTTTGGAAAGCCTAGAGAGGGTGAGCGTGAAATACTAATCACACCCCTCCCATGTGCTCTCATTTTTAGGCTCCACCTTGAGGAGAATTTCATTTTGAATTTCCTTCCACTTTCATTTGAATTTTCAGCCCTCTATATGTAAGGACCTGAAAAATTTATTGGAATAAAAGGGTATATTTTAAATAAATTCTAAGTATATTTTATTTAAGTTAAAAAGGAAGGAAGGTGTAGTCTAGAAAACTATAAGAGTTCCTTGTTTATACATAATCGCCGGTCGCCTAGACTACACGTCGTCGCCAGGGCGCGAGGCATGCAGGCGTCGCCAGGGCACGATGCATGCGGGCATCATCATGGGGAGACATCGGTCGTTCGCCAGGAAAAAGTCATCGGTGGATTGCCTTCGCGCGAAAGGTCATCGGTGGATTGTCTTCGCGCGAGAGGTCATCGGTGGAGAGTCTTCGCACGAGAGGTCATCGGTGGAGAGTCTTCGCGCGAGAGGCCATCGGTGGAGAGTCTTCGCGCGAGAGATCATCGGTGGAGAGTCTTCGCGCTAGTAGTCATCGGCGAAAGGTTGTCGCGCGATGTCAAGTTATACACAGAGAACGTGGGACCCAGACTCCCAGCATGAAACGTCCTGCACGCGCGCCACGTAGACAAAAGGGTGGTTCGGAATAGTGACCTCAGAAGGTTAGCCTGCGCAGAGGCACGCTTAGTAGTACTGTTCAGGGAGTGGTTGGCCTGCGCAAGAGACAACTGTAGTCGTACTGTTCAGGGAAACGTACACTCAGACTTCTCTGCAGAGTGGGTGTGGCAGCTGCTTTTGGTGGATAAGTTAGTTTAAGATACGAAAAACCCATTGCTGAGAGAAAAGAGACGTTGCAGTGTTCAAAGAGAGAAAGAGTGAGTTACCTCCCTTCTCCTCCAGTTATCTCCTTCGCGCTGCGATTCTAGCGCCTTCACACAAGAGTACGACGAGCGACAGCCACCATTAGAGCACCTGGGAAGTTCTCTGCAAGTCCTTCAAACCAGACGCAAAAACAGAGCCAAGGCATTCTTCAAGCTTCGTTGGATTTCGGAGCTCCTGGTGTTTGCGCAAGTCCAGGTAAGGGAAGCTAGCCTTCATTTTTCGATACGAGCCATAGTTTAGCTATTTCTGAAATGAGGGCGACGTGGTCGCCGGTTTTCGTTTTCATCTTCATGAATGCTCTGTCCTATGTGTTTGGGCGACGTGGTCGCCGGTTTTAATTACAGACTTCGAAACACCCTGTTTTTGAACTAGATCGCCGGTTTTGGCATCGTTGCGAACTCCCTGTTTTTAGTGTTGCTTTGAAAATTGTTTGAGATTCAAATGAGATATCCGAAAACACGAACGTTTGAAATGACTATTGCGGTGATTGAATCATTTATTTAAGAGTGGTATGATGTGTTGAATGTGGTGAATGTGGGATCGAGGCATAGTATTTTCAGGAAAGAAAATACCGTGTAAGATCGTGTAGGAGGTGCATTGATCGGTGATTCCTAAGGGGATATCCTGACTCTGCTGAGGTAATGGAATCACATAGAGGAAGTTACTCAGTTGGTGAGAGTCGAAGGAGGTTCATACGAATAGGTGACTCGTGTGAAAAAGAACGAGCTCGGCCTGTTCTATGGATTAACCTTGTCATACCGGGAGAACTATTGACATTGAGATTATATATGCGCATGTTGTGTGGATTCACAGCGACCCTATGTGGATTTCACAGTGGTATGGTATGACAGGTGCAGATCTCTGAGTCTAATCAATGCATGAGTCTTCCGGAAGTAGTGTCAAGTGTCTTGTGTGCTGAGTCAGTGGTGGTCTGACATGTGAAATGAGGAACTTGAAAATTGATAGACACTTGATGCAGTTTTGTGAAATAGAATGACTATGTGTGAATATTGTGAAATGTGTGATTTCTGGGCGATCAGGTGAAGGGTATGAGCAACTCTAAGTTTTACATGGATATCTTGAAAATTGTTTTACCTTGATTTTTATGTTCATAATTTAAACTCCTTTTAAAATATATAACTTACCCTGTGTGTTTTGGTTCTGTGGCTGTTCTCTTAAAACTGTGATGATCGTGTAATTGTTACACGGGAGCAGATGATCTTCCAGGAAGGAGAGCTCCTTAGTGAGTGGTCGCCGAGGAAGAGATCGCCGGTTTCTACCTCTTGGTGGTGATCGCCAGATTTATGTCCTGCTAGCAGATCGCCTGTTTTGGGGCCTTCTGTTTCCAGATCGCCAGTTCATGTATGGAGACCGCCGGTCTTGTTGTATTTGATTGAATTTCGTTAAATTTTGAAAACATTTGACTGGTTATGTATTAAACTCCCTAAGAGGGGCAACTTCATTACTTATATATATATATATATTATCATGTACTCTTCAATATTATTTGTTTACCCTTATTTTCATTATACATGTATGTATGGTTTATTTTGGCGGGATGTTACATTAATGGTATCAGAGCAGTTCGTCCTTAGGATGACCTGAGGGCTGTGGATCCATTGTGTTTCTTCTGCTCATAAAATCTATTTGAGTTTCAAATAGCAACTATAGTGAAAGGTTTTCAAAACGTTTTTGTATTGAAATTTTGTGTGTGCCTTAGAGAATGTATGCCCTAATTGAAAATCTTGGTACTAAGAATGAGAAGATCTTGATAAAGTGATGAGGGTGCACACTCATAACTGGATCGGGATAATTCTTAATCTTAATTCCAAAGGTTTGATGTTTAGCCTACATTGAATTCTGGTGTGATTTATTGAGTGTTCTTGTATTTGAATGAGAGTGGTTGTTTGGATTGATGTTTGCACACCAGTAACTGTTCTGGTGTTTTGTTTGAAGTTATAAGTGTTATAATCCTTTTGATGAACTCAAATTCTTAATGACTTTGAGATGCTGACCTTTGTAAGGTCTAGATGGTACCTCCTGAATGAATTGATTTCTTATCGATCTCATTCTTGTAGTTGTAGGGAATATAGAAACCAATAGATTCAGAATCAAAAACGAAGAAGATGGCACGTAGACCTTCTACCCCACCCCAACCTTCCTCAGAGATGAGCCAGATTGCCAAGGCCATCGAGATGATGGCAACTGCCATTCAGCAGCAGAATGCAGCGATGGCTCAGAACCATCAAGCTACAATGCAACACTGGGAAACTGCTCGATCTGCTGAGACAAACTCCCACGTCGGTCAGCCTCAAGAACAGATGGGACTGACCGAGTTCATGCGACACAACCCACCCAAGTTCAGTGGGAATGCTACCCCTGATCAGGCAGATCAGTGGGTCAGAGAGTTGGAGAAAATCTTTAGGGCGACCTCCTGCCCTGAAGAGAATAAACTGTTGTTTGCCACCTATCTGCTAACTGGAGAAGCTGAGTTCTGGTGGATGGGAGCTCAGCAGATGATGGAGGCCCGAGAGGATGTATTGGATTGGGAGAGCTTCAGGGTGAAGTTCTTGGAGAAATACTTCCCAGACAGCACCAAGTTTGCGAGGGAAGCTGAGTTCCTAAAGTTGGAGCAGGGGGATATGTCAGTAAACGCCTATGCTGCTCGGTTTGAGTACCTCGCCCGGTTCTATACCCAGGCGACCTCCGAGGCCTGGAGGTGTAGGAAGTTCGAAGAGGGGCTGAAGCATGGGCTGAAGAAGACCATAGCCCCGATGTGCATCAGGGAATTTCACGCCTTAGTAGAAAAGGTGAAGATGGTGGAGACCCTGGAAAAGGGTGATTCTCGGGTGATCAGGTCACACCCCGGAGGTTCCTCCAGTGGGAAAGCTAAGGCACAGCACCCACAAAGCAAGCCCTATGCGAGACCTCCACCACATCGGGCAGGAGCAGCGCCTCCCCAGTTTCAGCAGCAGCAACCTTGGAAACCTAAGTGTCTCCATTGTGGTGGACCACACGCCTCCAATGCATGCTTCAAGAAGACTTCAGAGAGGAGATGTTTTGCCTGCCAAAAGACAGGGCATGTTGCTAGAGAGTGCCCTAGCAGGAATGGGGCGACCCAACCCAGTGGCTCCCAGCAGTTGAGAAACGAGGGCAGCAGACCTCAGACAACAGGGAGAGTGTTTGCCATGTCTGGAGCAGAGGCATCTCAGTCAGGAAACCTCATACAAGGTGTTTGTTTTATTGCTGGTAGAGGTGTAATGTGTAAGGACCTGGAAAATTAAATTGGAATAAAAGTGGTATATTTAAATAATTTCGGAAGATGTCATTATTTAAAATACAAAGAGTTGGTAAATAAAGTTTCGTAGTAGCAGACATCGAAAGTCACCCATGATCTGGGACATAATCGCCTGTCGCCTAGAGTGTACACAATCGCCTGTCGCCTAGAGTGTACATGATCGCCTGTCGAGTAGGTTGAACATGATCGCCGAAAATGCACGTAGTATGTGGTCACCATACTGAATCAACCAGAGTGGGTTCCAACAACCACGCGTATCAAGGTGTGGGTTAAGCCTTAGATACGCTGTGCATGCGAACTCTATGCTTGAGCGAAAGAGACCACCCTTAGTGTGGCATGCATGGAAGAACGAGGAGAAGTGCTGATCTACTCATGGAAATATGAAGCCACCGACGTCACCGAGTCATGTGGAGAGAATACCTTGGATGTAACATAGTGGAATGAAGAACCTCCAGGAAGGAGTGGCGAGTGTCCTCGGGTATCGCCAGGGTGCAGGGCATGCAGGCATCGCCAGGGCGCGAGGGGCATGCGGACATCGCCGAGCGCGAGGCATGCGGGGTGTGTCTTCGCGCGAGAGGTCATCAGTCGAGAGTCTTCGCGCCTGTGGTCATCGGTGAAAGGTCATAGCGCGACGTTGAGTACACACAGAGAACGTGGGACCCAGACTTCCAGCATGGAACGTTCTGCACGCACGCCACGTAGACAAAAAGAGTGGTGCTGAATAGTGACCTCAGAGTGTTAGCCTGCGCAAAAGCACGCGTAGTGGTACTGTTCAGGGAAGCGTACACGCAAACTCCCCTGCAGAGTGGGTGGTGGCATCTGCTTTTGGGGGATAAGTTGGTTTAAGATGCAGAAACCCACTGCTGAGAGGGAAAAACGTTGCAACGTTCAAAGAGAGAAAGAGTGAGTTATCACCTTCGCGCTGCGATTCTAGTACCTTCACGTGAGAATACGACGAGCGACAGCCACCATTGGAGCACCTAGGAAAGTTCTCTGCAACTCCTTCAAAAACCAGACCCAAGAATAGAGCCAAGGCATTCTTCAAGCTCTGTTGGATATCGAAGCTCCTAGTGTTTGCGCAAGTCCAGGTAAGGGAAGCTAGACCTCTTTTTCCATACGAGCCATAGTTTAGCTATCTTCTGAAGTGAGGGCGACGTGGTCGCCATTTTCATTTTCATCTGCGTGAAATGCTCTGTTTGTGTGCTTGGGCGACGTGATCGCCGGTTTTAATATACAGTCTTCGAAATACCATGTTTTTGAACTAGATCGCCGGTTTGGCGTTGTTTGCGAACTCCCTGTGTTTGATGTTGTTTTGAGAACTGCTTGAGATTTAAATGAGATATTCGAAGATCTGAACCTTTGAAATGATTGTTGCTGTGATTGAATCATTTACTTGAGTGGTATGATGTCTTTGAATGTTGTGAATGTGGGATCGAGACATAGTATTTTCAGGAAAGGAAATACCGTGTAAGATCTGTATAGGTGTATTGACTAGGGGCTGGTCTAGAAGGAGATATCCTGACTCTGCTGAGATAATGGAATCACGTAGATGAAGTTATTCAGTTGGTGAGAGTCGAAGGAGGTTCGTATGAATGGGCGAGTAGTTTGAAAAAGAATGGGCTCGGCCTGTTATACGAATTAACCTTGTCATACCGAGAGAACGATAACATTGAGATGGTATATGCGCATGCTGTGTGGATTTCACAGTGGTATGGTATGACAGGTGCAAATCTCTGGGCCTGAGTCAACGCACGAGTTAATCCGGAAGTAGTGTCATGTGTCTATGCTTTGTGAGTCAGTGGAAAGTCTGACGTGTGAAATGAGAAACTTGATATTGATAGACACTTGATGCAGTTTTGTGAAATAGAATGACTATGTGTGATTTTTGGGCGATCAGGTGAAGGGATGAGCAACTCTACGTTTTACATGGACATCTTGACAAATGTTTTACCTTGATTTTAATGCCCTTGTTCTAAACTCTTTTTAAAATGTCTAGCTTACCCTACGTGTTTTGGTTCTGTGGCTGTTCTTTTAAAACTGTGATGATCGTGTAATTGTTACACGGGAGCAGATGATCTTCCAGGAAGGAGAGCTCCTTAGTGAGTGGTCGCCGAGGAAGAGATCGCCGGTTTCTACCTCTTGGTGGTGATCGCCGGATTTTTGCACTGCTACCAGATCGCCTGTTTTGGGGCTTTCTGTTACCAGATCGCCGGTTCTTGTATGGAGACCGCTGGTCGTGATGTATTTGATTTATTTTCGTTAAATTTTGAAAACATTTGAAGGATTATGTACTAATCTCCCTAAGAGGAGCAACTCCATTACTTATATATATATATATATTATCTTGTATTCTTCAACATTCTTGGTTTACCTTATTTTCATTATACATGTATGTATGGTTTATTTTGGCGGGATGTTACATAATGTAAGGACCTAGAAAATTTAATTGGAATAAAAGTGTGATGTTTAAATAATTTCAGAGAAATGTTATTATTTAAAATACAAAGAGTTGGTAAATGAAGTTTCGTAGTAGCAGACATCGGACGTCGCCCATGATCTGGGTTAAGCTAGTAGAGGTCGGTCGGATGGCATGTGGACCAAGAAGAGTAAAGGAGGAAAAGTGTAACTAAGAAGTCTTCTACAAGATCGCCCTCAGTGAAGACGGAGGCGATCTCCGACTCCTCTGGCACGTAATCGCCTGTCGCCTAGAGGGGCATGAGCGCCAATCGCCTAGAGTGTACGTGATCGACGAGAATGCACGTAGTATGTGGTCACGATACTGGATCAGCCAGAGTGGGTTCCAACAACCACGCGTATCAAGGTGTGGGTTAAGCCTTAAATACGCTGTACATACGAACTCTATGCTTGAGCGAAAGAGATCACCCTTAGTGTGGCATGCATGGAAGAACGAGGAGAAGTGCTGATCTGCTCTTGGAAATATGAAGCTATCGACGTCACCGAGTCATGTGGAGAGGATACCTTGGACGTAACATAGTGGAATGAAGAACCTCAAGGAAGGCGTGGCGACGTGTCGTCGGGCATCGCCAGGGCGGAAGGCATGCAGGATCGCCTGGGCGCGAGGGGCATGCGGGCATCACCGGGGCGAGATGTCATCGGTGGAGAGTCTTCGTGCGAGAGGTCATCGGTGGAGAGTCTTCGCGCGTGAGGTCATCGGTGAAGAGTCTTCGCGCGGGAGGTCATCGGTGGAGAGCCTTCGCACGAGAGGTCATCGGTGGATAGCCTTCGTGCAAGAGTTCATCGGTGGATAGCCTTCGCGGGAGAGGTCATTGGTGGATAGACTTCGCGCCAGTGGTCATCGGTGAAAGGTCATCGCGCGACGTCGAGTTACACACAGAGAAGGTGGGACCCAGACTCCCAGCATGAGACGTTCTGCACGCGCGCCACGTAGACAAAAAGGGTGGTTCAGAATAGTGACCTCAGAGTGTAGCCTGTGCAGAGGCACGCTTAGTAGTACTGTTCAGTGCAGCGTACACGCAACTTCCCTGCAGAGTGGGTGGTGGCAGCGGCTTTTGTGGACAAGTTAGTTTAAGATGCAAAAACCCACTTCCGAGAGGAAAAAGGAACGTTGCAGTTGTTCAAAGAGAGAAAGAGCGAGTTACCTCCCTTCTCCTCCAGTTATCACCTTCGCACTGCGATTCTAGCACTTCCACACGAGAATACGACGAGCGACAACCACCATTGGAGCACCTGGGCAGTTCTCTGCAAGTTCTTCAAACCAGACGCGAAAACAGAGCCAAGGTATTCTTCAAGCTTCGTTGGATTTCGGAGCTCCTGGTGTTTGCGCAAGTCCAGGTAAGGGAAGCTAGACCTCTTTTTCCATATAAGCCATAGTGTAGCTATTTCTGAAGTGCGGGCGACGTGGTCGCCGTTTTTCGTTTTCATCTTCGTGAAATGCTCTGTTTTATGTGCTTGGGCGACGTGGTCGCCGGTTTTATATACAGTCTTCGAAATACCTTGTTTTTGAACAAGATCGCCGGTTTTTGGCGTTGTTTGCGAACTCCCTGTGTTTGATGTTGTTTTGAGAACCGTTTGAGATTTAAATGTGATCTTCGAAAATCTGAACCTTTGAAATGATTGTTGCTGTGACTTGAATCATTTGTTTAAATGGTGTGATGTCTTGGGTGTTGTGAATGTGGGATCGAGGCATAGTATTTTCAGGAAAGAAAATACCGTGTAAGATCTTGTAGTATGTGTATTGATCGGTGATTCCTAAGGGGATATCCTGACTCTGCTGAGGTAACGGAATCACATAGAGGAAGTTACTCAGTTGGTGAGAGTCGAAGGAGGTTCATATGAATGGGCGAGTAGTGTGAAACAGAACGAGCTCGGCCTGTTCTATGGATTAACCCTGTCATACCGGGAGAACTATTGACATTGAGATGATATATGCGCATGCTATGTGGATTCACAGCGAACCTGTGTGGATTTCACAGTGGTATGGTATGACAGGTGCAGATCTCTGAGTCTAATCAACGCACGAGTCAATCCGGAAGTAGTGTCATGTGTCTATGCATGGTGAGTCAGTGGAAAGTCAGACGTGTGAAATGAGAAACTTGAATATTGATAGACACTTGATGCAGTTTTGTGAAATAGAATGACTATGGGTGAATATTGTGAAATGTGTGATTTTGGGCGATCAGGTGAATGGTATGAGCAACTCTACGTTTTACATGGATATCTCGAAACTGGTTTTACCTCGATTTTTATGTTCATGATTTAAACTCTCTTTAAAATGTTTAGCTTACCCTGTGGTGTTTTCTTTGGTGTTGTGTTTGGCTCTTTCTTAAACTGTGATGATCGTGTAATTGTTACACGGGAGCAGATGATCTTCCAGGAAGGAGAGCTCCTTAGTGAGTGGTCGCCGAGGAAGAGATCGCCGGTTTTCTACATCTCGGTGGTGATCGCCGGATTTTGCCCTGCTATCAGATCGCCTGTTTTGGACTTTCTGTTACCAGATCGCCGGTTCTTGTATGGAGACCGCCGGTCGTGTTGTATTTCATTTATTTTCGTTAAACTTTGAAAAAACATTTGATTTGGTTATGTATTAATCTCCCTAAGAGGAGCAACTCCATCACTTATATATATATATTATCTTGTATTCTTCAACATTATTGTTTTACCATATTTTCATTATATATGTATGTATGGTTTATTTTGGCGGGATGTTACACTTACACGAAGCTCTATGCTTGAGCAAAAGAGATCACCCTTAGTGTTGCATGCATGGGCGCACGAGGAATGGTGCTGATCTACTCTTGGAAGTGTGAAGCTACCGACGTCACCGAGTCATGTGGAGATGATACCTTGGACGTAACATAGCGGAATAAAGAACCTTCAGGAAGGCGTGACGATGTGTCGTCGGTCATCGCCAGGGCGCAAGGCATGCGGGCATTGTAACATCCCGCCAAAATAATACATACATACATGTATAATTGAAATTAAGTGTAACCAAATAATGTTGAAGAGTGCAAAATAATATGTATATATATATATCAGAAATGAAGTTACTCCTCTTAGGGAGTTTAATACATGACCAACTCAAATGTTTGCAAGGTTTAACAAAAATAAAAGAAATGCAGTAAGACCGGCGGTCTCCCAATACGGCGATCTCCAACATAAAACGGCGATCCCAAACAGAAACCTCAAAACGGCGATCTCCTATCAGGACACAAAAACCGGCGATCACCACCGAGAGGTGGGAATGGGCGATCTCTGCCCTCGGCGACCACCCCTTTAGGGAGCTCTTCTTCCTGGAAGGTCATCTGCTCCCGTGTAACAATTACACGATCATCACAGTTTTGAGAAAACAACCAAAATGACAGATAAAAGGGTAAGCTAGGAAATTTTAAAGAAGTTTAAATCATGAACATGAAAATCCAAGTAAACCAAGTTCCAAAATATCTATGTAAAACGTAGAGCTACTCATAACATTCAACTGCTCGCCCAAAACCACAAACTTCACAACATTCACCCATAGTCATTTCCATTTCACAATACAGCATCAAGTGTCTATCAATATTCAAGTTTCTCATTTCACATGTCAGACTTTCCACTGACCCACAAAGCATAGACACATGACACTACTTCCGGATTAACTCGTGCGTTGACTCAGGCCCAGAGATTTGCACCTGTCATACCTACCACTGTGAATCCACACAGCTTGCGCATAAACCATCTCATTGTTACCATTCCCTCGGTATGACAAGGTTAATTCGTATAACAGGCCGAGCTCGTTCCCATTTGAACAACTCGCCCATTCATACGAACCTCCTTCGACTCTCACCAACTGAATAACTTCATCTACGTGATTTCATTATCTCAGCAGAGTCAGGATATCTCCTTCTCGACAAGCCCCTAGTCAATACACCTATACAGATCTTACACGGTATTTCCTTTCCTGAAAATACTATGCCTCGATCCCACATTCAAAGCATTCAAAGACATCATACTATTCAAGTAAATGATTCAAATCACAGCAACAATCATTTTAAAGGTTCAGATCTTCGCATATCTCATTTACGTCTCAAGCAGTTTCAAAGCAACACCCAAAAACAGAGATTTCGCAAACAACGCCAAACCGGCGATCTAGTTCAAAAACAGGGTGTTTCGAAGGCTTTATATAAAACCGGCGACCACGTCGCCCAAGCACATAAAACAGAGTATTTTCACGAAGACGAAAGCAAAAACGGCGACCACGTCGCCCACACTTCAGAAAAGGTTCAACTATGGCTCGTATTAAAAATGAAGGCTAGCTTCCCTTACCTGGACTTGCGCAAACACCAGGAGTTCCGAAATCCAACGAAGCTTGAAGAACGCCTTGGCTCTGTTCTTGTGTCTGGTTTTGAAGAGCTTGCAGAGAACTACCCAAGTGCTCCAATGGCGGCTGTCGCTCTTCGTATTCTCGCGTGAAGGCACTAGACTCGCAGTGTGAAGGAGAGAAATGGAGAGGAAAGGAGGTAACTCGCTCTTTCTCTCTTTCACTCTTGAATCGCAGCCCCCTTTGCCTCTCAGAGGTGAGCTTTTAAATCTAACTCCACTTGCCCAGAAAAGCTGCTGCCTTCACCCACTCTGCAGGAAAGGTAGCGTGTACGCTGCACTGAACAGTACTATTAAGCGTGCCTCTGCGCAGGCTACACTCTGAGGTCACTATTCTGATCCACTCTTTTGTCTACGTGGCGCGCGTGTAGAACGTCTCATGCTGGAAGTCGGGGTCCCACGTTCTCTGCGTACAACTCGACGTCGCGCGATAACCTTCCACCGATGACCTCTTGCGCGAAGACTCCCGACCGATGACATCTTGCGCGAAGACAATCCACCGATGACATCTCGCGCGAAGGGTAACCACCGATGACCTCTCGCGCAAGGGTAACCACCGATGACCTCTCGCGCGAAGACTAACAACCGATGACCTTCCCCTGATGATATCCGCATGCATCTCGCGCCCAGGCGATCCTGCATGCCTTGTGCCCTGGCGATGCCCGACGACACTCGCCACTCCTTTGTGGAGGTTCTTCATTCCACTAAGTTACGTCCAAGGTATTCTCTCCACATGACTCGGTGACGTCGGTAGCTTCATATTTCCAAGAGTAGATCAGCACTTCTCCTCGTTCTTCCATGCATGCCACACTAAGGGTGATCTCTTTCGCGCATGCACAGCGTATCTAAGGCCTAACCTACACCTTGATACGCGTGGTTCTTGGAACCTACTCTGGCTGATCCAGCATCTTGACCACATACCACGTGCATTCTCGTCGATCACGTATGCTCTAGGCGATTGGCGCTCATGCCCCTTCTAGGCGACAGGCGATTATGTCCCATTGCAGTCAGAGATCGCCCCCGTCTTCACTAACGGCGATCTTGTAGAAGACTTCTTCGCTATGCTTTTCCTCCTTCATTCTACCAGCTGACTCCAGATCATGGGCGACGTCCGATGTCCGACTACTACGAAACTTTAGTTACCAACTCTTTGTATTTTAAATAATGACACCTCCCGAAATTATTTAAATATACCACCTTTATTCCAATTCTATTTTCCAAGTCCTTACAGGCATCGCCAGGGCGCGAGGGATGCGGGCATCGCCAGGGTGGGAGGCATGCGGGCATCGCCAGGGCGTGGGGCATGCGGGCATCGCCAGGGCTCGAGGCATGCGGGCATCGCCGGGGCGCGAGGCATGAGGTCATCGCCAGGGCGCGAGGCATGCGGGCATCGCCAGGGCGCGAGACATCGGTCGTCTTCCAGGATGAGTCATCGCGCGAGAGGTCATCGGTGGAAGATTATCACGCGATGTCGAGTTGCACACAGATAAAGTGGGACCCAGACTTCCAGCATGAAACGTCCTGCACGCGCGCCACGTAGACAAAAAAAGAGTGGTTCAGAATAGTGACATCAGAAAGCTGGCATACGCAAGAGACACTCGCGGTCGTACTGTTCAGGAAGTGGTTGGCATGCGCAAAGAGACAACCGTGGTCGTACTGATCAGAGAAACGTACACTCAGACTTCCCTGCAGAGTGGGTGGTGGCAGCTGTTTTTGTGGACCAGTTGGTTTAAGAGGCAAAAACCCACTTCTGAGAGAAAGGAACGTTGCAGTTGTTCAAAGAGCGAAAGAGTGAGTTACCCCCTTCTCCTCCATTTCTCTCCTTCGCGCTGCGATTCTGGCACCTTCACACAAGAGTACGACGAGCGACGGCCACCATTAGAGCACCTGGGGAGTTTGTAACATCCCGCCAAAATAATACATACATACATGTATAATTGAAATTAAGTGTAACCAAATAATATTGAAGAGTGCGGAATAATATGTATTTATATATATATGAAATGAAGTTACTCCTCTCAGGGAGTTTAATACATAACCAAATCAAATGTTTGCAAGGTTTAACAAAAATAAAAGAAATGCAGTAAGACCGGCGGTCTCCCAAAACGGCGATCTCCAACATAAAACGGCGATCCCAACAGAAGACCTCAAAGCGGCGATCTCCTATCAGGACAAAAAAACCGGCGATCACCACCGAGAGGTGGGAATGGGCGATCTCTGCCCTCGGCGACCACCCCTTTAGGGAGCTCTTCTTCCTGGAAGGTCATCTGCTCCCGTGTAACAATTACACGATCATCACAGTTTTTAAAGAGGACCAAGCACAACACCAAAGAAAACACCACAGGGTAAGCTAGACATTTTAAAGAGAGTTTAAATAGGAACATTAAAATTAAAGTAAAACAAGTTTCAAGATTTTCCATGTAAAAACGTAAAGCTACTCATCCCTTCCCTGATCGCCCAAAAATCACACATTTCATAACATTTTCTCAGAATCATTCTATTTCACAATACAGCATCAAGTGTCTATCAATATACAAGTTTCTCATTTCACCATTTCACAGGTCAGACTTTCCACTGACTCACCATACAAGACACTTGACACTACTTCCGGATTGACTCGTGCGTTGAACTTAGTATCCAGAGACATGCACCTGTCATACCTACTACTGTGAATCCCCACAGCATGCGCATATACCATCTCATTGTTACCATTCTCTCGGTATGACAAGGTTAATTCGTATAACAGGCCGAGCCCATTCTTTTTCAAACTACTCGCCCATTCATACGAACCTCCTTCGACTCTCACCAACTGAGTAACTTCTTCTATGTGATTCCATTACCTCAGCAGAGTCGGGATCGTCTCTTTAACAGGTTACTCACTGATCAATGCACTTCCTAACCAATCTCAACACGGTATTTCCTTTCCTGAAAATACTATGTCTCGATCCCACTTTCACAGCATTCAAAACATCATACCACTCAAACAAACGATTCAATCACAGTAATAATCATTTCAAAGCTTCAGATCTTCGAATATCTCATGTAAATCTCTAGTAGTTTCAAAACAATATCAAAAACAGAGGAGTTCGTAAAACAGCGCCAAAACCGGCGACCTGGTTTGTAAACATGGCGTTTTCGAAGATTGTTTATCAAAACCGGCGACCACGTCGCCCAAGCATACAAACAGAGCATTTCACACAGATAAAACGAAAATGGCGACCACGTCGCCCTCACTTCAGAAAGACTACGCTAAGGCTTGTATGGAAAAGAGGTCTAGCTTCCCTTACCTGGACTCGCGCAAACACCAGGAGTTCCGAAATCCAACGAAGCCTGAAGAATGCCTTGGCTCTGTTCTTGTGTCTGGTTCTGAAGGAGTTGCAGAGAACTTCCCCAGGTGCTCTAATGGTGCTGCTTCTCGTTGTACCCTTGGGTGAGGATGCTAGAACCGCAGCGCGAAGGAGAGAAAAGGAGAGGAAAGGAGGCAACTCACTCTTTCTTTCTTCGAACACTGCAACGTCTCCTTTTTCCTCTCAGAAGTGGGTTTTTGCCTCTTATACTAACTTGTCCCCCAAAGCCGCTGCCACCACCCACTCTGCAGGGAAGTTGCGTGCACGCTGCACTAAACAGTACCACTAAGCGTGCCTCTGCGCAGGCTACACTCTGAGGTCACTATTCTGAACCACTTTTTCGTCTACGTGGCGCGCGTGCAGAACGTCTCTTGCTGGGAGTCTAGGTCCCACGTCCTCTGTGTGTACCCAACGTCGCGCTATGACCTTTCACCGATGACCACAGGCGCGAAGTCTATCCACCGATGACCTCTTGCGCGAAGGCTCTCGACCGATGACCTCTCGCGCGAAGACTCTCAACCGATGACCTCTCGCGCGAAGACTCTCAACCGATGACCTCTCGCGCGAAGGTTAACCACCGATGACCTCTCCCCTGATGATGTCCGCATGCACGTCGCGCCCAGGCGATGCCCGACGAGACGTTGCCACTCCTTCCTGGAGATTCTTCATTCCACTATGTTACATCCAAGGTATTCTCTCCACATGACTTGGTGACGTCGGTGGCTTCACATTTCCATGAGTAGATCAGCACTTCTCCTCGTTCTTCCATGTATGCCACACTAAGGGTGATCTCTTTCGCTCAAGCATAGAGTTTGCATGCACAGCGTATCTAAGGCTTAACCCACACCTTGATACGCGTGGTTGTTGGAACCCACTCTGGCTGATCCAGTATGGTGACCACATACTACGTGCATTTTCGGCGATCCTGTTCAACCTACTCGACAGGCGATCATGTTCATCCTACTCGACAGGCGATCATGTACACTCTAGGCGACAGGCGATTGTGTACGCTCTTGGCGACAGGCGATTGTGTACGCTCTTGGCGACAGGCGATTGTGTACGCTCTTGGCGACAGGCGATTGTGTACGCTCTTGGCGACAGGCGATTGTGTCCCAGATCATGGGCGACGTCCGATGTCTGCTACCACGAACTTCATCTATCAACTCTTTGTATTTTTAAATAATAACATTTCTTCTGAAATTATTTAAACATCACACTTTATCCAATTAAATTTTCTAGGTCCTTACAATCTCCCCAACAAGAAAAATTTTCGTCCTCGAAAATTGGATTCAAGGAAGAGAGGTAGAGGTATGCTTCCCACATGGTTTTCCCTCAAATTCCCATGGAGAATCACCCGATCTTCACGTCGCCCATTTCCAACACGTGACTAAGGTCTGCAAGATACTTCCTTAGCTGTGATACGTGAAAGTCATTATGTAATTTTGCTCATTGGAGAGGTAGGGCGATTTCATAAGCCACTAGACTTATCCTCCTTAAGATCCGATGTGGCCCAACAAACTTAGGGGACAGCTTCTTTGATCAGATCGCCCACCCTACATTCTTGGCTGGTGTTCTCCCTCCATAAGGACAGGATCTCCAGCGGCAAATTCCAAAGGTCTTCTCCTCTCCTTTGCCTAGGACCTCTGCTGACCTTGAGAAACTTTCATTCGGTCCTGTATCAGATTCACCCTCTCGGTGGTCTGCTAAACCAACTCTTTCTACCCCAATACTTCATCAGAGTCCATTCTCCATCTGCTGGTATGCAAATTCTGCTATCAACTTCAATGTTCCATCTTTACCCGTTACAAAGCCCTTAGCCTGATCGGTGCCTAGCAATTTCCACAATACGTTTCAGACTGGATCCTCTAATTGTTCAACCAAAACTGGTTCGTCCTCCTGGCTCCAATAATAAGGAAATTCTGCATTTCCTCTCATACAAGGCTTCATACCATTTCTGTCCTCTAAAACTCCATAACAATACTACCACTGCTGATTCCAAAACATAAGCAGAACGGTTCCTTCTCATGAAATTTGAGTTGCATTGAACATGTGCAACTCCTGTCTTCTCTTGTATTCAAACACAATTCGAACTTTGATGCGAGGCATCATACTAAATCTCAAAAGGCTTGTCTTCTGCACATCTTCTGTCTTAGTAAAAATCTGGTTTTATCCAGATTTCAGATAATACTTTGAGAACGCCGAAGTTCCATCTAACTGATCTCTCAGCTCATCAATTACGGTAGAGGATAGTTGCCCTGGATGGTCAATCTTATTCAACTTCCTGTAGTCCCTACACAGTTGAGGTCCTTCCTATTCCTTTTCAACCAACAACGCTGGAAATTCCCAAAGAGATGTATTGGGCTTGACTAACTGCGTTTCTAACAACTCTTCCACTTATTTCCTTCAATTTAAGCAACTCGGCTGAACTTTGGAAACATTATCTCTCGTCGAGCTTAACCTTTGGGAACGTGATTGACAGATCACTAATCCCTTTTCTGGAATAACATCCAATTCATCTTCCCTACATACTCACATAAACTAATGTCCAAATTTCGAATCACATACTGCTTTCAAATCCAAATCAATTAAACAACATCCATCCCACGTGAGACTTTCTCCCTCATCCAAGCAATTTCTCCGTCTGTTACCTTTCAACGACCCCCCTCGCTTAACTGTAACTTTAACACCATTAAGATATTTCATCTTTCCCCTTTCTCAAAATCATAGATACATCTCAAGATGATATAATCATCTTGTAAACTTATTCTCTACCAAACCTCCAATTTCCATTTTAAGCCTTGTGTCCAGCTAGAGCCATCTTGTGTTGTGTTACTGACACTAACGCCTTCCAAGCTCCAGGTCAACAATTCCTACTTTCGTCTTGGAACTTAACTCTGGTTCTTCCCATGGATGCACATGCTTAAGCTTTAAATCCCCAACATACCGCTTATATGCTCTCCATAACTTATACGTAGTTGAAACTAAACCTTGGTACCGTTAAATCTATCTTACACTTACTTCTTAAATTCCATCCACTCAGCTGGAGTCATTGCGCAGGGAGCCATGGACACTGGTCCAGCTCCAAGTACCAAAACAATAGAGAATTCTATCTCTCTCTTAGGAGGTAGTCCAGACATTTCTTCTGGAATTACTCCCATGAAATCTTTCACCATGTTTATCCTGTCCACGTCCTCTTCCTTCTTCACTCCCAACCGGGTTAGGATCACGAAGCACCTCGCCCCCTTCTTCTGACTCTAACTACCCGAGCTGGTCAGATATCACCTCTTACTCCTGGAGATCTGAAACCGCTAATTTCTGCCTATCGCAAACAATGAGAACGTGATTGGCAGCTAGCCAATCCATTCCCAGGATAACATCCAGGTCTTGAAGAGGTAGGCAGATCAAGGTCACCTTGAATCTGCGCCCCTCTACTATCACTGGACATTTGGGCATACTGTAGAGGTCGACACCTGTCCTGACGCAGGTGTAGAGACCAACAGTTCGAAGGGTAACCCTCTCACCATAAGGCCCAACTCGGCTACACACATGCTTGACACAAAGGAGTGTGTCGCTCTAGAGTCAAACAAAACTTTTACACTCCTACCAGCTATAAAACATATACTCTGCAAGAGATTACCTGGCTGAGACGCCCCCGCTCCTAACATGGCAAACCTTCTCTCTGTTGTCTGAGGTCTGCTGCCTTTGTTCCTCAACTGCTGAAGACCACTGGGTTGGGTCGCCCCAAACCCGTTAGGACATTCTTTAGCAAGGTGCCCCGTCTTTCGGCAGTTGTAGCATCTTCTCCCTGCATTTCTCTTGGGGCACGCATTGGATGTGTGTGGTCCACCACAGCGGAAACACCTCGGTTTCCATGGTTGTTGCCGCTGAAACTGGAGCGGAACTACTCCTGCCCGATGTGGTGGAGGTTTTGCATAAGGCTTGCATTGTGAGTGCTGAACCTTGGCCTTCCCACTGGAGGGACCCCCTGGGTGCGATCTGATTACCCTGGAATCACCCCCCTCCAGGGTCTCCACCCTCTTTGCCTTCCCCATTAAGGCATGAGACTTCCTTATCCACTGACCTGGTTGGTTCGGAGAAGCATTCCCACTGAACTGGGGTGCGTTGCGCCTTATGAACTCGGTCATCCCCCTCCGCTCCCGAGACTGATTGACATAAGAAGCTGTTGCAGTCGACCGAGCAGTCTCCCAGTGGTGCATTGCAGCTTGGTGGATCTGGACCATTACCGTGCTCTGCCGTTGGATGGCAGTTGCCATCCTTTCCATGGCCCTGGCGATCTGGCCCATCTCCGAAGAAGGTTGGGGTGGGGTAGAGGGGCTACGTGCCATCTTTCTTCGTTCACAGATTTGAAACCACTAGTTCTATACTTCCTACAACTACAAGAATGAAATCGATAAGAATCAATTCATTCAAGGGGTAACAGCTAGACCTTACAAGGTCAGCATCTCAAAGTCATTAAGAATTTGAGTTTATCAGACGATCATGATACTTATAACATTACGCATAACACCAGAACAGCTACTGGTATAAGACCAGTATTCCAAACAAACACTTTCAGTCAATTTCAAGAACACTCAACAATTCACACCAAAATTCCATGTAGGCTAAACATCAAACCTTTGGAATTTAGATTGAGAATCATCTTGATCCAGTTATGAGTGTGCACCCTCACCACTTTATCAAGACCCTCTCATCCTTAATACCAAGATTTTCAGTTAGGCATACATTCCCCAAAGCACACGCAAAAGTTCAATACAAAAACGTTTGAAAACCTTCCACTATAGTGGTTATTTAAAACTCAAATAAGCTTTATGAGCAGAAGAAACACAATGGATCCACAGCCCTCAGGTCATCCTAAGGCGAACTGCTCTGATACCATTAATGTAACATCCCGCCAAAATAATACATACATACATGTATAATTGAAATTAAGTGTAACCAAATAATATTGAAGAGTGCGGAATAATATGTATTTATATATATATGAAATGAAGTTACTCCTCTCAGGGAGTTTAATACATAACCAAATCAAATGTTTGCAAGGTTTAACAAAAATAAAAGAAATGCAGTAAGACCGACGGTCTCCCAAAACGGCGATCTCCAACATAAAACGGCGATCCCAACAGAAGACCTCAAAGCGGCGATCTCCTATCAGGACAAAAAACCGGCGATCACCACCGAGAGGTGGGAATGGGCGATCTCTGCCCTCGGCGACCACCCCTTTAGGGAGCTCTTCTTCCTGGAAGGTCATCTGCTCCCGTGTAACAATTACACGATCATCACAGTTTTTAAAGAGGACCAAGCACAACACCAAAGAAAACACCACAGGGTAAGCTAGACATTTTAAAGAGAGTTTAAATAGGAACATTAAAATTAAAGTAAAACAAGTTTCAAGATTTTCCATGTAAAAACGTAAAGCTACTCATCCCTTCCCTGATCGCCCAAAAATCACACATTTCATAACATTTTCTCAGAATCATTCTATTTCACAATACAGCATCAAGTGTCTATCAATATACAAGTTTCTCATTTCACCATTTCACAGGTCAGACTTTCCACTGACTCACCATACAAGACACTTGACACTACTTCCGGATTGACTCGTGCGTTGAACTTAGTATCCAGAGACATGCACCTGTCATACCTACTACTGTGAATCCCCACAGCATGCGCATATACCATCTCATTGTTACCATTCTCTCGGTATGACAAGGTTAATTCGTATAACAGGCCGAGCCCATTCTTTTTCAAACTACTCGCCCATTCATACGAACCTCCTTCGACTCTCACCAACTGAGTAACTTCTTCTATGTGATTCCATTACCTCAGCAGAGTCGGGATCGTCTCTTTAACAGGTTACTCACTGATCAATGCACTTCCTAACCAATCTCAACACGGTATTTCCTTTCCTGAAAATACTATGTCTCGATCCCACTTTCACAGCATTCAAAACATCATACCACTCAAACAAACGATTCAATCACAGTAATAATCATTTCAAAGCTTCAGATCTTCGAATATCTCATGTAAATCTCAAGTAGTTTCAAAACAATATCAAAAACAGAGGAGTTCGTAAAACAGCGCCAAAACCGGCGACCTGGTTTGTAAACATGGCGTTTTCGAAGATTGTTTATCAAAACCGGCGACCACGTCGCCCAAGCATACAAACAGAGCATTTCACACAGATAAAACGAAAATGGCGACCACGTCGCCCTCACTTCAGAAAGACTACGCTAAGGCTTGTATGGAAAAGAGGTCTAGCTTCCCTTACCTGGACTCGCGCAAACACCAGGAGTTCCGAAATCCAACGAAGCCTGAAGAATGCCTTGGCTCTGTTCTTGTGTCTGGTTCTGAAGGAGTTGCAGAGAACTTCCCCAGGTGCTCTAATGGTGCTGCTTCTCGTTGTACCCTTGGGTGAGGATGCTAGAACCGCAGCGCGAAGGAGAGAAAAGGAGAGGAAAGGAGGCAACTCACTCTTTCTTTCTTCGAACACTGCAACGTCTCCTTTTTCCTCTCAGAAGTGGGTTTTTGCCTCTTATACTAACTTGTCCCCCAAAGCCGCTGCCACCACCCACTCTGCAGGGAAGTTGCGTGCACGCTGCACTAAACAGTACCACTAAGCGTGCCTCTGCGCAGGCTACACTCTGAGGTCACTATTCTGAACCACTTTTTCGTCTACGTGGCGCGCGTGCAGAACGTCTCTTGCTGGGAGTCTAGGTCCCACGTCCTCTGTGTGTACCCAACGTCGCGCTATGACCTTTCACCGATGACCACAGGCGCGAAGTCTATCCACCGATGACCTCTTGCGCGAAGGCTCTCGACCGATGACCTCTCGCGCGAAGACTCTCAACCGATGACCTCTCGCGCGAAGACTCTCAACCGATGACCTCTCGCGCGAAGGTTAACCACCGATGACCTCTCCCCTGATGATGTCCGCATGCACGTCGCGCCCAGGCGATGCCCGACGAGACGTTGCCACTCCTTCCTGGAGATTCTTCATTCCACTATGTTACATCCAAGGTATTCTCTCCACATGACTTGGTGACGTCGGTGGCTTCACATTTCCATGAGTAGATCAGCACTTCTCCTCGTTCTTCCATGTATGCCACACTAAGGGTGATCTCTTTCGCTCAAGCATAGAGTTTGCATGCACAGCGTATCTAAGGCTTAACCCACACCTTGATACGCGTGGTTGTTGGAACCCACTCTGGCTGATCCAGTATGGTGACCACATACTACGTGCATTTTCGGCGATCCTGTTCAACCTACTCGACAGGCGATCATGTTCAACCTACTCGACAGGCGATCATGTACACTCTAGGCGACAGGCGATTGTGTACGCTCTTGGCGACAGGCGATTGTGTACGCTCTTGGCGATAGGCGATTGTGTACGCTCTTGGCGACAGGCGATTGTGTCCCAGATCATGGGCGACGTCCGATGTCTGCTACCACGAACTTCATCTATCAACTCTTTGTATTTTTAAATAATAACATTTCTTCTGAAATTATTTAAACATCACACTTTATCCAATTAAATTTTCTAGGTCCTTACAGAGTTCTCTGCAAGTCCTTCAAACAGAGCCAAGGCATTCTTTAAGCTTCGTTGGGTTTCGGAGCTCCTGGTGTTTTCAATACAAGCCATAGATTAGCTGTTTCTGAAGTGAGGGCGACGTGGTCGCCGGTTTTAAATACAGACTTCGAAATACCCTGTTTTTGAACCAGATCGCCGGTTTTGGCGTTGTTTGCGAACTCCCTGTTTTTGGTGTTGCTTTGAAACTGTTTGAGATTTAAATGTGATATTCGAAAATCTGAACCTTTGAAACGATTGTTGCTGTGATTGAATCATTTATTTGAGTGGTATGAGGTCTTGAATGTTGTGAATGTGGGATCGAGGCAGAGTATTTTCAGGAAAGGAAATACCGTGTAAGATCGTATGTAATGTGTATTGAGTAGGGGCTTGTCTAGAAGGAGATATCCTGACTCTGCTGAGATAATGGAATCACGTAGATGAAGTTATTCAGTTGGTGAGAGTCGAAGGAGGTTCATATGAATGGGCGAGTAGTGTGAAAAAGAACGAGCTCGGCCTGTTATATGAATTAACCTTGTCATACCGGGAGAGTGATGATAATGAGAATATATATGCGCATGGCTGTGTGGATTTCACAGTGGTATGGTATGACAGGTGCAGATCTCTGAGCCTGAGTCAACGCACGAGTCAATCCGGAAGTAGTATCAAGTGTCTTGTGTGCTGAGTCAGTGGTAGTCTGACGTGAGAAATGGGGAACCTTGAAATTGATAGACACTTGATGCAGTTTGTGAAATAGAATGACTCTGTGCAAATATTGTGAAATGGTGTATTTTCTTGGCGATCAGGTGAAGGGAATGAGAAACTCTATAGCTTTACGTGGATATCTTGAAATTGTTTATCTTGATTTTAATGTTCTTATTTAAACTCTCTTTAAAATATCTAGCTTACCCTGCGTGTTTTGGTTCTGTGGCTGTTTTCTTAAAACTGTGATGATCGTGTATAATTTACACGGGAGCAGATGATCTTCCAGGAAGTAGAGCTCCTTAGTGAGTGGTCGCCGGGGAAGAGATCGCCTGTTTCTATCTCTTGATGGTGATCGCCGGATTTATGTCCTGATAGCAGATCGCCTGTTTCTATCTCTTGGTGGTGATTGTAACATCCCGCCAAAATAAACCATACATACATGTATAATGAAAATAAGGTAAACCAAGAATGTTGAAGAATACAAGATAATATATATATATAAGTAATGGAGTTGCTCCTCTTAGGGAGATTAGTACATAATCCTTCAAATGTTTTCAAAATTTAAAGAAAAACAATCAAATACAGCACGACCGGCGGTCTCATACAAGAACCGGCGATCTGGTAACAGAAAGCCTCAAAACGGGCGATCTTCTAGCAAGGCAAAATCCGGCGATCATCACCAAGAGGTAGAAATCGGCGATCTCTTCCTCGGCGACCACTCATTAAGGAGCTCTCCTTCCTGGAAGATCATCTGCTCCCGTGTAACAATTACACGATCATCACAGTTTTTAAGAAAGAGCCAAACACCACACCAAAGAAAACACCACAGGGTAAGCTAGACATTTTAAAAAGAGTTTTAAAATCATGAACATAACATCAAGGTAAAACATTTTTTTCAAGGTGTCCATGTAAAACGTAGAGTTGCTCATACCATTCACCTGATCGCCCAAAATCACACATTTCACAATATTCACCCATAGTCATTCTATTTCAGAAAACTGCATCAAGTGTCTATCAATATTCAAGTTTCTCATTTCACATGTCAGACTTTCCACTGACTCACAAGGCATAGACACATGACACTACTTCCGGAAGACTCGTGCGTTGAACATAGTATCCAGAGACATGCACCTGTCATACCATACCACTGTGAATCCACACAGCATGCGCATATACAATCTCAATGTTACCATTCTCCTGGTATGACAAGGTTAATCCATACAACGGGTCGAGCTCGTTCCCATTTGAACAACTCGCCCATACGTACGAACCTCCATCGACTCTCAACGCCTGAATAACTTCATCTATATGATTCCATTATATCAGGAGAGTCAGGATCGCCTCATTAACAGGTTACTCACTGATCAATGCACTTCCTAACCAATCTCAACACGGTATTTCCTTTCCTGAAAATACTATGCCTTGATCCCACATTCACAGCATTCAAAGACATCATACCACTCAAGTAAATGATTCATTCACAGCAACAATCATTTCAAAGGTTCAGATCTTCGAATATCTCATTTAAATCTCAAACAGTTCTCAAAACAACATCAAACACAGGGGATTTCGTAAACAAGCGCCAAAACCGGCGATCTAGTTCAAAAACAGGGTGTTTCGCATACTATGTTTAAAACCGGCGACCACGTCGCCCAAGCACATAACACAGAGTATTTCACAAAGACGAAAGCGAAAACGGCGACTACACTTCAGAAATGGTTAATGTAACATCCCGCCAAAAAGAATACATACATACATGTATAATTGAAATTAAGTGTAACCAAATAATGTTGAAGAGTGTAAAATAATATGTATATATATATATCAGAAATGAAGTTACTCCTCTTAGGGAGTTTAATACATGACCAACTCAAATGTTTGCAAGGTTTAACAAAAATAAAAGAGATGCAGTAAGACCGGCGGTCTCCCAATACGGCGATCTCCAACATAAAACGGCGATCCCAACAGAAGACCTCAAAGCGGCGATCGCCTATCAGGACACAAAAACCGGCGATCACCACCGAGAGGTGGGAATGGGCGATCTCTGCCCTCGGCGACCACCCCTTTAGGGAGCTCTTCTTCCTGGAAGGTCATCTGCTCCCGTGTAACAATTACACGATCATCACAGTTTTGAGAAGACAACCAAAATGACAGATAAAAGGGTAAGCTAGGTGATTTTAAAGAAGTTTAAATAGGAACATTAAAATTAAAGTAAAACAAGTTTCAAGATTATCCATGTAAAACGTAGAGCTGCTCATCCCTTCACCTGATCGCCCAAAAATCCAAACATTTCACAGCATTTCTCAGAATCAATCTATTTCACAAACTGCATCAAGTGTCTATCAATATTCAAGTTTCTCATTTCACATGTCAGACTTTCCACTGACTCACAATGTAAGGACCTAGAAAATTTAATTGGATAAAGTGTGATGTTTAAATAATTTCAGAAGAAATGTTATTATTTAAAAATACAAAGAGTTGATAAATGAAGTTCGTAGTAGCAGACATCGGACGTCGCCCATGATCTGGGACACAATCGCCTGTCGCCAAGAGCGTACACAATCGCCTGTCGAGTAGGTTGAACATGATCGCCTGTCGAGTAGGTTGAACAGGATCGCCGAAAATGCACGTAGTATGTGGTCACCATACTGGATCAGCCAGAGTGGGTTCCAACAACCACGCGTATCAAGGTGTGGGTTAAGCCTTAGATACGCTGTGCATGCAAACTCTATGCTTGAGCGAAAGAGATCACCCTTAGTGTGGCATACATGGAAGAACGAGGAGAAGTGCTGATCTACTCATGGAAATGTGAAGCCACCGACGTCACCAAGTCATGTGGAGAGAATACCTTGGATGTAACATAGTGGAATGAAGAATCTCCAGGAAGGAGTGGCAACGTCTCGTCGGGCATCGCCTGGGCGCGACGTGCATGCGGACATCATCAGGGGAGAGGTCATCGGTGGTTAACCTTCGCGCGAGAGGTCATCGGTCGAGAGCCTTCGCGCAAGAGGTCATCGGTGAAAGGTCATAGCGCGACGTTGGGTACACACAGAGGACGTGGGACCTAGACTCCCAGCAAGAGACGTTCTGCACGCGCGCCACGTAGACGAAAAAGTGTTTCAGAATAGGGATCTCATAGCGTAGCCTGCGCAGAGGCACGCTTAGTAGGACTGTTCAGGGAGTGGTAGGTCTGCGCAGGAGACAGCTATAGTAGTACTGTTTAGTGCGGCGCAACTTCCCTGCAGAGTGGGCGGTGTCAGCTGCTTTTGGGGGGGGAGATAAGTTGGTTTAAGTTACAGAAAATCCATTGCTGAGAGAAGAAAAGAAAACGTTGTTGTATTCGAAGAGAGGAAGAGTGAGTTCCCTCCTCTGCGTTGCAAGTTCAGCACCTCGACACAAGAGTACGACGAAGCAACACCATTAGAGCACCTGGGAAAGTCTCTGCAACTCCTTCCAACCAGACTCAAGAACAGAGCCAAGGCATTCTTCAGGCTTCGTTGGATTTCGGAACTCCTGGTGTTTGCGCGAGTCCAGGTAAGGGAAGCTAGACCTCTTTTCCATACAAGCCTTAGCGTAATCTTTCTGAAGTGAGGGCGACGTGGTCGCCATTTTCGTTTTATCTGTGTGAAATGCTCTGTTTGTATGCTTGGGCGACGTGGTCGCCGGTTTTGATAAACAATCTTCGAAACGCCATGTTTACGAACCAGGTCGCCGGTTTTGGCACTGTTTTACGAACTCCTCTGTTTTTGATATTGTTTTGAAACTACTTGAGATTTACATGAGATATTCGAAGATCTGAAGCTTTGAAATGTTTGTGGATGTGATTTGAATCATTTACTTGAATGGTATGATGTGTTTGGATGTGGGATCGAGGCATAGTATTTTCAGGAAAGGAAATACCGTGTTGAGATTGGTTAGGAAGTGCATTGATCAGTGAGTAACCTGTTAATGAGACGATCCTGACTCTGCTGAGATAATGGAATCACGTAGATGAAGTTATTCAGTTGGTGAGAGTCGAAGGAGGTTCGTATGAATGGGCGAGTAGTTTGAAAAAGAATGGGCTCGGCCTGTTATACGAATTAACCTTGTCATACCGAGAGAATGGTAACAATGAGATGGTATATGCGCATGCTGTGGGGATTCACAGTAGTAGGTATGACAGGTGCATGTCTCTGGATACTAAGTTCAACGCACGAGTCTTCCGGAAGTAGTGTCATGTGTCTATGCTTTGTGAGTCAGTGGAAAGTCTGACATGTGAAATGAGAAACTGGAATATTGATAGACACTTGATGCTGTATTGTGAAATAGAATGATTCTGAGAAATGTTGTGAAATGTGTGATTTTGGGCGATCAGGTGAAGGGATGAGAAACCTTACGTTTTTACATGGAAAATCTTGAAACCTGTTTTACTTTGATTTTAATGTTCCTATTTAAACTCTCTTAAAATGTCTAGCTTACCCTGTGGTGTTTTCTTTGGTGTGGTGCTTGGCTCTTTCTTAAAAAAACTGTGATGATCGTGTAATTGTGCACGGGAGCAGATGATCTTCCAGGAAGGAGAGCTCCTTAGTGAGTGGTCGCCGAGGACGAGATCGCCGGTTTCTACCTCTTGGTGGTGATCGCCGGTTTTATGTCGTGGTGGTGATCGCCGGTTTTATGTCTGGCTAGAAGATCGCCTGGTTTGAGGCCTTCTGGTGATCGCCGTTTTTATGTATGGAGACCGCCAGGCGTATTGAAATTGTTTTATTTTCGTTAAACTTTGAAAACATTTGTATGGTTATGTATTAAACTCCCTAAGAGGAGCAACTCCGTTTCTTATATATATATATATTATCATGTTTTCTCTTCATTATTATTTGGATACCTTTATTTTGGTTATACGCGTATGTATGGTTGTATTTTGGCGGGATGTTACACACAACACAAGACACTTGACACTACTTCCGGATTGACTCATGCATTGAACTTAGTATCCAGAGACATGCACTTGTCACACTGCCCACTGTGGAATCTCACACATCCACAGGGTCGCCGTGAAATCTCACACATTCACAAGCGTACGATGAATCTCAACACATCACCATACAGCATGACAAGGTTAATCCACAAGACAGGCGGAGCTCGTTCTTTTTCACACGAGACGCCCATCACATGGACCTCCTTCGACTCTCACCAACTGAGTAACTTCTTCTATGTGATTCCATTACCTCAGCAGAGTCGGGATCGTCTCTTTAACAGGTTACTCACTGATCAATGCACTTCCTAACCAATCTCAACACGGTATTTCCTTTCCTGAAAATACTATGCCTCGATCCCACTTTCACAGCATTCAAAACATCACACCACTCAAACAAACGATTCAATCACATCAACAAACATTTCAAAGCTTCAGATCTTCGAATATCTCAAGTAAATCTCAAGTAGTTTCAAAACAATATCAAAAACAGAGGAGTTCGTAAAACAGCGCCAAAACCGGCGACCTGGTTCGTAAACATGGTGTTTCGAAGATTGTTTATCTAAACCGGCGACCACGTCGCCCAAGCATACAAACAGAGCATTTCACACAGATAAAACGAAAATGGCGACCACGTCGCCCTCACTTCAGAAGGACTACGCTATGGCTCGTATGGAAAAAGGGGTCTAGCTTCCCTTACCTGGACTCGCGCAGCTTTACTAAGAGCTCCAACTCCACTAGCTTCGAGGGTGCCTTAAGCTCTTGCAGAGAATTCCCCAGGTGCTCTAAGGACAAACGTCGAACTGGTGCTTGAGGATGTCTGGAAAACACAGCGTGAAGGGGGAGAAAGGAGGATGAAGATAATCTCGCTCTTTCACTCTTGGGTCACTTGTAACGCTCTTTGCCTCCTCTCAGTGGGTTTTGATCCCAACCATACTTGTCCTCGTATGCTGCTGCCCCCCTTTCTGCAAAAGCCTGGGCGTACGTTCCTCTGAACAGTACGACCTCGGTTGTCTTTTGTGCATGCAAACCACTGCTCTGAACAGTACTACCACTGTTGTCTCTTGTGCATGCCAACGACTGCTCTGAACAGTACGACCGCGAGTGTTTCCTGCGCATGCCAACATTCTGATGTCACTGTTCCAACGCTTTTTGCCTACGTGTCTCGCGTGCCGCGTGTCTCATGCTGGAATTCTGGGTCCCACGCTCTCTGTGTGTACTCAACGTCGCGCTATGACCTCTCGACCGATGACCTCTCGCTCGAAGACTCTCGACCGATGACCTCTCGCGTGAAGACTCTCGACCGATGACCTCTCGCGTGAAGACTCTCGACCGATGACCTCTCGCGTGAAGACTCTCGACCGATGACCTCTCGCGTGAAGATACACCTCGCAGCATGCCTCGCGCCTGGCGATGTCCGCATGACACTCGCCACTCCCTCCTGAAGGTTCTTCATTCCACTATGTTACATCCAAGGCATTCTCTCCACAAGGCTTGGCGACTTCGGTAACTTCACACTTCCAAGAGTTGATTAGCACTATTCCTCGTGCGCCCATGCATGTAACACTAAGGACGATTCTCTTATGCTCAAGCATAGAGCTTTGCCTGCCCAGCGTATCCAAGGTTTAACCCACACCTTGATACGCGTGGCTTTTGGGACGTACCAGGGTTGATCCAACCTTTTGGCTACACACTAAGTGTAGTTTCGGCGATTAGGTGTACTCTAGGCGACAGGGGACTAGGTACACACAGGCGATAGGCGTTCAAGCGTAAGCTAGGCGATAGGCGTTCAAACACAAACTAGGCGATAGGCGTTCAAGCATAAGCTAGGCGATAGGCGACCAAGTGCCAGAGAAGTTGGAGATCGCCTACCCGTTTAATAACGGCGATCTCGTAGGCTTCTCAGCTATACATTCCTTCCTTTATATTTAAATAAACACGTGCTTCGAATTTATTTATAATATAACACTCTTATTCCAATATAAACTTCTAGGTTCTTACAGTTAAACTATGGCTCGTATTAAAGATGAAGGCTAGCTTCCCTTACCTGGACTTGCGCAACCACCAGGAGCTTCGAAATCCAACAGAGCTTGAAGAACGCCTTGGCTCTGTTCTTGAGTCTGGTTTTGAAGGAGTTGCAGAGAACTTTCCCAAGTGCTCCAATGGTGTTGCTTCTCGTCGTACTCTTGTGTGGAGATGCTGAAATCGCAACGCGGAGGAGGTAACTGGAGGAGAAGGGAGGGAACTCACTCTTTCTCTCGTCGAATACCACAATGTTTTCTTTTCTCTCAGCAGTGGATTTCTGTAACTTAAACCAACTTATCCCTCCAAAAGCAGCTGCCACCACCCACTCTGCAGGGAAGTTTGCGTGCACGCTTCCCTGAACAGTACCGCTACGCGTGCTTTTGCGCAGGCTAATACTCTGAGGTCACTATTCTGAACCACCCTTTTCGTCTACGTGGCGCGTGTGCAGAACGTCTCATGCTGGAAGTCTGGGTCCCACGTTCTCTGTGTGTAACTTAACGTCGCGCGATGACCTTTCACCGATGACCACAGGCGCGAAGACTAACAACCGATGACCTCTCACGCGAAGACTATCCACCGATGACCTCTCACGCGTAGACAATCCACCGATGACCTCTCGCGCGAAGGTTAACCACCGATGACCTCTCGCGCGAAGACTAACTACCGATGACCTCTCGCGCGAAGGCTATCCACCGATGACCTCTCCCCTGATGATGTCCGCATGCACCTCGCGCCCAAGCGATCCTGTATGCCTTGCTGTAACATCCCGCCAAAATACGACCATACATACATGTATAATGAAAATAAAGATATCCAAATAATATTGAAGAGAATAACATGATAATATATATATATATTTGAAATGAAGTTGCTCCTCTTAGGGAGTTTAATACATAACTAAATCAAATGTTTTTTTTTTGAAATTTAAAGAAAACAATCAAATACAGCAAGACCGGCGGTCTCCATACATAAAAACGGCGATCACCAGAAGTCCCCAAAAATAGGCGACTTTCTAGCCAGACATAAAATCGGCGATCTCATAACAGACGACCTCAAAACAGGCGATCTGATAGCAGGGCAAAATCCGGCGATCACCACCGAGAGGTAGAAACCGGCGATCTCTTCCTCGGCGACCACTCACTAAGGAGCTCTCCTTCCTGGAAGATCATCTGCTCCCGTGTAACAATTACACGATCATCACAGTTTTTAAGAAAGAGCCAAGCACAACACCAAAGAAAAACACCACAGGGTAAGCTAGACATTTTAAAGAGAGTTTAAATAGGAACATTAAAATCAAAGTAAAACATTTTTCAAGATATCCATGTAAAAACGTAGAGCTACTCATAGCATTCAACTGCTCGCCCAAAACCACAAACTTCACAACATTCACCCATAGTCATTTCCATTTCACAATACAGCATCAAGTGTCTATCAATATTCAAGTTTCTCATTTCACATGTCAGACTTTCCACTGACCCACAAAGCATAGACACATGACACTACTTCCGGATTGACTCGTGCGTTGACTCAGGCCCAGAGATCTGCACCTGTCATACCATACCACTGTGAAATCCACACAGGGTCGCTGTGAATCCACACAGCATGCGCATATACCATCTCAATGTTACCATTCTTCCGGTATGACAAGGTTAATTCGTATAACAGGCCGAGCTCGTTCCCATTTGAACAACTCGCCCATTCATACGAACCTCCTTCGACTCTCACCAACTGAATAACTTCATCTATGTGATTTCATTATCTCAGCAGAGTCAGGATATCTCCTTCTAGACAAGCCCCTAGTAATTACACCTATACAGATCTTACACGGTATTTCCTTTCCTGAAAATACTATGTCTCGATCCCACATTCACAGCATTCAAAAACATCATACCACTCAAGTAAATGATTCAAATCACATCAACAAACATTTCAAAGCTTCAGATCTTCGAATATCTCATGTAAATCTCAAGTAGTTTCAAAACGATATCAAAAACAGAGGAGTTCGTAAAACAGCGCCAAAACCGGCGATCTAGTTCAAAAACAGAGTGTTTCAAAGACTATGTTTAAAACCGGCGACCACGTCGCCCAAGCACATAACACAGAGTATTTCACGAAGACGAAAGCGAAAACGGCGACCACATCGCCCACACTTCAGAAAAAGCTACACTATGGCTTGTATGGAAAAGAGGTCTAGCTTCCCTTACCTGGACTTGCGCAACCACCAGGAGCTTCGAAATCCAACGAAGCCTGAAGAATGCCTTGGCTCTGTTCTTGTGTCTGGTTCTGAAGGAGTTGCAGAGAACTTCCCCAGGTGCTCTAATGGTGCTGCTTCTCGTTGTACTCTTGGGTGAAGATGCTAGAACCGCAGCGCGAAGGAGAGAAAAGGAGAGGAAAGGAGGTAACTCACTCTTTCTCTCTTCGAACACTGCAACGTTCCTTTTTCCTCTCAGAAGTGGGTTTTTGCCTCTTATACTAACTTGTCCACCAAAGCCGCTGCCACCACCCACTCTGCAGGGAAGTTTGCGTGTACGCTTCCCTGAACAGTACCACTACGCGTGCTTTTGCGCAGGCTACGCTCTGAGGTCACTATTCTGAACCACTCTTTTTGTCTACGTGGCGCGCGTCGCGCGATGACCTTTCGCCGATGACTACCAGCGCGACGACAAACCACCGATGACCTCTCGCGCGAAGACTCTCGACCGATGACCACTCGCGCGAAGACTCTCCACCGATGACCTCTCGCGCGAAGGCTATCCACCGATGACCTCTCGCGCGAAGGCTAACAACCGATGACCTCTCGCGCGAAGGCTATCCACCGATGACCTCTCGCGCGAAGGCTAACAACCGATGACCTCTCGCGCGAAGACACACCCCGCATGCCTCGCGCCCGGCGATGTCCGCATGCCCTGCACCCTGGCGATACCCGAGGACACTCGCCACTCCTTCCTGGAGGTTCTTCATTCCACTATGTTACATCCAAGGTATTCTCTCCACATGACTCGGTGACGTCGGTGGCTTCATATTTCCATGAGTAGATCAGCACTTCTCCTCGTTCTTCCATGCATGCCACACTAAGGGTGATCTCTTTCGCTCAAGCATAGAGTTCGTATGCACAGCGTATCTAAGGCTTAACCCACACCTTGATACGCGTGGTTGTTGGAACCCACTCTGGTTGATTCAGTATGGTGACCACATACTACGTGCATTTTCGGCGATCATGTTCAACCTACTCGACAGGCGATCATGTACACTCTAGGCGACAGGCGATTGTGTACACTCTAGGCGACAGGCGATTGTGTACACTCTTGGCGACAGGCGATTGTGTCCCAGATCATGGGCGACGTCCGATGTCTGCCACTACGAAACTTCATTTACCAACTCTTTGTATTTTAAATAATGACACCTTCCGAAATTATTTAAATATACCACTTTTATTCCAATTTAATTTTCCAGGTCCTTACATTCTCCCCATCAAGAAAAATTTTCGTCCCCGAAAATTGAATTAGAAGGAAAGGGGTAGGGATATGCTTCTCTCAAGGTTTTCTTCAAATTCCCATGGTGAATCACCCGATCTGCACGTCTTCCACTTCCAACACGTGACTAGGGTCTGCAAGATACTTCCTTAGTTGTGATACGTGTAAGACATTATGTAAATTGGCTCATTGGCGAGGTAGGGCGATTTCATAAGCCACTAGACTTATCCTCCTTAAGATCCGATATGGCCCAACAAACTTAGGGGACAGCCTCTTTGATCAGATCGTGTAACATCCCGCCAAAAATAATACATACATACATGTATAATTGAAATTAAGTGTAACCAAATGATATTGAAGAGTGCAAAATAATATGTATATGTATATATCAGAAATGAAGTTACTCCTCTTAGGGAGTTTAATACATAACCAAATCAAATGTTTGAAATGTTTAACAAAATTAAAGGAAATGCAGTAAGACCGGCGGTCTCAAAAAAACGGCGATCTCCAACTTTAAAGCGGCGATCCCACACAGAAGACTTCAAAACTGGCGATCTTCTATCAGGACACAAGAACCGGCGATCTCCACCGAGAGGTGGAAATGGGCGATCTCTGCCCTCGGCGACCACCCCTTTAGGGAGCTCTTCTTCCTGGAAGGTCTTCTGCTCCCGCGTAACAATTACACGATCATCACAGTTTTGAGAAGACAACCAAAATGACAGATAAAAGGGTAAGCTAGATAATATAAAAGAGGTTTAAATCATGCATATGAAAAATCCAAGTAAACCAAGTTCCAAAATATCCAAGTAAACGTAGAGCTGCTCATGGCAGTCAGCTGATCGCCCAAAATCATACATTCCATAACATTCACTCATAGTCATTCCATTTCACAATACAGCATCAAGTGTCTATCAATATTCCAGTTTCTCATTTCACATGTCAGACTTTCCACTGACCCACCATGCATAGACACATGACACTACTTCCAATTTGACTCGTGTGTTGACTCAGGCCCAGAGATTTGCACCTGTCATACCTACCACTGTGAATCCACACAGCATGCGCATAAACCATCTCATTGTTACCATTCTCTCGGTATGACAAGGTTAATTCGTATAACAGGTCGAGCCCATTCTTTTTCAAACTACTCGCCCATTCATACGAACCTCCTTCGACTCTCACCAACTGAATAACTTCATCTACGTGATTCCATTATCTCAGCAGAGTCAGAATATCTCCTTCTAGACCAGCCCCTAGTCAATACACCTATACAGATCTTACACGGTATTTCCTTTCCTGAAAATACTATGCCTCGATCCCACATTCACAGCATTCAAACACATCATACCATTCAAGTAAATGATTCAAATCCCATCAACAAACATTTCGAAGCTTCAGATCTTCGAATATCTCATGTTAATCTCAAGTAGTTTCAAAACAACATCAAAACAGAGATTTCGTAAAACAGCGCCAAAACCGGCGATCTAGTTCAAAACAGAATGTCTTCAAAGACTATGTATAAAACCGGCGACCACGTCGCCCAAGCACACAACAAAGCATTTCATGAAGGCAAAAGCGAAACGAAAATGGCGACCACGTCGCCCTCATTCCAGAAAAGGCTAAACAATGGTTCGTATGGACAAGGAGGTCTAGCTTCCCTTACCTGGACTTGCGCAACCACCAGGAGCTTCGAAATCCAACAGAGCTTGATGAACGCCTTGGCTCTGTTCTTGAGTCTGGTTTGAAGGAGTTGCAGAGACTTTCCCAAGTGCTCCAATGGTGTTGCTTCGTCGTACTCTTGTGTGGAGATGCTGAAATCGCACGCGGAGGAGGAAACTTAATCTTTCTCTCTTTGAATACCACAACGTTTTCTTTCTCTCAGGCGTGGATTTCTGCAACTTAAACCCCTTTTATCCCTCCAAAAGCAGCAGCTGCCACCACCCACTCTGCAGGGGAGTTTGCGTGTACGCTTCCCTGCACAGTCCTACTGAGCGTGCCTCTGCGCAGGCTATGCTATGAGATCACTATTCTGAACCACTTTTTCGTCTACGTGGCGCGCGTGCAGAACGTCTCTTGCTGGGAGTCTAGGTCCTACGTTCTCGGTGTTTAACCAAGCGCCGCGCGATGACCTTTCGCCGATGCCTCTCGCGCGAAGACAAACCACTGAGAACCTTTCGCGCGAAGACGAACCACTGATGACCTCTCGCGCGATGACAACCCGCTGATGACCTCTCGCGCGATGACAACCCGCTGATGACTTCTCGCGCGAAGACAAACCACCGATGACCTCTCGCGCGAACGACCGATGTCTCCCTTCTCTGATGACGCCCGCATGCATCGCGCCCTGGCGACGCCTGCATGCCTCGCGCCCAGGCGATGACGTGCAGTCTAGATGACCGGCGATGATGTATAAACAAGGGACTCTTATAGTTTTCTAGACTACACTTTCCTCCCTATTTAACTTAAATAAAAGCATACTTAGAATTTATTTAAAACATATACTTTCATTCCAATAAATTTTCAGGTCCTTACAGATCGCCTACCTTACACCCTTGGCTGGTGTCCCCCTTCATAAAGACATGATTCCCAGCAGCAAACTCCAAAGGTCTTCTCCTCTCCTTTGCCTAGGACATCTGCCGACTTTGAGAGACTTTCATTCTTCCCGGTATCAGTTCCATCTTCTCGGTTGTCTGTTGAACCAATCCTTACTACTCCAATACTTCATCAGAGTCCATTCTCCATCTGCTGGTATGCAAATTCTGCTATCAACTTCAATGTTCCATCTTTACCCGTTACAAAGCCCTTAGCCTGATCGGTGCCTAGCAATTCTACACTACGTTTCAGACTAGGATCCTCTAATTGTTCAATCAAAACGGGTTCGCCCTCCTGGTCCCAACAATAAGGAAATTCTGCATTTCCTCTCATACAAAGCTTCATACAATTTCTGTCCTCAAAACTCCATAACAATACTACCACTGCCGATTCTAAATCATAAGCAGAATAGTTTCCCCCATGAAATTTAAGTTGCATTGAACTTATGCAACTCCTGTCTTCTCTTGTATTCAGACACAAATCGAACCTTGATGAGGGGCATCATACTAAATCTCAAAAGGCTTGTCTTCTGCACATCTTCTGTCTTAGTAAGAATCTGGTTTTATCAGATTTCAGATAATACTTTGAGAACGCCGAAGTTCCATCTAACTGATCTCTCAGCTCATCAATTACGGTAGAGGATAGTTGCTCTGAATGGTCAATCTTATTCAACTTCCTGTAGTCCCTACACAGTTGAGGTCCTTCCTATTCCTTTTTTTAACCAACAACGCTGGAAATTCCAAAGAGATACATTGGGCTTGACTAACTGCGTCTTTAACCATTCTTCTACTTAATTTCTTCAATTTAAACAACTCGGCTGAACTTTGGAAACACTATCTCTCATCGAGCTTAACCTTTTGGAAACGTGATTGACAGATCACTAATCCCTTTTCTGGAATAACATCCAATTCATCTTCCCTACATACTCACATAAACTAGTGCCCAAATTTCGAATCACATACTGTTTTCAAATCCAAATCAATTAAACAACATCCATCCTACGTGAGACTTTCTCTCTCATCCAAGCAATTTCTCCGCCTGTGGCTTTTCAACAATTTTCTTTGCCTAACAGTAACTCTAAACACAATTAAGATATTTCATCTTTCCCCTTTCTCAAAATCATAGATACATCTCAAGATGATATAATCATCTTGTAAACTTATTCTCTACCAAACCTCCAATTTCCATTTTAAGCCTTGTGTCCAGCTAGAGCCATCTTGTGTTGTGTTACTGACACTAACGCCTTCCAAGCTCCAGGTCAAAAATTCCTACTTTCGTCTTGGAACTTAACTCTGGTTCTTCCCATGGATACACATGCTTAAGTCTTTAAACCTTCAACACACAGCTTATTTGCTCTCCATAACTTATACGTAGCTGAAACTAAACCTTGGTACCGTTAAATCTAACTTACACTTGCTCCTTAAATTCCATCAACTCAGCTGAAGTCCTTACGCAGGGAGCCATGGGCACTGGTCCCGCTCCAGGTACCAAAACGATAGAGAATTCCATCTCTCTCTTAGGAGGTAGTCCAGGCATTTCTTCTGGAACTACTCCCATGAAATCTTTCACCATGTTTATCCTGCCCACGTCCTCTTCCTTCTTCACTCCCAATCGGCTAGGATCACGAAGCACCTTCCACCAAGTTACCTGACTGAGGTACCTCTTCTCCTGTCATGGCAACCCTTCTCCCTGCTGCCTGAGGTTTCCTGCCTTCATTCCTCATCAGTTGGGAACCACTGGATTGAGTCATCCTATTTCTGTTAGGATAATCTCTAGATATGTGCCCCATCTCTTGACATGTGAAACATCCTTTCTCTAAATTCCTCTTGGGGCACACCTTGACGTTATGTAACCCACCACAACGGAAACACCTTGGTTTCTATGGTTGTCGCCGCTGAAACTGGAACGGAATTGCTCCTGCCCGATGTGGTGGAGGTCTCGCATAAGGCTTGCTTTGTGGGTGTTGCACCTTGACCTTCCCACTGAAAGAACTTCCTAGGTGTGACCTGATCGCCCGAGAGTCACTCTCCTCCAGTGCCTCCACCATCATCGTCTTCTCCACTAAGGTGTGAAATTCTCTCATGCACATCGGGTATATAGTCTTCTTCGGCCCATGCTTCAGTCCCTCTTCAAACTTCCTACCTCCAGGCCTCGGAGGTCGCCTGGGTATAGAACCGGGCGAGGTACTTAAACCAAGCATCATAGGCGCTCACAGACATATTCCCCCCCTGCTCCAACTTTAGGGACTCAGCTTCCTTCGCAAACCTTACGCTATCGGGGAAGTGTTTCTCCAGGAACCTCACCCTGAAGCTCTCTGTAACATCCCGTCAAATACATTTCATATCTATATGATAAAAATGAAGATAAACAAATATTTTGAAATAAATATAATTATATATATATAATGGAGTTTCTCCTCATCGGGAGTTTAATACATAAAAGATGAATCTTTCCCAAAACTTAAGCAAAATACAACAACAAGACGAATCGGGCGATTTGCTAACAAAGGACGATCTCCTATCAACAGGCGATCTACTATCAGTCAGGCGATCTCCTATTAGACAGGCGATCTCCTATTAGACAGGCGATCTCCTATCATAGCGGCGATCTCAATTCCCTGCAACGTTATCTGCTCCCGTGTAAATCATACACGATCATCACAGGTTTTAAGAAGAACATCCACAAACGAAAACGCAGGGTAAGCTAGACAATTTTAAAAGAGATTAGATATGAACTTTAAAATCAAAGTAAAACATTTTCCAAGATATCCATGTAAAAACGTAGAGCTACTCATAACATTCAATTGCTCGCCCAAAGCCACAAACTTCACAACATTCACCCATAGTCATTTCCATTTCACAATACAGCATCAAGTGTCTATCAATATTCAAGTTTCTCATTTCACCATTTCACAGGTCAGACTTTCCACTGACTTCACAATACATAGACACAAGACACTAATTCCGGAATACTCGTGCATTGATTAGACTCAGAGATTTGCACCTGTCATATTGCCCACTGTGGAATCTCTCACATCCACAGGGTCGCCGTGAAATCTCTCACATTCACAAGCGTATAATGAATCTCTCACATCACCATACAGCATGACAGGGTTAATCCACACAAAACAGGTCGGTTTGTTCTCTTTCAAACAACCCACCCATACAGGTGAACCTCCTTCGACTCTCAACAACTGAGTAACTTCCTCTACGTGAGTCCATTACCTCAGCAGAGTCAGGATATCTCGTTCTTAATCACCGATCAATGCACCTACTACAAGATCTTACACGGTATTTTCTTTCCTGAAAATACTATGCCTCGACCCCACATTCACAGCATTCAAACACATCATACCATTCAAGTAAAACGATGCAATCACAGCAATAATTATTTCACAGCTTCAGATCTTTGAATATCTCATGTAAATCTCAAGTAGGTTCCAAAACAACATCAAAAACAAGGATTTCGTAAAACAGCGCCAAAACCGGCGACCTGGTTCAAAACAGAGTATTTTCAAAGACTATGCATAAAACTGGCGACCACGTCGCCCAAACACACAACAAGGCATTTCACGGAGACACAGCGAAACGAAAATGGCGACCACGTCGCCCTCACTCCAGAAAAGGCTAAACAAAGGTTCGTATAGACAAAGAGGTCTAGCTTCCCTTACCTGGACTTGCGCAATCCACTAGGAGCTTCTAAATCCAACAGAGCTTGATGAACGCCTTGGCTCTGTTCTTGAGTCTGGTTTGAAGGAGTTGCAGAGACTTTCCCAGGTGCTCTAATGGTGTTGCTTCGTCGTACTCTAGTGTGGAGATGCTGAACTTGCAACGCGGAGAAGGGAGCTCACTCTTTTCTCTCTTTGAATACCACAACGTTTTCTTTTCTTCTCTCAGCAGTGGATTTTCTGTAACTTAAACCAACTTATCCCCTCCCCAAAAGCAGCTGACACCGCCCACTCTGCAGGGAAGTTGCGCCGCACTAAGCAGTGCTACTATAGCTGTCTCCTGCGCAGACCTACCACTCCCTGAACAGCCCTACTAAGCGTGCCTCTGCGCAGGCTACGTTCTGAGGTCACTATTCTGAACCACTCTTTTTTGTCTACGTGGCGCGCGTCGCGCGATGACCTTTCGCTGATGACTACCAGCGCGAAGACTCTCCACCGATGACCTCTCGCGCGAAGGCTAACAGCCGATGACCTCTCGCGCGAAGGCTATCCACCGATGACCTCTCACGCGGAGACAATCCACCGATGACCTCTCGCGCGAAGGCTATCCACCGATGACTTTTCCTGGCGAACGACCGATGCCTCCCCCCTGATGATGCCCGCATGCCCTCGCGCCCAGGCGATCCTGCATGCCTTGCGCCCTGGCGATGCCCGATGATACGTCGCCACGCCTTCCTTAAGTTCCTTCATTCCCCTATGTTACATCCAAGGTATTCTCTCCACAAGGCTTGGTGACGTCGGGAGCTTCACACTTCCAAGAGTTGATTAGCACGAGTCCTCGTGCGCCCAAGCGTGTAACGTTAAGGATGATTCTCTTATGCTCAAGTATAGAGCTTCGCCTGCCCAGCATATCCAAGGTTTAACCCACATCTTGATACGCGTGGCTTTTGGGACGTACCAAGGTTGATCCAACATTTTGGCTACACACTAAGTGTAGTTTCGGCGATTAGGTGTACTCTAGGCGACAGGCTACTAGGTACACACAGGCGATAGGCGTTCAAGCACAAGCTAGGCGATTGGCGCTCCTGCCCCTTCTAGGCGACAGGCGATCATGTAGAAGTCTTAGTTACACTTCTCCTCCTTTACTTTTCTTGGTCCACATGCCATCCGACCGACTTCTATTTGCTTATCCCAGATCAATGGCGACGTCCGATGTCTGCTACTACGAACTTCATTTATCAACTCTTTGTATTTTTAAATAATAACATTTCTTCTGAAATTATTTAAACATCACACTTTATCCAATTAAATTTTCTAGGTCCTTACACTCTCCCAATCCATCACTTCCCCTCGGGCTTCCATCATCTGCTGAGTTCCCATCCACCAGAACTCAGCTTCTCCAGATAGAAGCTATATGGCGAATACAAGCTTCTTATCTTCAGGGCAGGGGTCGCCCTGCAGATTTTCTCCAACTCCCTGACCCACTGATCTGCTTGATCAGGGTTAGCATTCCCACTGAACTTGGGTGGGTTGTGCCTCATGAACTCGGTCAGTCCCATCTGTTCTTGAGGCTGACCGAAGTGGGAGTCTGTTGTAGCCGATCTGGCGGTCTCCTACTGCTGCAGCGTAGCTGGGTGATTCTGAGACATCGCCGTACTCTGCTGCTGGATGGCACTCGCCATCATCCCAATGGCCCTGGCGATCTGGCCCATTACAGCAGAAGGTTTGGGAGGGGTAGGCTATCAAGGAGCCATTCTTCTCTGTAGAAGATTAGGAAACTATTGGTTTCTATATTCCCCCCCCACAACTATAAGAATGATATCGATAAGAAATCGATTCATTCAGGAGGTATCATCTAGACCTTCCAAAGGTCAGCAGCTCAAAATCATTAAGAATTTGAGTTCATCATCAGGGTTATAACACTTATAATCTCAAACAAAACACCAGAACAGTTACTGGTGTGCAAACCTCAATCCAAACAACCACCTCAGTCAAATTCAAGAACACTCAATAATCACACCAGAATTCAATGTAGGCTAAATATCAAACCTTTGGAATTAAGATTAAGAATTATCTTGATCCAGTTATGAGTGTGCACCCTCATTACTTTATCAGGACCTTCTCATTCTCAATACCAAGATTTTCAATTAGAGCATACATTCACTAAGGCACACACAAAATTCAATACAAAAACGTTCGAAAACCTTCCACTATAGTGGTTATTTAAAACTCAAATAAGCTTCATGAGCAGAAGAAACACAATGGATCCACAGCCCTCAGGTCATCCTAAGGACGAACTGCTCTGATACCATTAATGTAACATCTCGCCAAAATACGACCATACATACATGTATAATGAAAATAAAGATATCCAAATAATATTGAAGAGAATAACATGATAATATATATATATATATTTGAAATGAAGTTGCTCCTCTTAGGGAGTTTAATACATAACTAAATCAAATGTTTTTTTTTTGAAATTTAAAGAAAACAATCAAATACAGCAAGACCGGCGGTCTCCATACATAAAAACGGCGATCACCAGAAGTCCCCAAAAATAGGCGACTTGCTAGCCAGACATAAAATCGGCGATCTCATAACAGACGACCTCAAAACAGCGCGATCTGATAGCAGGGCAAAATCCGGCGATCACCACCGAGAGGTAGAAACCGGCGATCTCTTCCTCGGCGACCACTCACTAAGGAGCTCTCCTTCCTGGAAGATCATCTGCTCCCGTGTAACAATTACACGATCATCACAGTTTTTAAGAAAGAGCCAAGCACAACACCAAAGAAAAACACCACAGGGTAAGCTAGACATTTTAAAGAGAGTTTAAATAGGAACATTACCTTCAGCTGAAACGTTACCTTCACTTTGCTCCTGCGACTAAGTTATCCACACAGGGAGTAGCTTAGTGCACAGGCTACTCTTGGCACAACCTTAACATGGCGAGCTGGTTAACACTGGGTATCACGGCTCACACTACACATGGTGGCAGACATGCCAGTTATCTTCTGTATTTAGACCATATAACAAGTGCTTACCAAGTCATCTCAAATACTCGGCGATGTGCTCCTTTCGGCGACTTCTTAACCACCTAATATCCTAATCTTCACACACGGCGATCATGTGCAATCACGGCGATTACCGGTCTTCACACACGGCGATAGGCGATTACTGATCTTGACACACGGCGATAGGCGATTACTGATCTGTGCTTCTTGCGTAACGCTCTCGCTGGGAGCCTGGGTCCCAGCTTAACTATGGGTTTACAGGAAACCCCCGATGACTGATCAATGCTTCTTTACCTCTCGCGCTCTGCTTCCAGGCGCTCATCGCGCTCTTCCTCCAGACGCTCACCTGATCTGCGGGTGATGGTCCCTTAGCAACCGACAACCGATCACAATTCTGAGTGATCTCCTCCCTGATTCACCTGCTATCCTCTACCACGTGTCACCCTGATGGAGATCAAGCTCAAGAGGACATGGAGGCCAATCATCACAAAGAAGAAGAGGTTGAGGACGTTCATGGAGATCAAAGTCAACCTCAAAGGCTCACAAGAAGCATGTTCAAAGCTTTAGGAGCAAGGGGACGTTTATTTTCCCTTTTTGTAATTTCATTGTGTGAGGATGCTTAGAGGAAAACATGAGAAACCTCTTGTGTTAAAGCATCTTTAGGTCTTTAGTTAGGAGCATTAGGAGGGGGGTGCGTTAGTAAATAGGTGTAGGAGTTAAAATAGGAGGTGCCAAAGTGAAAGAAGAAGTCACACCTTCCTCATGACTTGTTTAGGCACCATTTTCATTTGAATTTGGGGGGAATTTTTGAATTCATTTAGCTTGCATTTCAGCACCTTCACACTATAAATTAAGGTGCTGCCCTTGTATTTTTCAGATCTGAATTTTGAATTAGAGAAATTATACTCAATTTTGGAGTGAGCACTGGAGAGCTTTGCATCTTCTTCACTAGTCTTATCTTGAAGGTTCAATGGTTACCTCAAGTGGCGGCTTGCACACTCATCTAGGAGCCTTCATCCTCTTAATGGCGTGATCATCCAACCATTCCTCCATCTTCATGAGCATTTTCTTCTCCTTTCTTCCTTTTTTTTTTAATTTTCATGTCTTAGCTTGTGTTCTTGTGTGATTGTTCGGTTGATTTGTGTTTCCAGCAGCTTGTTCTTCTTTTCCAGCACTTATATTCAGTTTCCTTGCCTTTAATTTCATCTTTGTTCGGTTCAATTTGATAATAATTGGAACTTCCATATGAGTTTGTGTTTTGGCATTAGTTTTGGTGAGTTCTTGACTTAGAACATTGATCCAATTCTAAGAAAAAGTGCCTCTCTAATGACCAACTCAAGATGTTTCCTAAGAATGTCAAGAACCTTTCATCTTATGTTCTTGAATTCACATCATGTGGTATCTAGAGTTTAGGTGTGTTCTTGTTTAATTTTTGAGTTGTGTTGCACTTTAATTCAAGAGCTCTATATTCTTGTGTTTACATTTCTGTTTTTAGGCTTATTTTGAGTTTTATTGCTGTTTTCTTATTTGTGCCTATCATATGTTTGAGTATTTTCCTTTTTTGAATCTATAATATTTTTGTCATTGTCTTGTTTTTCCATAATATGTCATCACTTCTTGTAGTACTTTTATTGCAATTTTTTGTTTCTTGCTTTGGTTTACATTCTGTTTTTTGAGTTTATTGCTTGATCCTTTGTGCATTTTCTATTTTAGATTGAGTTCATACTTGTATTTTAGACCTATACAAGTTCTATTACACAATTTCCATTATGTCTTTGCTAGTTCATAATTCTGTTTTTCATTCCTCTTAGGATTCCTCTGTTTCTGAAAACAAGTGCTTACTGTTTTTGCTTATTTCAATTGATTTACTCACTGGAAATTTCTGAAATTCTGGATTTGTGATCTTCAAAGTGTTAGAAAAGAATAGAAAAAAGAAGTACAAAAAAATTCAACGTACACAAAAAATGATAAATAAAATACAAAAAGTGTACATTCCTGCCGAAAAAAATACGGTAATCTGGCAGTGATTTTGAAAAAATTATCTCATTTTATTGGCTTGCTTTTTTTACATAATTCCAGTGCCGTTTTTGAGTTAACATCTTGAAGTTTGTGTGGTTAAAATTTCATAGTCCAGTTCGCTCTATATCATTCCAGATAAATCAGTGAATATCAAGCACAGTTTGCATAAAAAAAAAGATTTCCAGTAGCTAATTTTTTTTGTTTTCTTCATCTACTCTAGTGCTTTTCTTTAAGTATTCTTTTGTGTGCCTACTTTCTCTTTGAGTTCCTTATTTTTCTTGCTTGTCTAATTGTTCATTACTCTTTGAGTTTGTCTACATCTAGTATTCCTTTTGAAATTGCCTTTTCTTGCTTATACCTTTTCTTGTTTGTCTTTATTGTTTCTTTGGTTTTGTGGTGTTGGCTTTGAGATTGGTGTGCCTTGCTTTGACATATTTCATTTGAGGTTTCCAAGATCTCAAGATCAGATTGGTGCAAGGACTTTATTTCTTTGAGAGTGATATATTTTCTGCCTCAATTCACTTCGGCAGTTTCATTGCCAAGCTCACTGTTTCGCCAATTTTAATTCTTGACTTGATTGCTGTTTTGTGTCTTTGCTGTTTTTGTTCTTTTTAATAACAAATGGCAGGATTTTCAAGTGATGCATCCTACAAGCAGAATTCTCCTTCCAAAGCTTCAATCCTTGGTGAATTACAGGAAGCACAAAGAACCATTAGATGCTTGGAAGAAAAATTACAAGAGATGGAGTTGCAACATGTTAGGCCATCTCCCTCTATTCATAATGGACATCATTCACAAAGACATTCCACAAGAGCTTCCTCAAATGACATAGGTCGTGAAGAGGACCATAGGAGAAGAAGGACTTCACCCCAATTTCATGGCCAAAGACATCACAATCAAGGGGAGAGACCTTACCATGGCAATGGATACTATCAAGATGCAAAGTCAAGGCTTCCTTCGGTCAAGCTTCCTAATTTTAGTGGCTCTAGTGATCCAAATGTATATTTAGATTGGGAAGCCAAGTGTGAACAAATATTTGAGATCCATGAGATCCAAGAAGAGCACAAACTTAAGCTAGCTACCTTAGAATTTAGTGATTATGCCATGAAATGGTGGCATGGAGTTGTAAAGGACATTATATATCACAAGGGTCCTCCCGTGGAATCTTGGAACTCTTTAAGATATCAAATGCGTGCTAGGTTTGTGCCTCCACATTTTAGGAAAGATCTTATGTTGAAACTCCAACGGTTTCAACAAGGCACGCTAAATGTGGATGAATATTTCAAGGAGCTTGAAACGCTTGTGCTTAAAATTGAATTAGAAGAAAGTGAGGAAGCCATGATTGCTAGGTTTGTTAGTGGACTTAGGAAGGATATCCAAGACATTGTGGAATTGCAAGGGTACTCATCATTGGGATCTTTAGTTCACTTAGCAATGAAGGTTGAAGCCCAACTTGCTAAGAAAAAATCTTTTAAAAACTCTTCCAATGATGGCTACTATAACAAGTCTTGGAGAAATAACAAATCTTTTTCAAAATTTCCTTCCCAAGATTCCTCTTTCAAACCCAAGGAATCTAAGCCATCTACTTCTAGGCCTAAGTCACTAATCAAAACGTCTAGTAAGAAATGCTTTAAGTGTTTGGGTTATGGTCATATTGCTTCAAATTGTCCTTCTAAAAGGAACATGTACATGCATGATGGCATTATTATGAGTGAGCATGATTCGGATACACCTAGGCATTCTTCACATTCAAGTGCATCTAGTGGGAATGAGAGTGAGAGTCCATTAGAAGGAGACTTGTTGGTTGTGAGAAGACTTCTTGGTCAAGTTTCACAACCCTTTGATGAAAGTCAAAGGGCAAATATTTTTCATACAAGATGTCTTATTCAAAACAACATATGCTCCTTGATAGTGGATGAGGGGTAGTTGTGCAAACGTAGCTAGTACAAGAGTTGTAGATAAGCTTGGCTTGCCTACCATCTCTCATAGCCAACCCTATAAGTTGCAATGGCTTAGTGAAGTAGGGGAAATAGTTGTGAATAGGCAAGTCCTCATCCATTTCTCTATTGGAAAATACAAAGATGAGGTCTTGTGTGATGTTGTGCCCATGGAAGCCACACATGTGCTTTTGGGAAGGCCTTGGCAATTTGATCGAAAAATTTTACATGATGGTTTTTCCAACAAAATTTCTTTTGATTTCCATGGTCACAAGATTACTCTAAAATCTCTCTCTCCTAGAGAAGTCCATGAGGACAAAATCTTAATGAAGAAAAAGAGGGAGAGTGAAAAAGAGGGAAAAGATAAAAAAGATAAAAAGGATAAGAGTTCCAAGCCTACACTCCTTGTGTCTAGGCATGAGCTTCATAGGGAATTAGTGGCACACCATCCTCTTTTCTTAGCCATCCCTAGAACTCTTAAGATAGAACCACTTGTTGATAGTCCTCATAGTTTGGAAAAGTTGGTAGAAGAGTTTCAAGATGTGTTTCAAGATCCTCCAAAAGGACTTCCACCTTTGCGAGGGATTGAGCACCAAATTGATTTGATACCGGGCTCTTCTTTACCAAATCGTCCAGCCTATAGGACCAATCCAAGTGAAACCATGGAAATTCGCCAACAAGTAGAAGCCTTAATAGAGAAAGGGTGGGTCCAAGATAGTATGAGCCCGTGTGCTATGCCTGTCATCCTAGTGCCTAAGAAAGATGGATCATGGAGGATGTGTTCGGATTGTAGGGCCATAAACAACATAACAATTAAGTATAGGCATCCCATACCTAGGCTTGATGACTTGTTGGATGAGTTGCATGGTTCTAAAATAGTTTCAAAGATTGATCTTAAAAGCGGCTACAATCAAATCCGTAGCAAACCGGGTGATGAATGGAAGACGACTTTTAAGACCAACTTTGGTCTCTATGAGTGGTTGGTTATGCCTTTTGGCTTGACCAATGCACCAAGTATTTTCATGCGCCTCATGCATCATGTGTTGAGACCTTTCATTGGTAAGTTTGTTGTTGTTTATTTTGATGATATTCTCATTTATAGCTTATCTTTGAATGAACATAGGTTGCATGTTACGAAAGTTTTGGAAACCCTTAGGAAGGAACATTTGTATGCTAACCTTGCTAAATGTATGTTTGCTCTTGATCATATAGAATTCCTAGGGTTTGTTGTGAGTTGTAAGGGGGTCCATGTGGACCAAGCTAAGGTGGTGGCCATTCAAAATTGGCCTACACCTTCAAACATCAATGAAGTCCGAAGTTTCCATGGACTTGCGTCTTTCTATAGACGCTTTGTACCTAACTTTGGTACAATTGCCGCACCACTCAATGACATAGTGAAAAAGGATGTGGTCTTTCAATGGGGAGAAGCACAACAAAAAGCTTTTGAGATTTTAAAAGAAAGATTGACTAATGCTCCCATATTGGCCCTTCCTAATTTCACTAAGACATTTGAGATAGAGTGTGATGCTTCCAATATAGGCATTGGGGCTGTCCTCCTTCAAGAGGGCCACCCTATAGCCTATTTTAGTGAGAAATTGAAAGGTAGTCATCTCAACTATTCTACCTATGATAAAGAGTTATATGCACTTGTTAGAGCTTTGCATACTTGGCAACATTATCTTTTTCCTAAAGAGTTTGTGATCCATAGTGATCATGAATCTCTTAAATATTTGAAAAGCCAAAACAAGCTCAACAAGAGGCATGCCAAATGGGTAGAATTCCTTGAGCAATTTCCTTATGTGATCAAGCACAAGCAAGGCAAAGTAAACATTGTGGCGGATGCACTTTCTAGAAGATATACTTTGCTAAACATTTTGGGATCTCAATTTCTTAGCTTTGATTACATTAAGGATCTTTATCATGATGACCGTGATTTTTCTCAAATCTTTCAAGAGTGTCTTAAGGGAGGACACAAAGATTTTTTTTATACAAAATGGATTTCTTTTTAAAGGAAAACGTCTTTGTGTTCCTCATGGTTCTATTAGATCATCTCTTGTTAGAGAAGCACATGAAGGGGGTTTGATGGGACATTTTGGGGTTGCTAAAACTTTGGATGTGTTGCATGAACATTTCTTTTGGCCTCATATGCATAAACATGTTCATAGTTTGTGTGATAAATGCATAGCTTGCCACAAAGCTAAATCTAGGATGCATCCTGTAAGGACCTGAAAATTTATTGGAATGAAAGAGTATGTTTTAAATAAATTCTAAGTATGTTTTTATTTAAGTTAAAAAGGGAGGAAAGTGTAGTCTAGAAAACTATAAGAGTTCCTTGTTTATACATCATCGCCGGTCGCCTAGACTACACGTCATCGCCTGGGCGCGAGGCATGCAGGCGTCGCCAGGGCGCGATGCATGCGGGCATCATCAGGGGAGGGAGACATCGGTCGTTCGCGCGAGAGGTCATCAGTGGTTGGTCTTCGCGCGAGAGGTCATCAGTGGTTTGCCTTCGTGCGAGGTCATCGGTGGTTGGTCTTCGCGCTGGTAGTCATCGGCGAAAGGTCATCGCGCGACGTTGAGTTACACCCAGAGAACGTGGGACCCAGACTCCCAGCAAGAGACGTTCTGCAAGCGCGCCACGTAGACGAAAAGGTGGTTCAGAATAGTGACCTCAGAGCGTAGCCTGCGCAAAAAGCACGCGTAGTGGTACTGTTCAGGGAAGCGTACACGCAAACTTCCCTGCAGAGTGGGCGGTGTCAGCTGCTTTTGGGGGGGGGATAAGATGGTTTAAGTTACAGAAATCCACTGCTGAGAGAAAGAAAGCATTGTTGTATTCGAAGAGAGAAAAAGTGAGTTCCCTCCTCCGCGTTGCGATTTCAGCATCTCCACACAAGAGTGCGACGAGCGACAGCCACCATTGGAGCACTTGGGTAGTCCTCTGCAAGTTCTTCAAACCAGACGCGAAAAACAGAGCCAAGGTATTCTGCAAGCTTCGTTGGATTTCGAAGCTCCTGGTGTTTGCACAAAGTCCAGGTAAGGGAAGCTAGACTCCATTTTCAATAAAAGCCATAGTTTAGCTATTTCTGAAATGAGTGCGACGTGGTCGCCGGTTTCGTTTTCATCTGTGTAAAATGCTCTGTTCTATGTGTTTTGGGCGACGTGGTCGCCGGTTTTAATTACAAACTTCGAAATACCTTGTTTTTGAACCAGGTCGCCGGTTTTGGCGCTGTTTTACGAACTCCCTGTGTTTGATGTTGTTTTGAAACTACTTAAGATTTACATGAGATATTCGAAGATCTGAAGCTTTGAAATGATTATTGCTGTGATTGAATCGTTTACTTGAGTGGTATGATGTCTTTGAATGCTGTGAATGTGGGATCGAGGCATAGTATTTTCAGGAAAGGAAATACCGTGTAAGATCTGTATAGGTGTATTGACTAGGGGCTGGTCTAGAAGGAGATATCCTGACTCTACTGAGATAATGGAATCACGTAGATGAAGTTATCCAGTTGGTGAGAGTCGAAGGAGGTTCGTATGAATAGGCGAGTAGTTTGAAAAAGAATGGGCTCGGCCTGTTATACGAACTAACCTTGTCATACCGGGAGAATGGTAACATTGAGATGGTATATGCGCATGCTGTGTGGATTCACAGCGACCCTGTGTGGATTTCACAGTGGTATGGTATGACAGGTGCAGATCTCTGGGCCTGAGTCAACGCACGAGTCAATCCGGAAGTAGTGTCATGTGTCTATGCATTGTGGGTCAGTGGAAAGTCTGACATGTGAAATGAGAAACTGGAATATTGATAGACACTTGATGCTGTATTGTGAAATGGAATGACTATGGGTGAATGTTGTGAAGTTTGTGGTTTTGGGCGATCTGTTGAATGCTATGAGTAGCTCTACGTTTTACATGGATATCTTGAAAAATGTTTTACCTTGATCTATTATGTTCATGATTTTAATGCCTTATTCTAAACTCTCTTTAAAATGTCTAGCTTACCCTTTTATCTGTTATTGTGGTTGTTTTCTCAAAACTGTGATGATCGTGTAAATGTGTACACGGGAGCAGATGATCTTCCAGGAAGAAGAGCTCCCTAATGGGTGGTCGCCGAGGGCAGAGATCGCCCATTTCCACCTCTCGGTGGTGATCGCCGGGTTTGTGTCCTGATAGAAGATCGCCTGTTTTGAGGTCTTCTGTTTTGGGATCGCCGGTTTGTGCTGGAGATCGCCGTTTTTATGTATGGAGACCGCCGGTCTCGCTGTATTTGATTGTATTTCTTTAAATTTTTGAAAAACATTTGATTTAGTTATGTATTAAACTCCCTAAGAGGAGCAACTTCATTTCTTATATATATAGTATCTTGTATTCTTCAACATTATTGTTTTATCCTATTTTCATTATACATGTATGTATGGTTTATTTTGGCGGGATGTTACACATCCCCATGGATTGTATACTCCCCTTCCTATCCCTTCAATGCCTTGGGTTGATATTTCTATGGATTTCATCTTAGGATTACCCAAGACATCAAAGGGAAAGGACTCCATTTTTGTGGTAGTGGATCGTTTTTCAAAGATGGCTCACTTTATTCCTTGCCACAAAGTGGATGATGCATGTCATATAGCAAACCTCTTCTTCCAAGAAGTGGTTCGCTTGCATGGGATACCTAGGACTATTGTGTCTGATAGAGACCTAAAGTTCTTAAGCCATTTTTGGAAGACCTTGTGGGGCAAGCTTGGTACTAAGCTTTTATTTTCTACCACTTGTCACCCGCAAACTGATGGTCAAACCGAAGTGGTTAATAGAACATTGGGCCAACTATTGAGATGCTTTATTTCGGGAAACCCTAGAGTGTGGGAGAATTTACTGCCTCATGTTGAGTTTGCATATAATCGTGTAGTACATTCTACCACCTCTCATTCTCCTTTTGAGGTTGTCTATGGGTTTAATCCCTTAACACCTCTTGATCTTCTTCCTATTCCCCTTCTTGAGGATGTCTTGTGCAAAGATGGTGATGAAAAGGCTTCTTTTGTGAAAACTTTACATAAAGACATCAAGAAGAGAATTGAGAAGAAGGTTGGCAAGTATGCGGAACTTGCCAACAAAAGGAGAACAACATTGGTCTTTAATGAGGGTGATTGGGTTTGGCTTCATTTGAGGAAGGATCGTTTTCCTACTCAAAGGAAGTCCAAACTTATGCCTCGAGGAGATGGACCTTTCCAAATCCTCAAGAGGATTAATGACAATGCTTATGAGTTAGATATGCCTGATACATTCTTAGGTAGTCATACTTTTAATATCAGCGATCTAACTCCTTTTTCTGTAGGTCTCCAGAATTCGTGGTCGAATTCTCTCCAACTCGGGGAGTATGATGGAGATCAAGCTCAAGAGGACATGGAGGCCAATCATCACGAAGAAGAAGAGGTTGAGGACGTTCATGGAGATCAAAGTCAACCTCAAAGGCTCACAAGAAGCATGTTCAAAGCTTTAGGAGCAAGGGGACGTTTATTTTCCCTTTTTGTAATTTCATTGTGTGAGGATGCTTAGAGGAAAACATGAGAAACCTCTTGTGTTAAAGCATCTTTAGGTCTTTAGTGTAAGGACCTGGAAAATTAAATTGGAATAAAAGTGGTATATTTAAATAATTTCGGAAGATGTCATTATTTAAAATACAAAGAGTTGGTAAATGAAGTTTCGTAGTAGCAGACATCGGACGTCGCCCATGATCTGGGTTAAGCTAGTAGAGGTCGGTCGGATGGCATGTGGACCAAGAAGAGTAAAGGAGGAAAAGGGTAACTAAGAAGTCTTCTACAAGATCGCCGTTAGTGAAGACGGAGGCGATCTCCGACTCCTCTGGTACGTAATCGCCTGTCGCCTAGAAGGGCATGAGCGCCAATCGCCTAGAGTGTATGTGAACGACGAGAATGCACGTGGTATGTGGTCAAGATACTGGATCAGCCAGACTGGGTTCCAACAACCACGCGTATCAAGGTGTGGGTTGAGCCTTAGACACGCTGTGCATGCGAGGCTCTATGCTTGAGCAAAAGAGATCACCCTTAGGGTGGCATGCATGGAAGAACGAGGAGAAGTGCTGATCTACTCTTGGAAATATGAAGCTACCAACGTCACCGAGTCATGTAGAGAGGATACCTTAGACGTAACATAGTGGAATGAAGGACCTCAAGGAAGGCGTGGCGACGTGTCGTCGGGCATCGCCAGGGCGCAAGGCATGCAGGATCGCCTGGGCGCGAGGGGCATGCGGGCATCATCAGGGGGGGAGGCATCGGTCGTTCGCCAGGAAAAGTCATCGGTGGTTAGCCTTCGCGCGAGAGGTCATCGGTGGATTGTCTTCGCGTGAGAGGTCATCGGTGGATAGCCTTCGCGGGAGAGGTCATCGGTGGATAGACTTCGCGCCTGTGGTCATCGGTGAAAGGTCATCGCGCGACGTTGAGTTACACACAGAGAACGTGGGACCCAGACTCCCAGCATGAGACGTTCTGCACGCGCGCCACGTAGACAAAAAGAGTGGTTCTGAATAGTGACCTCAGAGTGTTAGCCTGTGCAGAGGCATGCGTAGTCGTACTGTTCAGGGAAGCGTACACGCAACCTTTCCTGCAGAGTGGGTGGAGGCAGCGGCATTTCTGGGCAAGTTGAGTTAGATTTAAAAGCTCACTTCTGAGAGGCAAAGAAGGACTGCGGTTCAAGAGTGACAGAGTGAGTGAGTGGGTTACCTTCATCCTCCTCTTTTCTCTCCATCACTCTGCCATTCAGGCCTTATCACGTCCCTGCTAAGCTATAGGCGACTGCCATAGAGCACCTGGGAGGTTCTCTGCAAGTGCTCCAGATCAGAACGCTTCGGCAGAGGTCGAGCATCCTTAAGTTCGGTGGATTAGAGCTAGAAGTGAGGTCTTGTGCAAGTCCAGGTAAGGGAAGCTAGTCTTCATTTTCAATACAAGCCTTAGATTTACCGTTTATGAAGTGAGGGCGACGTGGTCGCCGGTTTCGTTTTCATCTTTGTAAAATGCTCTGTTCTATGTGTTTGGGTGACGTGGTCGCCGGTTTTAAACATAGTCTTCGAAACACCCTGTTTTTGAACTAGATCGCCGGTTTTGGCGTTGTTTGCGAACTCCCTGTGTTTGATGTTGTTTTGAGAACTGTTTGAGATTTAAATGAGATATTCGAAGATCTGAACCTTGAAATGATTTGTTGCTGTGATTTGGATCATTTATTTGAGTGGTATGATGTTTTGAATGTTGTGGATGTGGGATCAAGGCATAGTATTTTCAGGAAAGGAAATACCGTGTTGAGATTTGGTTATGAGGTGTATTGATCAGTGAGTACCCTGTTAATGAGACGATCCTGACTCTCCTGATATAATGGAATCATATAGATGAAGTTATTCAGGCGTTGAGAGTCGATGGAGGTTCATACGTATGGGTGAGTTGTTTGAAAGAGAACGAGCTCGACCCGTTGTATGGATTAACCCTGTCATGCTAGGATGGTGAGGATATTGAGATTCATTATGCGCTTGTGAATGTGTGTGATTTCACGGCGACCCTGTGAATGTGTGTGATTTCACAGTGGGTTAGTATGACAGGTGCATGTCTCTGGATACTAAGTTCAACGCACGAGTCTTCCGGAAGTAGAGTCATGTGTCTATGCATTGTGAGTCAGTGGAAAGTCTGACGTGTGAATCTTGAATACTGAAAGTAACAGTAGACACTTGACGAGTTATGGAATATGAGAATGTTAATGGTGGTAATTGATATGGATCATGAATGGCGTGAAGTTTTTTTATGTTTACCAGTGATTTAAAAAGCTTTTAAAACTTTTAGCTTACCCCTTTCTTTTGTATTGGTCTGTGGCTGTTTTCCCTTAAACTATGATGATCGTGTATTTCTACACGGGAGCAGATGAAGTTGCAGGTGGTCGAGCTCCTCAGTGAGTGGGCGCCGGGATGAGATCGCCCATTTACATTTCCGCTAGGCGATCGCCCCTTTTTATGTTGTTTTGATAGGAGATCGCCCTTTTGTTTGGAGATCGCCTGTCTTGTTGAGAAATCGCCTGTTTTATGTATTTTGCTGTATCTAGTTTACGTTTTTGGAAAAACGGACCGACCTTGTATTAAACTCCCTGCGAGGAGAAAACTCTATTACATATATATATATAATTTTGTTCTCTTCAACATTATTATTTTATCTCTATTTCATTTATTTCATTCTATAATTATGAAAAGCATTTTGGCGGGATGTTACATTTAGTTAGGAGCATTAGGAGGGGGGTGCGTTAGTAAATAGGTGTAGGAGTTAAAATAGGAGGTGCCAAAGTGAAAGAAGAAGTCACACCTTCCTCATGACTTGTTTAGGCACCATTTTCATTTGAATTTGGGGGGAATTTTTGAATTCATTTAGCTTGCATTTCAGCACCTTCACACTATAAATTAAGGTGCTGCCCTTGTATTTTTCAGATCTGAATTTTGAATTAGAGAAATTCACATCACACCCTGTAAAATTCTGCTAACATTTTTACAAACCCTGTTTCTTCTTCTCTTCTTAATCTTTCTTTCTGTAATTTGATAAAGATCTTTATACTTAGTTGGGATTTGCGAGATCTTTGCAAAGCACTTAATTTGCGAAAGCAGAGGGCTGTTCTAGTTTGGTTTGAATTACAAAGGTAGTGTGTGATCTTGAGTGAGAAGATCTTATCTTTGTAATTGTGTTATTTGTAATCTGTTGTGCATTAGGAATAGTGGATTGCCTAGTGTGGTTCTGGGAACTGGATGTAGCTCTGGAGGAAATGAACCAGCATAATTGTTTTGCTTCTGTAAGAAAAAACAACCGGTTGTTTCCAAATTTTAACGAGTTAAAATTATGTTGTTTACATTGCTTGAATCTTGGCTTTTGATTTTGTAAGAAAAACAATCGGTTATCTCGAAATTTTAACAGGTTGAAATTCAGTTGTGTACATTGCTTGAACATTGATTTTGCTTCTATAACATAAACAATTGGTTAAATCGAAATTTTAACAGGTTAAAATTCATCTAACAGTTTTACAAAACGTGTTTTTTCTTCTCTTCTTAATCATTCTTTCTGTAATTTGATAAAGATCTTCATACTTAGTTGGGATTTGCGAAAATCTTTGAAAAGCAGTTAATCTGCCAAAGCAGAGGGCAGTTCTAGTTTGGTTTGAATTACAAAGGTAGTGTGTGATCTTGAGTGAGAAGATCTTATCTTTGTAACTGTGTTATTTGTAATCTGTTGTGCATTAGGAATACTGGATTGCCTAGTCTGGTTCTGGGAACTGGATGTAGCTTTGGACGAAGTGAACGAGCATAATTGTTTTGTGTGAATCTCTTTATCTGTCTCTTGTATAAACTATTTGATATTTTCTGAAACTGTATA